>VDFB02193867.1:279997102-280050577 GCA_007258455.2 Sequoia sempervirens | reverse complement strand
TTCCATACCATAGAAAAAATTTCTATTACTAGGTTCAATTTTTTCTTGTACTGTACATCACCTTAGTCATCAACATTTTCCATGGGTTGTTCTTCAGTAGATGTTCCTTCACCCACTTTTCTCTTCCTCTCTCTTGTTCGATCATACTTCCTCGATCTATTCCTTGGATTCACCATCACAAATTGCACTCAAATTTGATTTCACCTGCATACAAATTACACTCATGCTTTCAATGAATGTACAATTAATATTGCATAAATAGAACACTAAATTATAAATTTTTCATTTGTTAAAGCTAAAGTAATAAAAAATCATTCAAATTACAAACATATCATGACCATATTTGGTATATATCACTTGAAAAAAGGTTCATCAATTAAAATTTCTTTAAATACATAAAGTACAAACAAAATATTTAGCATGGAACTAGATGTATGTGCTAGATCATGATATCACTTACTAGATCACCACTAAATGTGTGTCAATATGTGGATCTTTTAATAAAATGAGTACTATAAAACATAGAAAGAGAAACATCATGAGCTCGATATATACCTAAATGTGTAGATCACCAAGTATAATTTGTACATGTAATCAATTCAAGTGAACCAAAGACGTGCTAACCTAATGCAAGAGCATGGGAAAACTTGGACATGTAAGAAATTTAATTAACAATTAAAAAGTAAATGGACTTGGATAGAGGCTTAGTTAGTGTACATGCCATGTAGGTGAGGTTGCGGAAAAACATTTAAGGGAAAAAACATAAATTAATCATGCAAAGTATGAGTGTCTAGGGAAGGATGAGACAATCTTGATGAACTTTGAATCTAGCATGAAACTACCACTTCATCTCATTTGTTCAAATCTTGGATTCATGTGTACATTATTTCACACCTAAGGAGTTTGATGGAGGGACACAATAGGTTGGATTATAACCCAAACATTATATAAAAGGATCTAGGGTGAACACATACGAGTAGATCATGTTACAAGGAAGGAGTTAAATGCACAAGAACAGGGGATGGAACCCACACGTGAGAAATAAATGAAAAGTAGAGAAGAAAAGAGAAGAGGTGCAAGGGAAAACACAATTGTGCACATGCATAAAGCTAATTTTCCCTAGATGGTTAGGATGGTATAATAAAAATCATGAGGGGGGAAAGGCATGATGCCTCTAATTTAAATATATTATAATAAAAGACTTATATGATGTGAAAGAGAGAAAAAATGATATATCTCCTATGAAAAGGTATATAGCAATGAAAGGATAAGACTAAAAAGGGGAAGGTATGACTCCTTAAATGCAAGGACATGACAAATAAAATCACACTATGTTAAGGAGGAAGGATTAATGACCTAAAATGTAAGGATATAACCATATAAGTATAAGATGTAAAGGGATAGAGACACGATTCCCATAATATGAAGATGCAACATGATGAATGTATAAGATGAAATGGAATGCATGATGCCCTCTACTCTATGTGGTAACTCTAAAAGTGTGACATGAACATATATAGGATCAAAGAAAATAATCAATAGTCAAAGAATAATGTGGAAAAACATGAGAAAAGTATCACAATATGTGTGAAAATTTAATCTAAATTAATGAGGCAACATGAGAAACCAAAATTATAAGGCAAGAATCATAAAATCCCGAGTACTAAGCAAAAGTCTAATAAACATAAGCATGAAAAACATAAAATAGAAAAATAATATATATAAAAGATAAGTCCAAGTTGGAAATAAAAGTAAAGGCAAAGGTAAATAAAACATAGGAATAAGGAGTATGTACACAAGAATAGGAGGAAATATTTCAAGAAAAGAAATTGGAAACTAAAATGACCCCAAGTAGGGAAGATAAGAATGCCCAACCAAATATAAAAGATAAAATAGGTGTGAAAATCACAACAAACAAGGTGTATTAAAGAATCTAAAATATAAAGAAATAAACAGTATGTGGAAGAATGGGTGAAGGGGGTCACAATATACATGATATAGAAAAAAACTAAAAAGTTAAAATGATACCAAGAAGAAGTGACATAAAAATCATAACACATGTTTAAATTTGTTTGTATCAAAATGTAATACAAAAGGTGTCTTTGCATCATCTCAATGCTAACTAGGAATGTGAAAATGTCCATAAAGCCAAGAAAAAGAATGGAAGAACATAGAATTGGTGGTCAATAATAATGAAATCTAAGAATTTAATTCATATATCTCATATTAGGTGGTTTCTCTTTGTCATGGGTAAGCTCGATATCATCATGTAATGTAAGAAAAGGTGATGAAGTATGAATGTGCATACATGATCTAGACTAACAAAATAGATCATCAATTTACATATTCCAAGCATCATGAAAGGTATATATCTAAATGAATTTATTGATAGGTCTCACATGAGCTCTATGGGAGAATGGTGATCATATGAAGCACATCATAATGTATAAAATAAGGAAGGATATAAAAAGAACATGTGGCTCTATGGACATATCTAATCATCATGATATGTAGAAGGAATATCATCATAAGATGCAAGAATTTCATGTACAAATTTAAGGCACAAGGAGATTTGAATCACATAATACACTTATTGATTATCTAAAACACACTAGGTGAAGTTAAACATATTTTAATATTTTTTCATAGTACAAATTTGTAAGTACACTTGAATGATCCAAAATTGTGGGTCTTTGTACATGTGTACACCATAAGCTAATAACCCTAGTTCTCAACCATAGTCAAATGAAAAATAGTGAAAACAAACTTCAAATGCACTCATGAAAAGAGTGACATAATCAATTAAATAAGTTGAAGATCAATGTACCTTCAAAAATAACTCTCTTATTGTCCAAATGCGTTTTCTTTTGTCGAAATAAGTCTTCTAAATTGTCGAAATACACCTGCTTTTGTTGAAATAAGTCTTCTAAATTGTCGAAATAAACCTTCTTTTGTCAAAATAAGTCTTCTAAATTTTTGAAATAAACCTTCTTTTGTCGAAATAAGCCTTCTTTTTGTCGAAATATGCCTTCCTTTGTATTTTACCGAATTTTCTTGAGTTGAATTTTTTTTTTTTTTAAATTATTTATATCGACAATATTCGGCCGAGCACCTATCGATCGGTCATGTTTTGGTCGAACAAGTTTCGATTGAGCATGTTTCAGCCGAAACCTTCTCAGCCGAAACTGGCTCGACCAAACATATCTAATATAATATAATTTTATATTATACATTTCAAAAAAACGTCACCAAAAAATATATGGTCAGGTCTTAGAGCCAACCATATATTAAAAAAAGTATAAAATAGTCCACGGATATCCGTTTCTTGTTTTATAAAATAAAAAACAAAAACCCGAGAGCTCATTTTTAGCTCATTGTGCGTGGGTTTCTCTAGTTTCCAACTTGGATATTTGTTCCTAGTGAATCATTTTGCATAAAATCAATTGAATTTAAAAGGTATGTTTGGATTTGTATGTCTTTATTCAATTTATATTGTTTTTGCATTGTTTCTTTTTGAATTTTATTCAAAAATAGGGTATTTGATAGATTTTTTATTGCAATTAAAATCATTGTTAATTTTGAAAAAAATTATCAATTAACAGGCTTAAAATGGCTCAACATGAAAACCCTAACCCTACACAAGATGAAAACCATCCAAATCCTCCTTCACCGCGACTGTTGTTTCCAAACCAAAATGTGCCAACAATACATGAATCTATTCATAGAAATTTAGATCAACTGAGAAATGTATGTTGAATCTATGAGACACTCATTGAGCTATCAGACATGAAAAAAACTTTGGAAACAATCATTTCAAACATTGAAACTTTGGAAACTCATCACAATAGATTTGCACAGTGGCAAGAGGAACAAAGAAAATTTTATGTCGATGGGTTATCATATGATGAGGTGAGGGCACTTGATATTGACAAAGCCCAATTAGCCCAATTATTCATTGATCACAGAATAGGACAGCCCATTAATGTGCAAAAGCCAAAATTTTCAATTAAATGGTGCACCCATAGAGGAATATTAGATAATTTATGGAGACGTTGGTGGATGGTTTTTGATAAACCACCCAACAACAATCTTGATGTCCCTTAGTATTTTCTTTGAAAATTGTATGTTGAGTTTGTGCTAGGGAAACATGTCAATTACTTTGACATGCAAGATTTCTAGGGTGTTGGTAGAGGGATGCCACGGGATAGACCTAGAGCACTCTGAGTCACCCTAGTTCGTCCTCCTCTTCCTATTCTTTCCCTGAATCCACTACCTTACCCTCAAATTGCTTTAGATGCAAGGACTCAGAGCATTTATTCCTTACATTTATTGAGTGATCATTTGGTCACGTAGAGCCATCATGTTGTGCAACCATTTGACAGTGCATCCCATCACAATGGTGATGCACCTGATACATCCCAACATGATGGTGGTGCACTTGCAACATCAGCTCCCACTGGTACACCATCATCAACTCCTAGCGGTACACTGTCCTCTTTGGGACATATTTGTGTGCCTCATTATTGCATGACATGCAACAATTTATGTTTAGGTCCTCTTTGATGGTCCATTGAGGCTCCCATAGACACATCTAAATATGAGGTTCATGATATGTCTAATGCAGGAGTTGATAGAGCACAGAGAGCACCATTTGTAGGAGAGACATCGACTGCTAGGGATGATATGGGAGCACCGGTAAGACTTAAAGTAATTTCATAGTGTGTTTTATCTAAATTATTTTATATTTTATGAGAGATATATGTACTAATATATGTTTATGTGCTGGAATCTTTAACAGGTGTTGATAGAGGAGCAGTTATCACAAGTGAAGGAGGCTACATAGACAGCCATTTCATTTACCCTAGAGAATCAGCATACAGTATTATTTAAATTGTTATTTTAGATGTTAATATTTGAAATCTATTATGTTTAAATACATGTACTACATAGATTTATAGTCTAATGTAATCTTGTCTTTTTATGCAACAACCTAGTTCTTATACAGCCTTGTTGACTGGGTCTGACCCATTGGATGAAGTTGCACAACAGGTATATATATTTTTTATTCTCGACATTATGATTATATGTGCATGTGCATTTAAATTGTGTTACATTCTTGTCATTTTTATCTAGTAAACCATCTTAGATGCTTCATCCACTATGATCCCATCTAGTGCCGTAGCATCACAACAGGTAGGTGTTTATTTTATATTGCAGATATTTACATTTAGATAGGAGTAGATATATGTTTAGTAAATATGATTACTTTTCAACAATTATGTTAATTTGTATCATTTTTTTTACCTGCTATAGTTCTTTGTCCAACTCAGCACTATGACCAGTGTGGGACCATTTCTTTATACAAGGACTCACGATCATACTAAGGGACAATCATATGCAAACCATCTTGCAAAAAAAAGAGCAATACTTGAGGTAAATAAAAATTTCATTATCGATATAATATAGTACATGTATAGTGATTTTGATATTTAAATTGATAATTTATAAATGATAGTATATAAGTTTCTATTTACTAGTCTATCTTGCCAACCATTCACATAATTAATCTAATTTGTGGTTTGAATTGTTATTGTGCAGGAAGCTTCAGAGCAATTAATTTCTTCAAGGAGGCTCGATTTTGATGGTCCAACACAGGATTAGGATATGATATAGATTGATATGTACTTAGGGTTTGATTGATCTCAAGATGGAATACATGCCACAATTTGTAAAACTTGTTCTAAGTAGGCATATATATGCCAAATTTGTATATGCACAATTACAATTATTCTACATTTTGATATATAAGAATTGATATTTGATCTAATTTTTTCCTCGTGTGCATGTCTTTCTACTTTGATTTTTCAAAATGGAATGTATAATTATCTTAGAATGGTTTAAAGTTATGATCTATAATTTATGTTATAGATTAACAAAATTGAATTTTAATAGAAGTTATGAATTAAAATTGGTAATCCATCTATGTTAGAGTTCATTCATATTAAGGTTCACATACATTACATTCCATGAGACCACATGTCTTTGAGGAGTTTTTTCAAATAATTCACTGCCTTTTCTATTGCACCACATTTTTTATACATATCTATCAAAACATTTTTATCAAACACTCAATTTGAGAATACACATGATTTCAAGCTCTGTTGAATGAATTTACATTTGACATTATTTTGTTTCTTCAACTCATGTAATGAAGTGGGCAGCTGATTTTTATTTCAAAAGAAATTTAAATTAATGAAAAATGGTATGAGAAGCACTGTATAATATTTGAGGAGAAGAACTATTTGAAAATATGCCTCAAAGAATTTTGGTCTCATAGAGAAGGCAAAAAAGATGAAAAAAACAACTTGCGATAGTCTTATGGCATTGATTCTTTTGATTGATTAAAAACTTCAAACAAATTTATACAACTTAATGTAATAAATGTCATGTTACAGTGTTCATTCAAAAGTAATATAATCATCTTGATAAAAATCAATGTCACTCAATGTGCATTCAAGCTTAATAACATGTAAAAGGTATAAAATCATCTTGAATAAGAATCACTATCTTTCAACCATTGGGGTTTGATGCGACCTTCAAACAAAGTCCTTACAACTGACAAGATACATGTTCATTAGATTGTTCATGTGAAATCTATACAATTATCATGATCAACAATTAAGACATCACTCAACCATGATGCAACCATTAAAAAAATGAAATGATTGTGATACTACCATTAAAAAAATCAAATACAACTCCATGACATGCATGTTATTTGACCTTTGGCATGAAATTTGTATTATTGTAATGCACAACAATGAATGTTGCTAACCATAATGCATCAATAATCAAACTAGGCATACTATATGGGCTTTATGTACACTGTTCATAATGCACACTTCGCACAAAAGCAATGACACCGATATGATATTTTCATATATGTCAATCAACCTTGACCTAAACCAAACTTGCTATATTGCAATTGTTGACATATATTCCATTCAACCTAATGTAATTGATGTTTTGTATTTGGTAAAAATTTGTACAGACAAAGAAAGTGAGAGATGATGGTTAAGGTGGATTTGAACAAATTAAGTTGTTGTCCTAGAAGCATTGAAAAATCTATCAAACAAAGGTATCTTGTTTTCCTAAGCATTGAAATTGAAGCAAAACAACTGAAGACTAAAATTAACCACTTACAAAAGGAATGAAAAGATAAGAAGAATATTTTATCATCAATGAAAAGGGGTTTATTCTACTCTAAAAATAGTTCCAATGCGTGTGGATGAGTACGTTTAGGCTAGGCATGGTCTTGTTTTGAACCCAAACATGCTGAAACAGTTAGAGCTACATTGGACCAACGATATCCCTTAAGAGTACAAAGTACAAAAAGGCAAAAATCTTTGATGGGCTATTACTCAGAGACCGTGACGCTTAAAAAATCTTCATCTAAGGCTATGGGATCGTGTTGGGACCCTGTTCAATAACCTCTCTCAATTTTTTCTATCTCAGAGATGTTTTTCCATGGTGATGAGTTTTTAGTTGAGGAAAAAGTTGCCAAATGCAAGCAATGTAAATTTGCAAAGTGGTGCAACTTTCATTTTGCAACTCGTATGAAAAAATAGACTATTCCAACACATCTAGATGGGTATGTTTATGCTATGAATGGTCCTCTTTTTCACCCAAACATGCTAAATCACTTTGAGCTACATTAGACTAACGATTTATTTAAGAGTCCAAAGTGCAAAAAGACAACAATCTTTGACAGGATATTACTTAGAGACCGTGATGCTTATAGACATTTCGATTGAGGCTACGAGATTGTGTTGGGACCCTCTCCAATAACCTATCTCATTTTTTTCTATTTCGGAGGTGTTTTCCCATTGTACCAAGTTTTCAGTTGAGGAAAAAGTTGTCAAATGCAAACAGTGTAAAGTTGCAAAGTGTTGCAACTTTCATTTTGTAACTCATACGACCAAACATACTTTTCCAACACGTTCGAATGGGTACATTTACGCTAGGAATGGTCCTTTTTTGCACCCAAACACTTCAAATCACTCTAAGCTACATTGGACCGGCGATTTCCCTTAAAAGGCTAAAGTGTAAAAAGACAGCAATCTTTGATGGGATATTTCTCGGAAACCGTGACGCTTACAGACTCCCCATATAAGGCTATGGTATCATGTTGGGACCCTCTACAATAGCCTCTCTCAGTTTTTTCTATCTCAGAGGTCTTTTCTCGTGGTGACAAGTTTTTAGTTGAGGAAAAAGTTGTCAAATGCAAGTAGTGTAAAGTTGCAAAGTGGTGCAACTTTCGTTCTGCATCGTATACGACCAAATAGACTGTTCCAACACATCTAGATGGGTACAATTATGCTAGGAATGGTCCTCTTTTGCACCCAAACATGCTGAATCACTCTGAGCTACATTGGACTGACAATTTCCCTTAAGAGTCCAAAGTGCTAAAAGGAAGTAATCTTTGATGGGCTATTTCTTGAAAACCATAATTCTTATAGACTCAATTTCTTAGGATATGGTATTGTATTGGGACCCTCTATAATAACCTGTCTCAGTTTTTTCTATCTCGGAGGTGTTTTCCCGTGGTGATGAGTTTTCAGTTGACGAAAAAGTCAAATGCAAGCAATGTAAAGTTGACGAAAAAAGTCAATGAGTTTTTAGTCGACAACTCGTACAACCAAACGGACTATTCCAATACATCTATATGGGTACGTTTACGCTAGGAATGGTCCTCTTTTTCACCCAAACATGCCGAATCACTCTAAGCTACATTGGACTAACGATTTCCCTTAAGAGTCCAAAGTGCTAAAAGGCAGCAATCTTTGACAGGATATTTCTCAGAAACCGTGATGCTTATAGACTCTTCATCTGAGGCTATGGTATATGTTGGGACCCTCTACAATAACCTCTCTTTATTTTTTCTATCTCAGAGGTTTTTTCATGTGGTGACAAGTTTTCAGTTGAGGAAAAAGTTGTCAGATGCAAGCAGTGTAAAGTTGCAAATTGGTGCAACTTTCATTCTATAACTCGTACGACTAAATGGACTATTCAACCACGTTTACATAGGTACATTTACACTAGGCATGGTCCTATTTTGCACCCAAACATGTGGAATCACTATGAGCTACATTGGACCGGTGATTTCCCTTAAGAATCCAAAGTGCTAAAAGGTAGCAATCTTTGATGGGCTATTCCTCATAAACCGTGATGCTTATAGACTCTTCGTCTAAGGATATGGTATCATGTTGGCACCCTCTACAATAACCTCTCTCAATTTTTTCTATCTCGAAGGTGTTTTCCTATGGTGACGAGTTTTCAGTTGAGGAAAAAGTTGTCAGATGCAAACAGTGTAAAGTTGCAAAGTGGTGCAACTTTCATTTTGTAACTCATACAACTAAATGGATTGTTCGAACACATCTGCATGGGTACTTTTACACTATGAATGGTCCTCTTTTGTACCCAAACACATTGAATCACTCTGAGCTACATTGGATCGACGATTTCCCTTAAGAGTCCAAAGTGCTAAAAGGTAGCAATCTTTGATGGGTTATTTCTTGGAAATCATTATGCTTAAAGAATCTCTGTCTAAGGCTATAGGATCATGTTGGGACCCTCTTCAATAACCTCTCTTTGTTTTTTCTATATTAGAGGCATTTTCCCGTGGTGATGAGTTTTCAGTTGAGGAAAAAGTGTTTAGATGCAAGTAGTGTAAAGTTGCAAAGTGGTGCAACTTTTCTTCTACAACTTGTATGACCAAACAAACTATTCCAACACATCTGTATGGGTACGTTTACGCTATGCATGGTCCTCTTTTGCACCCAAACACGCTGAATCACTCGAAGCTAGATTGGACTGGTGACTTCCCCTAAGAGTCCAAAGTGCTAAAAGGAAGCAATCTTTGACAAGTTATTACTCAAAAATTGTGTCACCTAGAAACAATCTGTCTAAGTCTACAAGATGATGTAGGGCCTATCTACAATAACCTCTCTCAATTTTTGATATCTCTAAGGTGTTTGCCTGTGGTGTCAAGTTTTCAGTTAATGGAAAAAGGGTCAGATGGATTAGGTGTAAAGGTGCAAAAGGGTTTAGGATTCATTATTCTCCTCGTGAGTAAGTGAATAAGTGAATTATTTACTCAAATACACTTAATTCATGAACTACACACATGAATACAAAGTATATGCATGAAAACACGTAGGTTGTAAAATATACATTGGAATACTCATAAGTGATAAAGTATACAC
The DNA here is from genome assembly GCA_007258455.2 of Sequoia sempervirens. Classification (NCBI taxonomy): domain Eukaryota; kingdom Viridiplantae; phylum Streptophyta; class Pinopsida; order Cupressales; family Cupressaceae; genus Sequoia; species Sequoia sempervirens. The sequence goes on along the minus strand of VDFB02193867.1, from coordinate 280,040,312 downwards.
ATAAGTTGTAAAGTATACACTTAAATACATGTAAAGTATACACAATAAGCATGATATTATCATTCAAGAAATTCTATCAAATATAGGATATACAAAATTTCACGTAGGCATACAACAAATGGACCTAATACATAGTCATTTCCCAATAAGGGAAGGCAATAGATCGCGTGTTGCCTTCGTAGTCAAGACACTCTTCCACAACAGTAGCATGTTGACGTTCTAGAGTGAAGCACCTTTACAAACCATCAAGGTAGTAGTTAAACTACATACAATACAAAAGATTCTTAGAATAACAAATCTATATTATTCTAAACAACCTAAATGATGATGAAATGGTAATGCAAACTAGAAAAGATGCTTAGAATATAAAATATATATTATTCTAAACAACCTAATTGATGATGAAATAGTAATGCAAACTAGAAAAGACGCTTAGAATAACAAATTTATATTATTCTTATATATCGTATACCTCTTCCAAAGGATCAAAGTTTGCTATTGTTGCAACAACTCCATGATCAATCATGCCAGGAACATGCAATATACTTCGAATGGAAAATCTATATGGTCACAATATAAAAGATGCTTAGAATAACAAATCTATATTATTCTAATTAACCTAAATGATGATGAAATGGTAATGAAAACTAGAAAAGATGCTTAGAATAAAAAACCTATATTATTCTAATTTATCGCATACCTCTGCCAAAGGATCAGAGTTGGTTATTATTGTAGCAGCTTCGTGATCAATCATGTCAAGAACATTACAATATACTTCAAATGAGAAATCTATATGGTCACAATAGAAAAGATGCTTAGACTAACAAATCTATATTATTCTAAACAACCTGAATGATGATGAATTGGTAACGCAAACTAGAAAAGATGCTTAGAATAGAAAATCTATATTATTCTAAACAACCTAAATAATTGACCTTAGCAGATAAAAAATATCATACTTGTCCCATACAATAAATGATCCGCTACTCAAGTGTGCCTGAAGGGTCATCTCTTACCTTCAAAGTTTCTAGTAATGCTTCATGATCAACACTACTAATTGTCCATAGTTCCTTTTTTTGGTCTAGCATGATGTCTCAATAACTTAACATTGGTTGCTATAACAAGGTGTGAATACATGAGAATAGTGTTGATGGTGTTTTCTGCATAGCAACAACTCAGACAGAAAATGATATTCTATCTCTCTTGAAAGATAATCTTCAACAATAAATTGCTAAAAATCACCCCAAGGTCTCTCGGGTGTCAGGTCTTGACAATGCACAAACAACTCAAATAATATGTGAAAATGCTAGTAATCACAAGGGGCCTTACAAATGAACAATGCTGGAAGTGAATTTTCATTAGATGCAACAATATGGTGATGCTTTCAATCCTAAAACTAACCCAGATTCAAAATAAACAGCGAAAGAGATAAGGGTTCAGAGAAATTTCTAAATCTAAACTATTTCTAAGACTAACAATGCAAATGATAAACACTTGAAATGGACCAATCCCAACGAAACCAATCTCTGCTTGACCAAGATAAATCTACAATCTTACAGAAACAGTGCAATCTTCTAAGGTTTCAAAGATTTTCAGATCATGAACATTCACCCAAGACAACCCAATTGCAGTTGAAATGAATAAATCTCCACAATTGAACCAAGCACAATGAATATAAAGGTCCAGGCTAACTTTGCAAAGCAACTAACAATCAGCTAGCTGCAAAAATTATGGACCAGGGATTGTTGCAAACACTTCAAACATTAAATCATAAACATCATTGAATCGGATTTTAAATCTAAATCTAACAACCTTGACAATCTAAAAGATTGAATCATAAGAACCATGCAAGATAAGTCAACTCAAAAGAGATCACCAGAAAATCACAATGCCTTCAATTGTATTGAATCACCAAACTCCAGCAACAACTCTAATGTTCTGTTACAGCACTTGCTCAGAAATTGACTAACTTCTACCTCTAACTACTGCTAAACTTGCTCTCTATCAAATCTTCTCCTAATCTTTATTCTATCTATCTCCTCCCTTACAAATGAGGCAAAAATTCCATTTATAGAAAACCCCAAACAGGTCGGCCCAATTAGATTTTACAATAATAACGGGCCCCAAAACAGGTCGGCCAGGAGAATTTCAAAATAGGACAAGATTTGCATTAAATGCATGAATATTATCCATGTCAGCCTACGATCTCCAGCAAGATCAGATTCACCTGTCTTCCAGAAAGTCCTCCAGTTGTAGACAGTTTTGGCACGGATTTTTAGGCAGGTCCCACTTTTAATATCTATTTAATCCTGAAAAATAGATATCATCATCAATAGCTCACATGTTAAAAAATCCAATCCAAAATAAATTTGAATAAAAGTTTGACCTTTTCTAAAAAACTTACATTTTTATAAGGAAACTTTCCATTTTTAGAATTTTTTCCACTTTGGAAATTTTATTTTCAAAATCTTTTTCAAAGAAATTTTTTAAAAAATTCCATTTTGGAAAAAATAAATAAATAAATAATTATTTTAGGAAAAATTTCTATTAAGGGAAATTTCAGGATTTTGTATGGAAATCATACCAAAGGAAAATCTGGAAAATCCAGTCGAGATTCAGACCGAGAATCCGGGAAAATCTAAGGACTTAAGAGGAAAATCCAGTGAGGGCCAGTGGATGTCCAGGCAGACAGGATTCTGGGAAAATCTAGGTAGACAGGAATCTGGGAAAATCCAGGTGGACAGGATTCTGGGAAAATCCAGGCGGACAGGATTCTGGGAAAATCCAGGCAGACAAGAAAATCCTAGACTGGGGCAAAAGCCCGGATTTTGCTTAGAACTTAGTTTTTTGAAGCACAACCTGGGGAAATCACTTGGGCAAGCAAGATGAACATCTAAGGACCTCCAAAGACAATGAAATCAATAAAATTAAGGGGCCAAAAGACACCAAAATCCAGAGCAAAAAGAGGGTCCCCACTTTCAATGGGGCGTGTGTGCAAAACTGCACAACAAATAGTTTTGTGTTTCTCGTAGTCTTGAAATGTAGGTATGTCGTTCTTTCTAATCATATATGTTCACAACCAAGTTCTAGAAACAACAACTGAACTGTATGATCATAAGCTTTTTATCAACATCTAAATATACTTAGAATAACAAATCTATATTTTGTCTAAACAACCTAAATGATGATGAAATGGTAATAAAAACTAGAAAAGATGCTTAGAATAACAAATGTATATTATTCTAAACAACCTAAACGATGATGAAATGGTAATGCAACCAAGTTCGAGAAACAAAAAACTGAATATGTAGGATACATGAACCCATCATCATCTATCATTGGTTGTGTTAGCTTTTTATTTCCCTGTACACATCGTGCCAACTAATAATTTGATCCCTCTTCATTCCCCTGCAGTGCTACAACTACATAGACATGTTTTGGTTGTACAAGATCTGAAAGATGGTCGTAGTCAAGTGAAATTTCCATTACATCTTCTAATGAAGATTGTGCTACAAATAAAGGGTTTAGGTACTATGGAATCCATGTATCTACCCACTCACTTGACTCGCACTTATCCCAATCACACTGAATACAATTCTGACAAAAAAAATCCATCTCTTGTGTCCATATGGTCCATGCACCCGCATTTGAGCTTCGAAATGAATGATTTTTTGTAGAATCTCCAATTGTTTGACATTCCATTTTGTCTCCCAATGTGCCCTCCTCAACCAAACAAAAGAACCTACACACTTGTGAATCAAGTGTCCCTCCGCATGATAGTGCATAAGTACACCAATCAACAATAGATTGTGCATCACTAAATGTTGCACCACCTCTGATCTTCATTTGTTTCTTAACCAAAGCTCTCCTCACACATGCACCTACACCATCATGCTCACCTTTTCCATGCCCAACTTTGAAAAAACTCCAAATATATGGTGCACCCCTCTCTATATGCATCTTGATCAACCAATAAAACATGCGAGCATTCTTGAATTGCCATGTGCAATTATCTGACCAAATCAGATGTTGACCCATTGTAATTCCTTTTTCCTACAAGAACTAAAAAAAAAATTCAAAACAATGTTGTACAAACTCAAATGGATGAGATCTATCATCACTCATGTAAAAATGGTACTCCTTGATTATCTTCCTATCCTCTTTTGTACCATCAGGGGCATGCCTATATGTTATGTGGACAAAAATAACAATTTGAATAGAACTATAATATTGTGATTGAACTTCATTTTATGGTTGCAATGTGTAATTTTTAGTAAAATAAACTATAGATACAATAGTTCCAATGGAGAAAGAACCCTTACACATCTTGAATTGTCGATCCAACTACTGTGACCTATGGCTATGCCTTGCATACTTATAGAAAATATTTTTCTTAAAATCAGAAATAAAATTAGCAATACTTACCTCTCTTGAAACCAACTCGCATCTAGAACCCTCACCTCCACTCTTCAATGTGTATTTGATTGTCTCAAACATTTTTTTCTCAACAATCTTGTTACCAAAATCAAGATCGTTGCCCTCATGAAAGCATGTTACAAACTTCGATAAACCACCACATTGCAAACATGTTTCATTTAAACAATCATTTCTATAAAAATGTATTGCCATCACCTCTAATGCATAAAAATGAATCTAACAACTCCCTAGATGACTTGGGAAGTTGCACTGCATGACACTCCTACAACATTTTGTCAATATGCATAGTACAACGAATATGGCATAACAATTCATGATACATTGAAAAATCAACATGGTATTTACAACATCTATTACAAACATTAACAGGTACATAATAAAATGGCTTTCCAGACTAAAAAGCCCTTTGTGAGATTTCCAAATTTGGATGTTCTTGACAAAATTGTTTGGATACATTCTAAGAAATGTTTGGGATGTGGTGTACGATCTTGATTACCAATTCATAACTTTAAAACATCCTTTACATTAGGTGATACTCTAGAACACGAGAGTTCCAAAATTGTTCAATTTGCATCTTTACATTATCAGTTAGCTTCTTATCAACATGTGGAAGCCTCCCACCAAAATCCGACGTATCATTTTGAAGAGGACTATAGAGTCTTCCTCTTCTTAAGAGTGCTCTATTCAATGTTATACGATTTAAGTTTAAATCAATACAAGTTTGTCTCATTAAATGAGCATTTCTCAAATGATGGCTTACTAGTGAGGTTGTGATCACTCTACAAGCAGCCCTTTTATCTTTTTCCCTACTAGTCTTTCCAATAGAGGTTAGAGCATTAAAAATATTTTTGACAATAATACTATTTTTTTCCAATTTTTTGGTTAGACAAATCTTCATTTTTTTTAATAATGGTCTAATTTTGTAAATCTTAAGTAATTGCACAAAAATTTGACATTGTTATGTTAATGTCTTATTGGAAAAGTATTCATTGAACATTTGGGTAGTCCACAAACAAATTGTTCGTTGTGACCTTTTTCCTTCAAGATTATCAATTATGTTTGTTAATGGGTTTTTTACACACTTTCTCTCAACACAGGCAGTACGCGAATGTACTACCTCTCTTGAAAGGAAATCTCCCACGAAAAGGTGCTGAAAATCTCCCCAAGGTCTCTCGGGTGTTAGGTTATGACTTGCATGGAACTCCTTGGTTGATTTTTATGTGATTTTTCTGGTAATCACAAGGCAGACTTATGTAGTTGGATGCGAGGTAGATCTTCAATTTTGAAGTTTTTGAGGTGGAGGTCAAGTTTCACTTTGCTATAGGTTCAGACAGTGATCCAAAACTTCGATATTTATTTGAGTTTAGCTTTACAATGTGCAATGAACCTTGGTATGAGCCATTTCCAAAAAAAGGAAAAAGGGAGCGGGGGAGATGGAAATTTCTTGGACCTGCAACTAACTGTGAACAATAATCATGGAGTTCCTGTAATGGACAGCTTCCTGGAAACAATATTCCACTTAACCAGAAACCTCACAGTCTCATGGAATTTGTGCTATCTTCTAAGGTCTGTAAATATTTCACCTTTTCATTCACCATATGCATGCATGAATGAAGATGAAAATGTGGAGCAGCTTCGAATTTAAGCCCAAACTAACTTTACACAACCATCTACCAGCAGCAAACAGCAAAAAGCATGGACTAGGAAGGCATCTACATAGCAGGAATTTTCATAACTATAGAACAACATTTCTAAAATCTATCAAAGCAAGAATACAGCTAACTATAACAGTAATAAAAATCTAATTAAATCATCTAACAATGGAGGTTGAATCAACATGTGAAAAACTCAGAAAATGCACAAGGTCAATGTATTTCCATTATAAATTTCTATAGCATGCCTTTACAACAACTCAACTCCCTTTTGCAAATGAGAGGAGAGCCCCATTTATAGTGCCCAAAAAGTTAAATGAATGGCCAAGATTAATTTTCATTATGTGGCCAAGATTCATTACAAAATAGGGTTTCACCAACCCTCAATATATTACAATTTAAAATTATATTATATCTTTTCCCTATTTCGTCCTCTAGTGCCAGCACTATAGCAATTTCATCTTTTGTTGATTGTTGTTTTACTGTAGCTACTCCTTGGGGAGCTCTTCGCTGCCAAGAGGGTTGTCCTCTTGCTTCTTTGAAGCTGTATACTCTATGAACTTTAGGTTGACCGCCTGGAGTTTGTCTATCTCGACGATCTTGTACCGCAACATTTGGTAGCTCCATTCTTTGGCATTACCCTCCAACTTCTTCCAGTCCTCATCATATTTTGTGCCCTGATCTCTGAACAACTCTGAGTGATCGAAGGAACGGGCAGAAAAACTCATGAATTCCATTGTTATTTCGCTAGACATCTCTTCCTCCATCTTCTTCTAAAAGTAGGGTTTTACCTTTTCTAGATCCATCTGTACTACAGGCATGTCATACTCTGTCATCAGTTTGAGATAATGAGTGCATTTTTCCCTAATTTCCTTGACCCATTCGATGTCTGGATCCATTTTTCTTATTATTTTCCCTAGCCTTTCTTTCTTGTTGCCAAAATCACGTCTCCATACATCCATCAGCCAGTGATCGTCCTTGTTGAATGCAAGCTCCTTTTCCTATGTGGCCTTTGAAAACTGAAGGATAGCCTCGATCTTTGAAAATGTGGAGTCATATGTTGCAGGGAAGTCGATGTAGAGCTTCCTTGTGCTTTCCAAGGATTGCAACAGATCCAAGAACTTGTTGGTTGTCTGAACAGCCCGGCTAATTCCCATGTTCCCAACGTACAATACTTGTCAGAACCAGCCTTCCGTAGTCTTTTCCAAGTTCTTTCTCCTTTCCATCTTATCAATCTATTCTTTGGATAGCAGTTGGGGTGGAGCTGTGGACGTGGTAGGCAGGTCATCAATTGAGGACCACTGTTGGATGTAATCCGTCAAGGTGGCCACCTGTGCTTTGAGCTCATCTTTTGAAATCTTGTCCTGTTTTATCAAATGCACCATCGTAGCCACCAACTCCTCAAGGTGTCCTACCTTCTGTTCTTTGGTGGCGGTCTCCAAGTTGATGGTGGAGATGTTGTAACTCACACCAGCCTGGCCCACCACAGGCGTTGCTATTTGCACAGCCCGAGATCCAAAAGCATCCATTGTTACCTTGGATCTAATCTTAGGCTTCTTCTCTTTTCTAGTTGTGATTTGTGCTTGGGCTAGGATAGCCTCCAGCCTCGCTCTTGGGTCCTTCAATACGGGGGTCTTTCTTTCGAGCTATTTCTCCAACCATTCAGGCATGACAGACTTGCCCTTAGATGATTCACGATCACTCTCACCCTTCTCGGCTAAGACCTTCATTTCCTCATCCCTAGAGGCTCTCCCTTGTACTTTAGCTATATCTCCCTCTTCTTCATCGAAGTCTTGGATGAACACAAGGCGTTTAATAGGAGGCTTGGTAGACAATTGTTGTCGGGGACTTTCTTCTTTCTCTATTCCCCCCCCTTCTTTCCCTTAGTTTGTTCAACCTCATGCACATGTTCCTTGAGCTGCTCAATTTCGAGGCTCTTGACAGCTTGAGCCTCACCCTTGGGTATATCTTCTCCTAGACTATCTTCTTATTTTTGTCCTCCTCCAAGAGGTGACCTTTCTGCCTCCGCCTCAGTACCCTTCGGCTGCCGGGCTAGCTCTTCCTCAAGATCATCATTGAAGGCCTGCATGATGACCCTACCACCGACATCCTCCTCCTCATCCCCTCTCTCTGAGGAACCAGTTCCTTCCTCTTCTTAGGCAACCTTGTCGATCATCTGATGCTCATACTCTGGGTGCTCATGATATTCATCGACTTCTTCCTCAAATGACTTTGAGGCTTCTCACTCTCATTTCTCCCACTCCTTAGAGATTAACATGGTGGCTTCCATAGTCGGTGGCCCTGTCGGAGGCTGTGAAGGTTTGGCAGTAGCGAGGACCTGAGCTAAGGTAGCTTGAAGAGTGGGATCCATGAGGATCTGGGAGAGCTCAGAAAGGATATTTTGCATATGCTTTGAGAAGACTTCAGGCAAGGTGGGAGCGGGCATTGGTGCCACCACTGTAGGTAATGGGAGTGACATGGTGGGTGACATGGTAGCGGAGGAAGGAGGTGTAGTTACAGCGGAGGAAGAATCAATTACTATTATAGGCTCAGTTGGATGCAAAGGGGCAAGATGGAAAGAGATGTCCACTGTCGGCGGGGATGCAGTGACAATGGCTAGGGAGGTAGATGGTGGGGCAGTCAAAGTAGGGAGAGCCAAAAGAGGTTTTATTTGATCAGTACCTTTTTCCTCTTCTTCTTGGATTAAGGGTTGCTCCACCGTACCCCCTGTTTTCTTAAGCCTCTTGGAAGGTGAGCCTCCTGGATCCTTCCTTGTATAAACCTTGGGGTCAGGAGATTGCTTTGTTTCTGTCTCTTTTCTCTTCTTGAATCTGGTGACTGGAGGAGACTTTGATGTCCCGCCCGTTGAAGTGGTGGCAGCGGCGTCCTTTGTGGCACTTGGCTCACTTTTGAGCCCTTCATATGTTAGGACCACCCCTTGTTTTAGTTGGGCCACCTTTCCATCCACCCACTCCTTGGTACGGGCCAAGATTGGCTTGGTTATGATATCAAGGTCATCGACCTCCTATTCATCCCAATCAATTGTTGGTATTGGCAGGTTGGCGACTACAGGGTACCTAAGGTCCATTATGGTGCTTTCGTCCTCTTCGACTTGATCTGGTATGGGAAATGGTTGCACCTTTCTTATAAAATAAGCAATCATCCGCATATAGTGCCTTGCTCGCACCTCCTTATCGTCCTGACAATCCGCCCAGAAGTCCTCAATGTGGTGTAAATGAGCGAACCCCGGTCCTAGTGCCTTCCTTACATGCCCATATGGGTCCATTCGCGGGCGAACAGTATGTAGGTGAAAATGATAATCCTTCAATTCTTTCTTAGAGTTACCAGCACACTGGGAAGTTTGCAATTTATACATGCCCTGACCAAGGGTCATGGGATAAGAGATTCCTACTATGTGTGTGTCGTTGAAGACTGCCTATATGTGTTGGAGCTGCCAAGAAAGCTCCAATAGGATTATCCGGTCGTTGGGGTATTCAGACAACTTGTTTGGCCTTTCGGTGAATCCTTGGGCATGGATGTATGTGAACTTTGGATATTGAATAAAGAGGAAGGTGTACTGCTTCAATAATTCTCGATCACTGTGGGAAACCCTTCTCTCAAAGTCTCCAGCAATCATTCTAATGATATGGCCAATTAAGGCGTCATTTACCCTGCAGTATTCTCTTTTGAAGTTTTGGTACTGGAGCTAGGGGTACCTGTCATAGGCCTTCAGTCTTCGACCCTGCTCCTCATCGGGTGCCAAAAACAACCCGTTGTACTGCCTCCGGTCTGCCAAGGAATAAACGAGATATGAAGTCATGTAGAACTTGGAACTCTTCTTCACACTGGCGAACTGCTCATGGAAGTAGTCGCTTATTATACCTCCCTAGTAGAATGAGGTCTTTGTGGTGATGTCCTCATTCCCATGAAGGATTTGTTCGATGAAGTACACCATCCACTCCTAAAAGAAGGCAATTGTAGGGAGACCCATAACCCTACGTAGCATTGTGACCAAGTCATGGTAATCCTCATGGAAATCACTGCGGAAGAGTTCATAAGGAATCTTTGCAGCGCTGCCCCATTTTTCTTTAAGCCAATGTTGATTTATTAACCTCTTGCAACCTGTCGGGTTGTCATTCCATGATGCCTGACATTCCTCTATGGTAGGTGTTTCCATTTCTTGAAAAGTGGGAATATGGAAGGTCTTTGTGATTCCTTCAGCCGACATGTTGGCGAGAATGTTACCATCTCTGTCAACTATGGTCCTTGTGTCTGGTTGATATGCCTGCCAACAAGCCATGACCAATTCAGGGGCCATGAGGGATGGAGGGAAGCCTGCAACTTTTGCAATTCCACTTTGTTTGATCAGCCTCACATTCTTGGTCATCAGATTGACCCTGACTCTTTGTGTAAACTCGTCAATATTGACATGGCCTATATTGGTGTCGATGATTTCTTTCCAATCTATGGCAACCTTTGAGTGCAGAGGTTCACCTTGGAACTGGTACTTCATTTGATCCTTGTCCTCTTTTCCTCGAGGAGTCTTTCCCGACTTCTTTCCTTTGTCCTTTTCCACAGTCACCCCCAAGGGTCCTGCACCTGATTCCATATATTCTACAAGCAAAGGCCCAGTCATGCAATTGATCACTAAAGTCTTCATGTTAGTCAAAATCCCATGGATGAAATCAACTTTAAATAATTTATCGTTCATAAAATGATACTTCTACTTCTTGATGTCATTAGTCTTTTAATTGAGGGCTCTTGGACAATCCAGGCCCGGAGGCCAAGACTTCCCTGGCAGGAATATTGTTTTGAAAGGAAAAACGGGTGGAGCGACCATGGAGATCTCTCTCGACCGAATTTTGATAGTTCAAAGGATGATAACGAGTAGGGCCAAATTTAAGCACGTGGATCAAGATTAGATTTCAAATTTGAGCTCATTTGGGTCGATTTGGGAGCAACCGGAGGTACAAGGACTGAAAGCCGTCCGAAGTTGGCTGTTTGGAATGTCCGAGCAAAAACGGAGTTCTGGAAGTGGAACCCTGGGGTCTGGGACCCGGCAGGTCTAAGGGCGGCTGGTATTTTTGCAATTTAAAGTGCTTGGGCCCAAGGGACCGGGACGTCATCATGCCTTCGCCATTTGAAATGGCTACTGTCGAACGGAAGTCCAGAGGGGGTGGCTCGGCGGACTGGACCCGAGACTTCAGTTGGACGTTGGATTTTCACTTTGAGTTTCATGGTGATCGAGAAGGTGGGGCCCGGAGCTCAGAAGGGCGGGCAAGATTTTCCCTTTTTCAGATGTGGAGACGGGATAGAGTCCCAGATGGGGGAGCCCGGCGCAGTCGAGGACGCCGAAATCCAATGTTTGGAACCATCGTGGCAAAAAGGGGGGTCGGGACCCGAGAGGCAGGAGGATGTTGCGCATTCACCATTCATAATGGCGAAGACCACACGGAATCCCATGGACGGAAGTCCGTGGACCAGGACCCGGGGACCTGGAGGACGGTCGATAAATGTCAACTGCAGACAGTGATTTGCTAGGCAAGCCCCGAGGATCGGGCAGACGGGACCCTTTCACCATTAGAGAATGGCGAGAGTGTGATGGACTCCCAGATGTGGAAGTCCGGAGACGCAGGCCCAGGAGGCCAAAATGGAGGTCGTTTTAAGACTTAAGTTTGTGCGCAACACAGCGAACCACTAGCGGAAATCCGATGGTCCTGGCCCAGGAGACGATGTGGCTGTTTTGAAAATTGGTAATTTTGGTAAGTTCCGGCAGTGAAAGAAAAGTCTGGGCCCAGGAGAGGCGAATGCCCCTGCGCAAAGAACAGTCACTCATGGATTGATCATGGGGGTGTTATAGAGGTTTTCTTGAGTTTTGAGGACATGGGTTTTTTGCGCTTCATCGTGTTTTATCTTTTTAATGCATTTTAGATCTGGGTTGCTTGTCACTTTAGGTTTAAAATCATGAAAAAATGCTCGGGGAGGGAAAACAGTAAACCTACCTCAGACACTCAATGCGACAAGGTGTGAAATCGACTAACGGTCAGCAAGTGATGGCAACGGGTGCGAGGGCGATGATCTACGAAGACGGGGATCCTCTCTGGCAAGCACCTTTACCTCTCTCTGCGACACTGACAAGTGAGAATGACAGGTTTGGGCAAGATATTTATATGCCCACCTCCATTAATGGCTGCATTAAATGCAAGTACAGCTGACAATTGGGTTGGTGGATTTTGAATTCGCGGACGGCGGCGGGAGGTCCGGGACTCGAGGGCCGAAAGGACGCGAGGCGGCGACCGTCTTGGAAAATTCTGCTTGGAAATCACTGGTGGAAAAGGGGAAGTCAGGGCCTAGAGGGTGGAAGTCTACCATAAGTTTTCCGTCGGGAACGACGAAGTCCTCACGGAACTCCAGAAGCTGAAGTCCAGAGGTTTGAGCCCAGCAGGTTCGAAGGCATCCAAAACTTTGCAAATTTCTATGGACAGAGATCAGGGGTCTAGGACCCGGTCCCCAGGAAGGTAGAATCCATCTGTCATTCGGGATAGCGGACACGATGAGGAAACCCGGCCAAGGAAACATGAAGGGGTGGGCCCAGCCAGGCCCATGGCCGCTAGCAGAGGCGAACTGCCAAAGAGACCTCGCGAGGCACCATAACTTGACAAAATTAAAAGGGAGAAGTATGGTCAAATCATGATGAGACTTTGGAGGTGTGCTGACCACCTAGGACACCAAAATGGGGCACCTAAAATGAGGCAGCGACAAAAATGACCCGAAAATTCAAAAGAAAAAAGAGGGTCCCCATTCTGAACGGGGCATGTGTACTGAGGGCACAACAATGTTCTCATCTATTTCAACCAACCATTTAGGGATTCTCTTGAAATTAGGTGTTACATAAGGTTCATTTTCAACATTTTCAATGTTATCAACATTTTCATTTTCAAGTTCAATGTTATTAACATTTTCATTCTCAATATTTTCAACATTTTCAATAACAATTTCATTTTCAAAAATATTTTCATTTTCAACATTTTTAATAACAATTTCATTTTCAATAACATTTTCAACAACATTTTCTTTCTCAATGTTGTTCACATTTTTATTTTCAATTTCAATATGATGTTCAATATTTTCAATTTCTATTTCATCTTCACTTGAATTAAAATTTAATGGTACAGAAGAAGCTTCAATTTGAATATTTTTCATACCTTGTCTTCTTTTCCTATGACTTTCTCTATCTTTTGCTCTATATGTTTCAATTTCATTTGTTGTAAGTTTCCTTTTACCTTTTCTCTTATGACGGTTGTTGCTCCCCATTGCACAAAAAAAAACACACACACACAAATGATTGTAATTGTAAAAAAAGTGTAAGAGAATCTATCAAAAGCTAAATTTTGTCTGATGCAAACAGAAAGCACGAGAATTTCGCAACAGAAAAAATGTAGGGACCATTGAAATACTCAAAACAGTCCCATTTTTGTTTTTTATATAACTTACAAAATGGATATCCGTTTCGAAATGGATATTCGTTATTTTTTCCACTTGACATGTTCGCCAATCTACCTTTACAATCCTTAAAAAAGGAAATGGATATTTGTTACTGTTAACACATGGATTTGCACCCGAAGACAAGTTGAAAAACTCTTAAATCCCATGCAACATTGGCCTACTCTCAACCTGTGGGTATCCTATAATGAGGGTAGACCTCCAAGTTATGGGCTAGTTCCCTTTGGATATTTCTTGTAAATACTGACTTTTAACAGAGGAAAAGGTAAGAAGGATAATGCAGAAACTGAAAACTGAAAAACTAGGTGATTCACCAACTGATAAATGATTTGAAATTGCTTTAAAACCTCACAATGTAACTCAACAAATGAAACCATACAATCTCACAACTCTGTTATTCATGCCTACAAAAATAATTCTAATGATAGGCTCTGAATTTTCTAATGCTCAAAAAAGGAAAACTATGATGTTTTCACAATTTTTTTATGAAAGAGAATGAAAACACTAACATAGAATTACACTATGACATGATATTCTTTGCATTCAGCATTGAAGGAATCTGATTAAACTAAAGGATGACACAATATTCTATCATATAACTCACAATCAACACTAAAGAACAAAGAATAATGGAGAAGGAAATAAGCTTCTTATTTAAAAATAGGAGACAAATGCATTACAAATCTATAAAACTCACAAGAAATGAGTTACAAAGAATGAATAATCTGCTACTGCAGCCACCAAACTGAGAACTAGTGAAAATAATGAGAGAAGAGAAAGATGTATAGAAAAACCTCCAAAATTTTGAAATTTGAATCTTGGCTCCAAAATATGATGTGTTGTCCATCCTCTCCCTCAAAAAAGGCATGTAACTGAAAGAGGCTCCTCAAAACATGCATAAAGAGTTATCAAACTCAAAACAACCTCATGGGTCATATACAACTGAAAACCCCTCCAAAATAGGGTTGTAGCTGAATGGAACAAGGTGTTTTATGCCTCAAAATTCTCCTTGATTGAAGTTCTATCAAATGGAACTCTTAACTAAAGGTGAACTCTCAAATAAGTGCTTCAAAATCCCTAACTTTACTCCACATGTTGGCACTGATTTCTCAACTACCTCCAAGATTCAAGCTAAGCTTGAATGATCCATTTAACTCCCTTTTGACCAACTTTTTAAAATATATCAAAAGTACTTTTATTTTTGTATTCAAAATATCATTTATTTTAAATGATTTATAATTATCATTCAAATAAATATTTACATTTGAAACAAATGCAAAAATAAAGGCTTTATCCTAATATTTGGCATTTAATTTGCATTTGAATGAATAACTTTTATTAAAATGATTTATATAATCATCTCAATAAAACTTTACAATCTTCGTATTAAAATGCAAAAATAGAAGAATTTGCAAAAGACTTGATACTAAGTCTTAGAAGACATTTTTTTTTTAAGTTTCAAAAAAACATCTCTAAGGAAAAATGTCATGGCCCTATCAAATATGAGTAAAGTTTTAATAAAAAAAACTTGAAGGAAAAAAGCCTTCATTCCTTTCTATCAGCCTTTTTAGGGTATTCAAACCCTAAAATGAATGTAAAACATTCATTTTATCTTTTCATTATTTCCTTGTGCTATGGAAACTTCATGAGGGTGCCGCCATGCTCTTTGCAAACCCCAATTGAGCTCCTTGCATGAAATCTCTGCCTATGTACGCCATTACTTGCATATTTTGAAGTTGTTAAGAATGTAAGTTCATTTTTTACTAAATCTGGGAGCTTCCTTTTATTTTTGAAAAGCTTTTGAAGCTTATAGGCCGCTGCTTAAGCATTTTCCTAATGATTTCTCTGTATGTTGAAAAACTTTTGTTGAATTTTGTGTCTGGCCACCATGGAGAAGTTTGGTTTGTAGCTTTTAGAAGCTTGAATAATGAGCAGGTCTCTAGTTTTATATTGGAACTCTCTGTGCAGAAACAAAAGTAAGTTCTTTAGAAAGCTCTCTTCCATTTTACCTCTACATTTTCTACAAAAGAAATGAGAAGTTTGCAGCCTCTGTGTACTTTTAATCTACTCTCTTCATATTTCGGCCTATGTATTTCTTATATTTTCATCTGGGTATTTGGCTCTATTGGCCATCATGAACAATCTTTTCTATAGAATAAAAAAGTCAATACAGGTCATGGAATTTTCATTCACTGTGTTTATACTTTGTAAAAATTCATGAGCCCATCCATTTGTATTGTGGTTGAAAGCTTTCTCATTTCCATCTTTTTGTATTCACAATGAATGATAATTTGCATTTTCCTTTTTGGCTGAGAGTTTCTTCATTTTTCCAATAGATGTTCAAGGATTATTCTCTTTAGACTACACTCATATTTTGCTTATTTTGGATCCATCTTCTCAAAGTTTACAAAGAAAATCTGAGGATTTTAGCTTTGCATGACAAAACCCTACCTTTTCATTTTGTTCCAGAGGGTTTTATCATGTTGTTCTCTATTTGTAGATATCATAATCCTTGTTTTGTGATTGTATTATGTTGCTTTTATAAATCATGATTTTATCTTCTCAAAGATGCATCTGTATCTGAAAATGAAAAATAAAAAATACTCATTCATGATCCTTTTGTAGCTTGCATTTCTTCTGTTTCTGACATTTTTTTGTATCCTATAGCTCTCTTTGAAATAATAGAAACTTTACTTCATATTCAGATTACAAAAGAGAAATCTTATTTTGTTGCTTCCTTGAACAAGTAATATCTCTCTTTTATGGCAGCTTTCTTGTACTTGATACTCGAGAGTGTATATTTTCCGTTGTGATTGGAAAAAAAAATCAAGTTGTCCACCATTATGCTTTTGATATCATATCAAAAAAAAATTGTAATTGACATAATGTCGACCCCTTGAATCTGCAAACAATGCATTTATCTTTGCTCTTGATGACTGACTATTGTAATCTCCATTTGAACTTGTTGATTGGCACACCAAATTAAATGATGTGTTCTTAATTGTTCCTTGCATCAAGAAATCAGCAATGAAATAACATATGCACTTAGAACACACATAAAAGATTGTGCATAGATTATGATGATGTATTCATTTCTTTCATATTAGGTTGTTTACTGGAACTCTACAAAAATGATATTGATCTCATGATGTTTATATTGCTAATACCACTGTTGTGAGTTGGGATCAACCCTTGTGGGAGCCACATTTTTTTCCCACTCATGTTGTAATTTGATGAAATAGTAACTTTACTTTTCATGTATCTACACATGAAACAAACAAGTTAGCAAAATAATTGAAGTTGAAAACTTTCATTGAACTTTGTCCTCCTTGAACATCTACTTTTTTGATGAATTAATCATCTGATGATTGCCTGATAGGATGCATATTACATTTCTGCTAGTAATCTAGGGATAAGGTAAAATGTGATTTTTCATTGCTCTAACACCACCTTTCAACAATATTGCAGGTAAACCTTGGAGTTGGAGTTGGACCAAGATCAACACAATTGTAATGATGATTCGTCATTCCAAACAATGACGAATCGCCTTCTCTCCTTGTTCTTATATTATCTTCAGTTGTGTGATATACATTTATTTCTTGTATTTAGTATTTTATTAAGTAATCAAATCAAGCTACTCCCACAGCTTTTGTGGGACCTTAGTTCTTACAATATGAATAAAACAACATTCCTTATGCAAATTTATGAGTTTTTTTGTTACAAACATTTGCATAATAATACTGGAAATTCAAAAGTAATCAGATTTATACAGCAATGGATATTTAGTAGAAAACTTTGAAATTACTTGTGTACCTTTTAATCATGAATGCAATCCAACTCTACCTATTTTGAGTTGTAGCTAAAAATAGGTAACAATTTGGCGACCTCTGCGGAGTGTTTTCCTACTAAATAGATAAGGCTAGTTGCATTGCTTATCCATTGGGTATGGAGTTCATTTCTACCCTTTTCTAACACAAGAACTTAGTACAGAGTTCATTCATATTGTTGTAATTTTTTGATACTTTGTTGTAACTGATTATACATTTGTTGTTCATGACATGACTTTTCATTCCATGCTATAACTAAAATATGTCTATTTGATTGAACTATACTCAATTAATAGCAAGTTCTACCTTATTTTCCCCCCATCAAAACTTAAAGTAAAGTAAACTAACTCTGCAAAACAACACTTAGAGAAAACAAAGATCCAACTAATCAATGTGTAGCAACACTTATTGATCATTTAGAATCTACTCAAATATGTACAGATTTAGATCATACCTCAAAAAAAAATGCTTGAGGTGAATCCCATTCACTAGGATTAGCTCCATTTCACCATCCAATTTAGATAATTGGAAGGCATTATGTTGTTTTCGTTCAATGATAATGTAAGGCCCAATCCAGAATGCATCAAACTTGGAGTGCTTTCTAGGTTTTCTTTTTAAGTTCATCCCACTTTAGCACTATATCTCCCTCCTGGAACACTCTTGGAGATGCTCTCTTATCAAATGACCTTTTCACTTGAGCTTGATGTTGCTCAATCTTCTTCATTACTTCAACTCTAATCTCTTCCAACTTAATCAACTGAGCCAATCTTGTTGTCATAGGCTCCTCTTCAATCATGTCAAGCTGGTTGATTAGATCAAGGGTTGTAAGTTCAAGTGAAATAGGCATTCTTGCCTCCTTTCAGTACACAAGTATGTATGGTGATAATCATGTCGATCTTTTTGGTGTGATTCTATCAGCCCACAAGGCTGATTTCAACTTGGTATGACAAGCTCTTTGATTACCTTCCATAGTTATCTTGATAATCCTGAGAAGGTTCTTATTTGTGGACTCAGCTTGTCCATTTCCTTGAGGATAGTAGTTAGAATATGTATTCACATAAACACATTTCTAACACCCCAATCAGATATCTTAGTTCCTATAAAATCAAGTGCATTATCTAAAACTATTGATTTGGGAACTCCAAACATATTTATCAGCTCTTCATAAAAGTTTAGAACAGTTGTCTCATTAGCTTCCTTAAGTGCTACAGCTTCAATCCATTTTGAAAATTAATCAATGGCTGTGAGTACCCACTTGTGGCCTGCACTTGAAGGAAAATTTATAACTCCTACCAAATCTAAACCCCACTTCATAAAGGGTTGCTCAACCTAGACTAGCTGCAATGGAAGGGCTTCCAACTTCTTCTTTCCTACAAATATTGCACACTCCTTGCATTTTCTTACCCATGAATGGGCATATTTGAATAAAGTAGGCCAACAATAGCCTCCTTTCATTATCTTAAGAGCTATAGCTCTTGGAGAGAAATGACCACCAGCTGATCCTTCATGAAACTCATGTAAAACTTTGTCAACTTGATCAGCTTCTATGCATCTTAACAGAACACCATGAAAATCATTTCTAAACAACAATCCATTCAAAAGTACATAAGGAATTGACTGCAGCCTATAGTACCTTATTTTTTATTTACTTAAACCAGGAGGACACTCACCAGTTAACAAGAAATGAGTCATTTCTTTTACCCGACCTGTAGAAGAAACAGGTGCAGCAATTTGTCCTTCATCCTGATGAGCTAGGACAACATTTTCTTCTTCTCTTGTCTTGTTGTTACTGTTCTCTGTAAGTTTTTCATAGAGAACTTTACCTCTTATCAAATTAGTAACCTTTATCTCAAGGTCATATTCCATGTCACTTTTTTCATCCAACCATTTCTTTATTCGGCAAAAATTCCTTAACTGAAGGATGAGAAACCAACAATTTAATCCTATTATTAGAAAGCATATGTCTACATTTTTTCAAACTTCTGATGACAGCAAGAACATGATTTTCAATAAAGGAATAATTAAGCTCATAATCCTTAAGACTTTGACTGAAAAAAGCTATGGGTTGTTCTAACCCATGATCATTCTCCTGAACTAGCATAGTTGCAATACTATCAATATTCCCATATGCATACAAAATAAAATCTTTTGAGAAATATGGATTTAATAAAGTAGGAGTAACTACAAGTGCTTCTTTGATAAGCTGAAAACTCCTTTTTCTTTCTTTAGTCCAGTTGAAGGAAACATTTTTCTTTAACATTGAAGTAAGAGGTATCAATAACTCAGCAACATTTGGAATGAATCTTCTAACAAAGTTAATTCTTCCTAAGAAACTTTGAAACCTTTCTTGTGTGTTGGTAAAGGAAGAGAAAGAATAGTACTTACTCTCTCTAGATCTATGGTGATTCCATGTTTTGATACAATATACCCAAGCAATTTACCTTCATGGACACCAAACACAAATTTCTTTGTGTTGAGAGAGACACCAAACTCTCTACATATACATCAAACCTTTGAAATCCATGTCCATAGCTTTCTAAAAAGTAGATCCAGCATTTGAAAAACCAAATGGAATCCTCTTGTAAGTCATTGTACCCCATTTAGTTGTAAATTTTGTCTTAAACTAATCTTCTTCCTTAACTAGGATTTGATTATATTTTGAGAAGCCATCTAATAAAGAAAATCTCTCAAATCTTGAAACAACTTGAAGAATTTGTTCCATGGAAGGTAAAGGGTGACGATCTTTCTGGGAATCTCTATTAATGTCTCTGAAATCAACACAAAGTCTGAATTCACCATTCTTCTTCCTCACAGGAACAATATTGGATACCCAAGAGGTATGTTTAATTGGAAAGATAATGTTGCTCTCAATGAGCTTATTCAACTCTTTGATCATGAGGGGCTCAAGCTTGGGGTTAAGTGGCCTCTATTTTTGTCTTACAGGCTTAGAATTAGGCTCAAGCTCAATGGTATGTTGGGTAATAGAAGGGTCAAAACCATTCAGATCTGAATATTCCCATGCAAAAATGTCACTGAACTCTTGACAAAGTAAAATAAATGCATGCCTTTCTTCTAATGTGCATACCTTACCAAGCTTCAAAAGCTTATCTTTGAAGATCTCAACACCTTCATAATGATTTTTAATTTGCAAGCTTGCTTTTTCTTTTTTGACTTGATCATCTATATTGAAAATAGACTCCAATGTAACCAGGCCTTTGAGAATTTTGTTGGTTTTTAGTTGTATGATCTGATCCTCATATTGTTGTCTAAGTTTCTCTTAATTATCATTGGAGAATTCTGCTTCTTCTCTTAAGAATTTTATGATTTTTTGATCATTTTCAAAGACTTGCCAATTCTCATTATTGTTAGGAATAGATGATCTGACAATTACTTTAACATATTGTTGTTCTTTAGAATTGTTGATATCATTAGGAATGTCATATTGAGTGCCTATGGCTGCTAGTCTATCGGCATGTTTATTTTCAATTTTGGAAATTGATAGCAAATTAAAAGCTTGAAAATCTTCAATAAGACCCCATACTCTATGCTTATAACACTTCAGAAGATCCTTTTTAGTAGTACAAAGACCTCTAACTTGATTAACAATCAACTCGGTATCACCAAAAAATTGTAAACAACAAACACCTCTCTTTTTTCCCACTGAATACCATGAATTAGAGCTTCATACTCAGTTGTATTATTGGTGCAGCTGAATGTGAACCTAAATGCAGAGTAATACTTGTCACTAACAGGAGAAATAAGCATACAACCACCTCTAGCACTATTTTTACTCTTCGAACCATCAAAAAACATCTTCCATACCTCATTAACTTGTTGATTAGACTGTTGTTCGACACTCTTAACAAGATTAGGCATGACAGAATCATATTCATGCATCATATAAAATCCCAAATTTACCTCTTCATGTTGTTCATTTGAAGAATTATGAACATTCTTAGCTGCCCATTCATCCAACAGAACATCAGGGATGTCCTCTATTTGTGTATTAGTATTTGTTGATGCCAAAATTTGACAAGGTAACAGTATCTTATGGAAAACTCAATTTATGGGGGACCTTTTGTGCTAAACTGAGTGACCTTCCGGTTTTTAGAGAAGTCGACTTCTTTTATAATGGGTATTGGAAAGGGAAAAGGAAACAGATATAATAAAATAAAGTCTAACCTAAGGCGATACGCCAAGACTTAATGATAGGCACGATAAATCATAGATCTAAGGGCCCAACTGCTACTTGTAGTGTTCCAAAAAAGTAGAAACTAAAAATTAGAGCACAAAAAATCCATTCATTGACATAAAACAACATTTCATACATTCCTATTGCCAAGAAGAGTCATTAGACATGATATAGATCAGAACACTTGCATTCAATATATATATAAGTTCTCAAATAGAATATCCAAACAATAGCAACATAGTTTATAGTTTAATCAAATAGCATGAAAGAACAGAAAGGTCGAACAATTGGCACAGTCTGAAAGTCTTGCAATAAAATAAAACGGTAATAAAGGCCTAGCATATTTTCCTAAAACTAGTGTTCCTTAAAAATTCTAGACCCTTTTCTCACAACAAAGAAAAGTATATATAGTAGAAAAACTCCCACCGCTTCGAAGAGCAGCAACCGAAAAGATTTTGCTATCCCCTAGCAATGATGCAGAAATAAGAATATTCCCCAAGCCATTACAATAGAAAAGATTTGAAACCAAGCATCTAGTCATTCCAAGCAAAGGTGCATCTTCTACAAATGATGGTGGTGGTCCCGGAAAGGTTAAACAGACAAGTGTCACCATCCCATGTAAATGATTATGGCATGTGGTGGCCAATCACAGCATTTAGCTCGCCTAATTTATCGCCCGAAAATGAGATCCGTTGAATAGGCACGTGGCAGCATTTCATTGCCCCTACGAACCTTTATCTCTCATCGCTGAAGACTTGTGCCAAGGCTACACATGTTGAGTGGGAATAAATCTATCCAAAATTGGAGGGAATGATCATTAGTTGGGCGCAAAAGAGACATGTGGCATCATTTTGCTACCCGCAGTCATTATTTCATCCTCTTGCTGAAATATTTGCGAAGAGTAGACACATAGCAAGAGTGCACCACAGAAGAAAATTGTGGGGCTCACCAAATTTCTTTGGGAATGAGAGCTTTGTGGCACTTGAGTGAAGCCTAATGAGGAAGCAAAAAGGAATGATAAAAAATGGCTGACAACCACAACACTTGGACGTATAGCGGGGATTCCCGAGATGCAGAGGAAGCAAAACCCTCGAGGTGTGCAGAGCAGACATGTGCAGGGGGAAAGAAAACTTTGATAAAAGGCCAAGTTGATTTCCTACGATGCACAGGCCAATACCTAGAGGAAAATACACTCAAAGGGAGCTCGTTGAATATTTATTAACAACTTTTGGTGACTACCAAGGGTGTTTTTCTTGAGGAATGGAGAACCCAAAATTTATCTGGTTTACAGACCAAAGCACCATTTCATCAGATAACGGAGTTAGATATTGGAAAGAGTTTCCTACAAAGGCTACCATTCATCCTCAAATGGCCTTACCATGTTGTGCAAATTCTACTATGCTCCGCTTAGATCAATAGTTTCCTTATGAGGGAGTGCATTAGGTAAACCGACCCCTGCTTCACAATGAAATAGTAGTTACACAAGTGGATGAATAACTCCCTCAATGTCAGTTGCAGTGGGAGGATGACTGAAATCCCTGAAAGCATCCAAATCATTTTCCTTCTCTTTTATTATTTATGCAATTTGCTCAGTCGTAGCAATAGAGCCATTTTCAAGGAACGGGGACAGCAAACCCATCCTGTTCAACCTAGAAAAACTCTCCTGCATGTTGTTCATTGTCTTTCTTAGAGTAGTCATGCTTGCTTTAGTGTACTAGAAGGAAGAATGGAAATGGATAAACTTTTTTTTTGTCTCAGTAGTAGCATCCTGATCTTCAATTCTTGCCCTGGCGAGGTTTTCATCAAAGACTAGGTACAGCTCGGTAAGCAGATCTTTCGCTTTTGGAACCTTTTCCAAGATAAACTGTGGGAACTGCTCAATTGTTTCATGATCCTCCTGGCTCAGCTTTGATTTCTTGGCAATGAATCAGAGGGTGAGTTGCAGTGTTAGGCAAAAGGTTTTAATATTTTCCTAGTGAGAAATGTACAACTATCTAACCAACGGAATAATGTCTAGTTGTGTAGGAGAAGACAGAAGAGAGCTTTTAAGAGAAGTGATCTCTACGTCTTTTGAGTTGATGGCCTTAGCCAACTCTACCCTTTTTCTTTTCTCGAATGCTAGTTGCTCCATAGAGCTGCTCATTTCTTTATTCCAATTTTCCTCAGCTCGGGAGTGATTTGGTAAATGCATGTCCAGAGAGGACTTTGTCTCTTGGAGCTCTTGTTCTAATTGAGCTTTTAGGCCCTCAAATTTAGCTTCTTTTTCTTGTAACTTATGCTCATATTGAGCTTGTTGGTGCTCCAAAGCCTCATTCTTTAGCTGCAAATTCTGCTCTGCCTCCTGATTCTTAGTATGGAGCTCCTTTACCATGGCAGGGTTGATATTTTGAATCTTCACAAGCTCACCTTAAAGTCTGCTCTTCTCATTCTCTGCTACCAGCACCCTTTTTGTCATACGTGCAACATCCACCTCTAGGGATTTCTCTTTTTTCTCCAAAAAATTAACTCTTTCCCTTACTACTTTAAGCTGTTCATCCTTTTTCTTTAGTTGGCGACCAGTTTTAAGGAAGTTAGAGGTGACCACCCGTTGTGTTTCCTCCATAATCTCAACCTTATCTTGCAGTTGGGCCACCTTTATGTCAAGTCCTACAGCATATATTTCATAGTCTTCTAGGTGTATCGCCCCTTGAGGCTCGGTTACTCTAGGGTACATAGTTGCAAACTTTAGCTCTTGTTGAGTCTCATCATAAAGAGTCTGTATTTTTGGCTTAGTAGAAGCATTGTTATCCTTTTCCTTGTGCTTTTGCATTCTACTTGCACGTGCTTCTTTTTCGCAATCACTTTGTGCCATAAATTTGGCTGGCGACGAAACTAGTCCGCCTACAAAAGGAGCACCAAAAGGTAGGGCATATGGATAGGTAATTCTAATATGCCCAGGCATTTTCTTTTTCTGGAGAGTGACAATTTGCGGGGAGAAGTGGGGCACATTCCAAAGCTTGATTTGAGGACTAGTAGAAGGGCTAGCCACTTGCCATAGCGTAATTGGTGAATCGACAGAAGCAATCATGGGCTGGAATGGTGAAGGATTTGTTACAGTGGATTCAACCTATTGTAATGGAAGAGGATCTACAGCAATAGCGGAAGTAGGGGTGCCCGCAGAGGGCACACCTTCGGAAAGTGAGGCAAGGAGATCCTGAGTGAAAGCAGCTGGTGTAAGGGTTCATGGATGAGTAAAGTCAAGTGGAGTGGTCTGTGAGAATTGGGTGAAACCTCTCGCATGTGTTGGATTAAAAGTGGGAAACAGAGGGCCAATACTCATGGCAAGGATTGTCGCTGAGACAGGGATAAATACCAAGGACTGAGAAGCAAGGGAAGAAGGAGCGAATTTTACCTGTTTACTAGTCGATGGCGGCTCCAAAATCATTAGTGAATCTTCCTCAACCTCAAGCTCCTGGCTAGCTGCAAGCACCTATCTTCCGGCGGGTTCTTACGAACCCTCTGCGATAATGGTCTTCATATGTTTCTGTTTTGTGGGTGGGGCTTCACACCCTTCAGCAGTTATTTTTGTTTGTTGTTGTGGTACACTGGCTGCCTTAGCAGCCCAAGTGAGTGTATGTGAATCCCTTGATACATTAAACCGCACATTCATGGCTACATAGGCAAGTTGTCTGGAGATTTTCTCCTTTGGCACAGAGGACGCAAAAGTCACCACTTCCTCTTCCTGCTCTTCAGACTCATCCTCCGGGTCATCGCTCTTATTGACGCTAGAGTCTGGGATGGGGTGGTCATCATCCCACCATTTTTCAAATTCCTTGTCCTCCTTCAAGCTCTCATAAGGGGCATCCAATTGCCCTATTTCATGGCGATACTTCCAGAAAGCTTCTATTTTTTCATTAGTCCATTCCTCATCCTTCCGCAACTTGTACATGTTGTGTTCCATCTAGAAATCATATTTGGCCACCACCATAGAAAACTAGAACTTATGCCATGGCTCTCTATTATCTTGAGTGGGAATACGCACCAGTTCAACAAAATTTTCATCTTTGTCTACCCATGGGTTACGTCGTTTTTCCCAGTAAGGTCGAGGAACATGAGTAAATTTCATGTGCGGCTCTAGAAGTTCATTTAAAGGGTTGTAATCCCATTTGTCACATACCAAAACCAACTCTAAATGAGCCAGTTTATCCTGCAATAACTGATCTGATTGCTTTTTTAACAAAGTCATCATTTTGAAGTTCTTTGGACAAGTGAATAATCCTTTTCTCTTGACACTTGAGTTGCTATAGAAAGTAAAATCAATGATTCACACCTGCCTATACATTTCAAGTGTGAGCACCCTATCTATGACGCAAGCTAGGAGAAGGAAGGGTTGACCAGTGAAGCCCCACATTCAGAGGATGGTGAAATATGTTCCTAAGAACCAGTCACAAGCGGAAGTGAAACTTTGCATATATCTGATCTGATGCTCATTGAGTCAGACTATGTCACTTCCTCCTTATAAATCTTGCAAGACCAGAGTTATAAAATAGTCTTAAAATGCATAATAATCATATGACATGGAAAGGAATGGTGTCCACGTGGATATAGGCTTCTCTTCTTTGCATCAAAAATTGATAATTCAAAATACCTGCCAAAGAAATCAGGGTTTTGATGTAGGAACATGTGAACCAGGAAGGAGAGAAATCTAAACTTTCCCTCCACCGGGTAATTTTTTATTTTATGTATTATTTCCTCCACCAAGAACTCGGCGAAATCATACTAGAAGGTATCATGTTGTTTGCAGAATTGGAAGGCCGGTCCCAGTTGAAAGGTTTACACCATCTCATTGGAGTCTCGGTCACACACAAAAGCTAGCATCGACATGGCATCTTGCATATCCTCATGAAATGAACCGCGCGGCAATAGGATACTCGACAGCTTAGCACCTGGGATGCCCTTCTTACCAATCTCCTCTATTAGGAAATCTGAGTTCTTTTCCATTGCCTTCCATGTTTTTTCTCCTTTACTAGGGAAAAAGGACTCAGTTTTCTATTTTCTTTTACTTGGGTCTAGAATTCATAGCATATGCCAAATGGCCTATGGGCTAATGTGAACTCTTAAGTTTCGGCCCTTGATGCAGTGGGTGCTAGGGTTATGACGCTAAATGGTAGCATCAACTAACTTCGGGTAGTAATGTACTAGTGGGACCATGTATTCTGGAAGACCATTGTACCAAACCTTCCTTGTTGTCAATGTGTCTTCCTTAGGTGCCTTTAACCTTGCACAGGCTGCTTCTCTTAAGGATTTAGGGTTTTTTGTGAGTCGTGGGTCATAAATATTATCCCATTTCTCCTCAACCATTTTCTTGTTTCTGCAATCTTTGGGCCTATCCAGCTCTATTGTATTCACCCTTTTCAACTTGCTTGGTATACCACGCGTAGCATATGCTAAATCTTCATAGATATACACATCTTCTTATGACCATATGGCTATAAACAATTCCTTGCCAATTTCCTCCTGCATTTTTTGTGATGAACTCTCCGACATTTCTCTATAGATGAAAACTTCTACAAGTTCTAAACTCTTTGTAAATTTTATCTGGCTCTAGATATGTTGAAAACTTCTCTGCCCCTTAAGCCTTGGCGTATTTGAAAATACTTTGAACATTAAACTTTTCCATGCAATATTTAGCTATCTTTTCTCAAGGTGGTAGAGGAAAGTGTGCTTTTTGCATTTAATTCGGCATGTACCGTTAATTCCTTGACTTGTTCAAAATGAATTACTTGCCATTTCAAGGCAGAAAGAATTCATTATTGTGTTTGGCAACTGTGTGATATGTTGTGATTCCCTTGAAACTTGAGTCGGCAATTTTCCTTCTAACCTTGCATTAGTATGTGCTGGCAATTAATATCCTGGACAAAATGATTAAGCCAAAGCAAACAATCACGGCCTGAAAAGATATGGATCCTGCTTTAGGCTTTGGGAAACACCTATGAGATGACACAATAGCCTATGGCTGTGCAGCTTACGGTTGATGAGTGCCACCATTTTAAAGCTAATTAACTAGCTATACCTAGCACACATTGAACCGTACTTCTACAAATGCAACTGGTTAGGAAATGCGAGCAAATGCAGGCACACCTTTCAAGTTGGCACTTGGTTATCATCATGTTTTCTCAAAACAGATTAGCATCCGTCTTCTCATTTTTTCTATAAATAGGCCGCTAAGTAGTGAGGAAATCACACTTAGCATTTGAGTAGTTTTAACAATAAGTCATTGGTGTAGTCCTAAGCTTCAGTAAGCAAGTTTTCTCATAGGCTAGGTGGTAGGAAAGTTTCAGTGTTAGTTAGAAGGTAGAAGCATTGTGCCAGTATCATGGATACTCCTGTTAGGTTAACCTCTTATAAGTCACAGACAACTTTTCTGGGGGAGATTTCCACATGGGACTAAAGAGAATGACCAAGAATAAACACTCCTTAGTTTTGGTAGCCATAAAATGGGTTCTAGGTAGGGATTGCATAGAGTATGAGGAAAAATACCGTGTGAACACTGATATCTGCTCACACTTTGTAGCGTCAATGTTAGACATTGGTATCCCCAGGCCTCTAACTCTGAAGTTGGTCAAGGAATTTTTTCCAAAAAATTACCTAAATGACCTAGGTGAGATTGTCGCTCACGCTGCATATGGGGTAGGCCTACCAATAGCCAGTGACCTTCGTCACTACATTAAGGAAGAAGTGGTAGTTGTATGGTTGTTGTTTCTCAGTGGATTTTTCCTTTAGACATGTGACGAGCATCGACAGAGAGTTACCCAGGCCTTGCACTTTCTATTCGGCAGCTACAATGTAATACCATTCTATGACATTGATTGGTATACTAACTTCAAGAACCTGGTGTTCCCCTTGCCAATGGTGGTTGTGCCAAATGATTCTACCTCCGCTACTGAAGAACCTGTTGACGAAGACGCAATAGGTGCTGCAGTAGAAGAAGCAGTAGAAACCACCATAGATGCGTCAATTGTTGTCTCCCGTGCTCTTGGATAAAACGCCTCCCTATTTCCTTGATAAAATGCCTCCTTGTTTCTTTGTTTTTTGTTGTTGAATACACCACCTACTTTACAGTTTTTGTATATAGGCCTAAAAAAGGCTATGGATATAGCGAATATAAAAGAATAGCTTGTATAATCATATACTTTTTGGATTATGGCTCCCTCATGCATTTTTTCAATGTAAAAAGCAAAAGAATATATATAAATCGACATATATCTTTATAAAAATCCACGGCTCTTTCTTCCATTCTGCATATCTATTGTATGGGCTCTTTTATTTAGCATATGTGTTCATTTTCTTTGCACATGGGTGTGTTTTATATGTAAAACAATTATGTTGCTCTACTCTCTACAATCACGGGTTGTTTCCACTGAAACACGAACCAATTTCAAAAAGACAGGTCAACACAAAGGGAAAGAAAAAAATCATTATTCACATATGTACAAAAATAAAATTCGACACTTAATGGAACAACTTAAGATGAATCCCATTGACCGGAATTCCTAAGGGTTCCTGTTCCATACTTTCTAACTCAAAAGTGTTATGCTCCTTCAACCGAATGATTTTAAAGGGGCCCTCCCATAGGCTATCAAATTTACCATGCTGACCTAGCTTAGCAGCCATTTTATCATATTTTAGTACTAATTCTCTGCACTTTAGGCCTTAGTCAGAAGCCTTCTTGTCAAACCATCGCTTGACTACTTGTTGGTGGTTTGTCATGGCTATTAGGGAATTCTCCCTTTTTTCTTGTACTTCTAACAATTTGGCAAGCCTAACCTCCATGGCACCATTTTGTTCTATCTCGAGAGATTTCAACAGTTAAAGCACCAGAATCTCCATAGATATGGGAAATAGTGCCTCCTTCCCGTATACCAACTCATAAGGCGAATTCTTAAGAACTTGCTTAGGAGTTATGCAGTTTTCCCAAAGCACCGCTCAGAGGTTTTTATGCCATTCTCTTTGGTGTTTTGAACCAATTCTTTTAAGGAGTCAGACTAGGTTCTTGTTCATTGACTCCGCTAGGCCATTTCCCTGCGGGTAATAAGTTAATGATGTCTTAAGGAATATGCCATTTTTTAATGCAAAGTGACATACCTTTGCACCTAGGAAAGCTCTGGCATTATCAAAAATGATAGTCTTTGGAGGACCGAACCTTGTCACCAGCTCTTCAAGGAAATCCACTATATCTGTCTCTATTGTGTTTATAAGTGGAATGACCTCTATCCATCTTGTGAAGTAATCTATGGTGGTTAGGCTCCACTTGTGTCTAGCACTAGAAGTGGGATTAATCATCCTGATGAATTCCAGGCCCCATTGTGCAAATGGTTCATTCGTCACTATAGGTTTGAGAGGTATTGTGGAATTCTTCCTTCTGTCAGTAAAGAACTGACATTTTTTTCAAGATTTTACCAAAGAGTGGAAGTCGTTGAAAAGTGTGGGCCAATAGTAACCTACGCACATGATTTTGATGGCAGTGGTCTTAGCAGAGAAGTGTCCGTCCACAGTGCTATTGTGGAAAGTGTCAAGGATTCTCTTCGCTTTCTCTATAGTAACGCATTGCAGGAGGACACCATTGAAATTCCTTTTGAAAAGGACCCCTTCCACTAGCGCATATCCGCAATTTTTCACCCGATAGTATCTCCTCTTTTGGGAGGAAAGACCTAGCGGATACTTTCTTATTTGCATAAACCTCATTCTATATGTTAGCCAACAACCCTCGGATTCTAGCTCATTTATCATAACAAGCTCTGGTTTCTCTCCTTTGGCGGGTATCTCCTTGTTTTGTGCCATGTATTCACACAGTCCTCTTCCTTGGACAGTTTTAGTGGGTTTGACCTCAATGTCGTATTCAAGGATCTTGGTGATCCAATTAGCTCTTTTTTCTTTGATTTCTCCTTCCATGATATATTCATGCACACAAGAATGTGCGACACAAACAAACACTTGTAGAAAATTAGATGGCGGAACTTTTTAAGTCTCTTCACTATTGCAAAGGCTTGTCTTTCGACAAAATTATAATTTGTCTCATATTGCTTCAGGTTATGGGAGTAGAATGCCACTAGATGTTCTCCCTTTCCCTCATTATCCTTTTGGGTTAAGACAGTAGCAATATTGGACTTGCTACTGAATGCATACATTATAAAATCCTTAGCTAAATTTGGATTAACCAATACCAGAGTTGTGGAAATAGCATCCTTGACTTTTTCAAAGACTTCCCAAGCTTCGGTCATCCACTTGAATGCTTGATCCTTTTTAAGCATCAAGGTGATCGGCTTAATTATTCTCGCAAAGTCATAAATAAACTTGCTAACAAAATTTACCTTGCCTAGGAAGTACTAAACGCCTTTCTTATTCAACAGAAGGGGAAGTTCCTTTATAGCTTTCACCCGCTTGAGGTCGATTGAAACTCCTTCCTTGGACACCACGTGTCCTAACAACTTGCCTTGCGGTACTCTGAATACGTATTTTTTTGGATTTAGGGAAAATCTGAACTCCTGGCACTTTTGAAAAACTATTTCTAAGTGGTCAAAATGATCATCCTTAGATTTATAAAATATAGTAAGATCGTCTAAATAGATTAGAATAAACTTATTGATTAGCTCGTTGAAAGCGATATCCATCGCCCACTGGAATGTTGCCCCTACGTTGGATAAACCAAAAGGAATTTTAGCATATGCAAATGTTCCCCACTTTGTAGTAAACGTAGTCTTGTGTTGATCCTCCTTCTTAACTCGGATCTGATTGTAACTGGAGAAGCCATCCAGCAAAGAAAGCATTTCCAATAATGCTATCGTTTGTAGGATTGACTCTATAGAAGGCAGTGGATAATGATCCTTCAGGGATGCTCTGTTTAGGTCTCGAAAGTCCACACACAAGCAGATATCTCCATTCTTCTTTCGAACCGGGACCAGATTGGATACCCAAGTAGTATGCTTGATTGAGAAGAAAATGCGTGACCCAATTAGCTTTGTTAGCTCTTGCGCCATTAGCGCTTCAATTTTGGGGTTTACTGGCCTCTACTTTTGTCGGACTAGTTTTGCACCTTTTGTCAGCTCGATTGTGTGTTGAATGATATTAGGATCATATCCCTCTAGATCATCATAGGACCAGACCACTTCTCCATATTTCTCATAGAAATTGATGAGCCTTTGTATATCATGGTGCAGGACATCTATCTGACTTGAAGGTTTCTGCAATCTAAGACCTGAAGGTCTATGTAATCACTTTTGTCTACCATGAACTTCCATCTATCATTTCATGCATCATCACAATAAAAAAAAAAATCAAGAGTAACCAATCCTTTCGGAAGCTTGTTAGATTTGAGTTGCATGATTTGTCTTTCATAAGCCTCAAAAATCTTTGTTTGAAGTTGATTGGAGAATTCCTCCGAGTGTTGGATGAATGAGGCGATGTGTTCATCACTTTCAAAAACCTACCAACTTTGATCATTGTCAGGAATCGTCGGTTACACTATTACTTGTATAGATTTTTTGTTACATATAAGGTCAGAGGCAGGATCAAATTGAGCACCAATCACGGCCATGCAATCTATGTCACCATTTTGTCCTCAGGGAACAGCTTAGATGTTGAAGGCTTCAAAACTCTCAACCAGGTCCCAAACTCAATGTCGATAGGATCTCATGCAGACATTCCTTGCTATGGAAATCCCTCGGACTTGGTTGACTACTAGTTTGGAATCTCTGAACAAAATTAATTGCTTAATGCCCATTCACTCCACAAGGCTTAAACCTTGAACAAATCCTTCATATTCAGCTTCATTGTTCGAACAAGCGAACTGGAAGTGGAAAGACCTTAGTATTTTATCATCTTGTGGAGATATTAAACATATCCCCACTCCAACACCTACTTTACCTCTTTCTTCATCAAAGTACAGCGTCCATAGCTCATTTGCTTGGTCACCTTCGAACTCTTTGGCAACCTTCGGGAGCACTTGGTCTTCATCATAAATTACATAGGTGCCCAATCCTGTAGCATGATAATTTCCAAAAGGTTCACTGTCAATGTGTTCACTCAATAGAGCATCCTCTTGAACATCCCAGTCTCTACTCACCTTTTCTTCCTCTAGTAATTCAATGCAATACATTTCTTGCTTGGTGATAGAGGTATGCACGGCTTCAAAATTGATTAGGGATTCATCTACTACATGTTCAAAATGCAAAGCATCTGATTCTATCTTCATTTTTTCGTCGTGCTTGGTTCTGAGAATCAAAAGTGACCAATCCAGGGACAAGTATCTACCTTTGAAGTAAATTCTCGGGATAGATAGAGACCGAACATGGGAGGAACATCTATGATCACAGTATCTTGTGGCACTGTGATACTAGGGAAAGAAAATAGAGTTAAAGGAAGTTCCTTGATGACACCTATGGTTTCAACTTTGTTCCCATCAAGCTACATTACTTCCCTTTTCATAGGTTCATAGCGAAGTCCTAAAGCTTCGGCTATTTGTTTAGGCATAACCGTGGTGCTAGCGCCAGAATCAAGAATAGCATTGTGCAATAACTTCTTTCCTATAATGAGAGTTAAGAAGAAGGGTTGGGGCTTCAACTTATCTCTAACTTTGATAGGGGATTCTTTTGTATTTTTCATAAGGACTTTAGTCGGCGATAGTTGATTAACAAACTCTGCATTGGCTAACTGCTTTGTTGGCACTACACTGACCTCTTCCTGAAGTGCCTTCTATAATAGCATTTTTTTCTATGGGATAGCTAGAATGTCCCATAGAGACACATTAGCGGATGATTTCTTCAATTGTTCTACCACATTAAAAGGTGGCAAACTCGAAGGTTTCTGCTCCTTTTCTCTTGTTATGATAATTTCCTTCTATGGTTGAGATGGTAGCGGGGTAATGGAAGTGCCAAGAATCTGATTGGAAGGACCTTTAAGTTGTGGGCTAGCTAGATGCAGAATAACTGACTCTCTGGTAAATCTCCTCTTTGAGTGAGTGTTATATTCAAATTGCACTTGCAGTGTTTTGGATATGGACGTATCATTAGCAAACATCGTTTCTTCTTCTTCCATCCATGAGAAGAGCGTGTGATCAGGAGCGATGTCGAATTCTTGTTCTTACGACATCCCTTACATTTGTGTAGTAAGAACCACACTCTCCATTTGTGGTGAGGCATATACATAACCTCTGTGGTCTGGCGTCGCGCCTTGGCTACGTTGCTCTGCCACCTTTTGTTGTAAGTTTCCACGCAGACAGTTCTAAGGGCATATGTGCATCGCTGGAAGGGAAGCACCACAAATTGATGTCATTAATGAGGTTATTCTACCCCACGTTTAATTCCCTACTCAAGCTTGGTGAACCGCTCGTCAGTGGAGTAGGCATCGACACCATTTGGTTGATTGTTGGAGCTAGTGAATTAGTGCAGGAACCGCCTTGGTACTGATTTTGCTGATATGAGGGTCGTCCGCCTTAATATTTGGATAGGTAGGCTTCAAAGGTGTTGATTGGTTCCACTTGAGGGCAGTTATGTCATTTTCCATAGTTTGCAACATTTCTTTAAGATCGCTCATTTCATCTTTGGAAGACCCAAATGTAGAGGCAATATTTTGTGGCACTGTCGCATATGTCTACATTGACTGGGGAGTTGCAGGCACGCTAGTTGACACTACTTCTTGTGCGGGAATAATATTTTAGGAAATATAGGCATGATAGGCCGAGGAGGCAACTTTCCACAATCTATCAAATGATTCTCAGCTTAGACAGTGGCACCCTAAGCATCTGGTAGAGTAGCTCCTCCCAAAGACTTGATCATCATAGAAATGTCAGGATTGATGGACTTCAAATAAAATATGAATGCCAACTCAGGAGTCGAGCGTATAGTAACAGGGATCCTCTACCAATTCGTGTGGAATCAGGCATTAAAATCCATCAGAGCTTCCTAGGGAGATCATTTTATGATAGATAGTTGATAATACAGTGAAGAGTGATATCCGTCATTTGAGAACCTCTCATAGAACGGATCTCCAAGCTCATCCTAGGTGTGAATAGTGTTAGGTGACAGTGTTTGATACCAATCTAGCGCCTTTCCTTTAAAAGATGCGGCGAGAAGCCTTAGAGCTACATTTTGTGTTGTGATCTCATGCACCAGACACACATCTGCCACATCTTGCAGATGTTTTGCGGGTGTTCTTGAGCCATCTCCGGTAAAATTGGGTATAGCTTTCATAGCTGAAACCGAGATAACACCCTAGATAGTGGGTGCTACTGGGGCTGCTAGGGGACTTCCAGTGTCCCATGCCACATAATTTATGTTGGCGGCTGGCAACATGGTTAGAGGAATGGGTGGTGGGAGTGGAATAGTTACCAACTAATTTTTGGCTTGCACTGTTCCTAGTGAAGGTACTAGTAAACTGGGGTTGCTTGCAGTTTGGGATCTAGTTATAGGCCGATGGCTCATACACCCTTCCAAAGTGAAAATTCATTTAAGCTCTGTCCCACCGAGCGTGCCAGAAAAAAGAACAAACTGTTGACACCAAAATTTGATAAGGTAACAGTGTCTTATGGGAAACTCAATTTATGGGGGACCTTTTGCGCTAAACTGAGTGACCTCCAGCTTTTTAGAGAAGTCAGCTTCTTCTATAATGGGTATTGGAAAAGGAAAAGGAAACAGATATAATAAAATAAAGTCTAACCTAAGGCGATACACCAAGACTTAATGATAGGCACAATAAATCATAGATCTAAGGGCCCGACTGGTACTTGTAGTGTTCCAGAAAAGCAGAAACTAAAAATTAGAGCAAAGATAATCCATTCATTGACATAAAACAAAATTGCATACATTCCTACTACCAAGAAGAGTCATTAGACATGATCTAGATCAACAAACTTGCATTCAATATATATAGAAGTTCTCTAATGGAATATCCAAACAATAGCAGCAGAGTTTACAGTTTAATCAAATAGCATGAAAGAGCAGAAAGTCCAAACAATTGGCACAATCTGAAAGTCTTGCAATAAAATAAAATAGTAATAAAGGCCTGGCATCTTTTCCTAAAACCAATGTTCCTTCAAAATTTTGGACCCTTTTCACAACAGAGAAAAGTATATATAGCAGAAAAATTCCCACCGCTTCAGAGAGTAGCAACCAAAAAGATTTTGCTATCCCTTGGAAATGATGCAGAAATAAGAATATTCCCCAAGCCATTGTAATAGAAAAGATTCAAAATCAAGCATCTGGTCATTCCAGGCACAGTTACATCTTCTGCAAATGATGGCAGTGGTCCCAGCAAGGTTAAACATACAAGTGTCACCATCCCGTGCAAATGATTATGGCATGCGGTGGCTAATCACAGCATTTAGCTCACCTAATTCATCATTCGAAAATGAGATCTGGCATAATTTTTCTGCCTGTGCGAACCTTTATCTCTCGCTACTAAAGAATTATGCCAAGGCTACACGTGTTGAGTGGGCAGAACTCTATCCAAAATTGGAGGGAACAATCATCGACTGGGCGCAAAAGAGACACGTGGTAGCATTTCGCTGCCCACGATCGTTATTTCATCCTCTCACTGAAAGATTTATGAAGAGTAGACACGTAGCAAGAGTGCACCGCAGACAACAATTGTGGGGCCTGCCAAATTTTTTTGGGAATGAGAGCTTTGTGGTACTCGAGTGAAGCCCAATGAGGAAGCAAAAAGGAATTATCAAAAATGGTCCGCAACCACGACACGTGGAAGTATAGCGGGGATTCCTGAGATGCAGAGGAAGGAAAACCCTCAGGGTGCACAAAGCAGACACGTGGAAGGGGAAAATATACTTTGATAAAAGTCCAATTTGATTTCCTACAATGTGTGGGCCGATACCTAGAGGAAAATACACTTGAAGGGAGCTCATTGAATATTTATTAATAGTATCCTTAGCTGCAAGAATGTGCTCTTGATAAAAAAGAGCACAATTAACAATAGCTACTTTATTAATGGAACTTGCATTGTATGGTTTAATATGGTCCTTAGCAATAGGTTCTGATTTGATAGTGAACTTGGTTTCATATCTAGTCCTAAAAAAAATATGAGACCAATCAGAGGACAAGTATCCCCCAATATTAGCAATAAAATCTCATGATAAACATATGGAAAAATATGGAGGTAACTCTATGACATAAATGTCCTAAGGTATTGAGAAGTTTGGACATGCATGCAATGTAAGACTCAGATTTTTAATGACTCCTACTGTCTTAATAGTAGTACCATCTAGTTGAACTACCCCCTTTTCTAATGGCTCGTACTCTATTCCCAACTTATCATGATCGACTTGGGCATTACCAAACTGTTGGCCCCTGATTCAATCATACAATTGTGTAATAATACTGGCCAACAATCAAAGTTACATAAAATGGGGGTGGCTTAACCACCTTGGTATGTTGTTCATTCTTTTCTTAATCATTGGTAAACACAACCTTAGAAGGTTGTTTATTAGACACATCATCAGATAAAGAAAACTTTAACAAAGCCTAATGTAAAAGATCTTTTTGCCCAGGAAGAGCCAAAGAATCCCACATGGAAACACTAACGTGTGTTTTCTTCATATGATCTAATATATTAAAGTTACCAATACTAACCTTCTATTGTCCTTTAAGAATAGTAACATCCTTTTGTACTTGTGCTAAATGAACTTGTGATTTAGGATGATCTTTGGTCATCACAGGTTGTACTCTTGACAACACTTGAATATTTTCTATAGAAAAAGGCTTCATTTAACCTTGTGAACTTACAGATGACTACCTTTTATCTCCATTAGTTTTTTGTCCCATTTCTACAGCTCTTTTCTTACTCCTTGTATTGGTTGCTATAGGATCACTTGACTAATTTTGTGCATTATTGACCCCACAAAACTCCTCACCTTTCCAATTCATGAAGGTGACATCAAGATTCCCTTGTTCTACAGGAGTAGAGTGTTGCTTGTGAGCCTCTTGATATGAATTTTTTGGAACAACAACACTACTTTGCACCATTAATGCTTGATTCAGAATACCATTAGAACAAGTAGACCGGTTATGCGGTTGATTACATGGAAAACACCATTCGTAATCAGCTGCCATGTTATTTTGCACTGGTACTACCTCTTTCGAAGAACTAGGGGCATTGGAATTATAAGGTTGGAAAGGCCTTTGATTGAAATTCCTCCTCTAAACTTGAGGATTGGACTAGAAGGGAGCTTGGTAAGGTGGTTGATATTGCTGCTTTTTAATAGTGACCAGCACATTACTAAATCTCTACAAGGTATTTTGTATGTTATCATTTTTCTCTTTTATGCTTATCATCTCTTGGAATTGGCTGGGAAAAACATGCTCTTGAGCTGCTACTTGAGTATTACAAGCTACAAATGAAGGAACAACAGCTACAATGGGTGGTAATACAGGGAGGATTGGTTGTATATCAACAAAATATGGCATTGGAGGCCTAGGTGCTAACTTCCCAGCTTGAATCAAACTATTCTCAGCTCTAATTGCAACATCAAATGTTGTTGGCAGTGAATCCCCACCCATTGACTGTATTGCAAGTGAAATATCACTATTCAAATCTTTCAAGTAAAATAAAAATGCATAGTCATTAGAAGGATTTACCGTGGCTGGAATCCTATTCCAAGTCTTCTTGAAACGGTAATTGAAGTCCACCAAATGCTCATGTGGAGCTCTTTTTTTGGTAGTGAGTTTCTCCAACAGTGAGAGATGGTCTGATTTATCCTCGAATTGATTATTCATCCTCTCTCCTAGTTGATCCCATGTTGTAACTAAATTTACAGGTAGCCCTCTAAACCATTGAAAATCTTTACCCTTGAGAGAGGCTACTAAGAGCCTTACTACAATATCTTGTTCAGTAATATGATGTAAACCACACAATGAAGCCACATCTTGAATGTGTTCAATGGTTGTTGTATGATATTCACCAGTGAAAAATGGTAAGCTCCTAAGGGATGTTGTTGGAATATCATTATGTTGGGCTAAATTCAAGGGGCTTCCTTGATCAAATGAGACAAAAGGTTAATTCCTAGATGGTGGATGAGCCATATTGACTACTAGAGAACTAACACTACTTGAAGAACTGCTAGAAACAATAGAACTTGTTGGTATTTGAACTGTAGAACTTATAAACAGAGGGTTGTTGAAGGATGAAACGGGGCCCGTTGCTCTCCTAACAACTCTGGTACTTCTTGATGGTAGCTCTGAATGCTAAACAGGTTTTGCACTTTGTCTGGTTTGGTAACTTCTCATGTTCTTTCTCACTCAAAACTATTGAAACCAAAGTTGTGGAGTCGCCAAGTGTGAAAATTTTCCTTCCTGAAGGCTAGAAAATTGTTGCTCACACCATAACAGCAACAAAATAAGCTCTTTTTGAACTGATGAATCAATTCAACATCCCACCGGGTGTACCAAAATTGTTAGCACATGGATTTGTACCTGAAAACAAGTTGAAAAACTCTTAAATCCCATGCAACATTGGACTACTCTCAAGCTATGGGTATCCTATAATGAGGGTAGACCTCCAGGTTATGGATTGCTTCCCTTTGGATATTTCTTGTAAATACTGACTTTTAACAGAGGAAAAGGTAAGAAAGATAATACACAAACTGAAAACTGAAAAAACTAGGTGATTCACCAACTGATAAATGATTTGAAATTGCTTTAAAACCTCACAATGTAACTCAACAAATTAAACCATACAATCTCACAACTCTATTATTCATGCCTGCAAAAATAATTCTAATGATAGGCTCTGAATTTTCTAATGCTCAAAAAAGGAAAACTATGATGTTTTTACAATTTTTTTATGAAAGAGAATGAAAACACTAACATAGACTTGCACTATGACATGATATTCTTTGCATTCAGCATTGAAGGAATCTAATTAAAATAAAGGATGACACAATATTCTATCATATAACTCACAATAAACACTAAAGAACAAAGAATAATGGAGAAGGAAATAAGCTTCTTATTTAAAAATAGGAGACAAATGCATTACAAATCTATAAAACTCACAAGAAATGAGTTACAAAGAATGAATAATCTGCTACTACAACCACCAAACTAAGAACTAGTGAAAATAATGAGAGAAGAGAAAGACGTATAGAAAAGCCTCCAAAAATTTGAAATTTGAATCTTGGCTCCAAAATATGATGTGTTGTCCATCCTCTCCCTCAAACAAGGCATGTAACTGAAAGCATCTCCTCAAAACATGCATAAAGAGTTATCAAACTCAAAACAACCTCATGGGTCGTATGCAACTGAAAACCCCTCCAAAATAGGGTTGTAACTGAATGGAACAAGGTGTTTTATGCCTCAAAATTCTCCTTGATTGAAGTCCTATCAAATGGAACTCTTAACTAAAGGTGAACTCTCAAATAAGTGCTTCAAAATCCTAACTTTACTCCACATGTTGGCACTAATTTCTCAACTACCTCCAAGATTCAAGCTAAGCTTGAATGATCCATTTAACTCCCTTTTGACCAACTTTTTAAAATATATCAAAAGTACTTTTATTTTTGCATTCAAAATATCATTTATTTTAAATGATTTATAATTATCATTCAAATAAATATTTACATTTGAAACAAATGCAAAAATAAAGGCTTTATCCTAATATTTGGCATTTAATTTGCATTTGAATGAATAACTTTTATTAAAATGATTTATATAAATCATCTCAATAAAATTTTACAATCTTCGTATTAAAATGCAAAAATAGAAGAATTTGCAAAAGACTTGATACTAAGTCTTAGAAGACATTTTTTTTTAAGTTTCAAAAAAGCATCTCTAAGGAAAAATGCCATGGCCCTATCAAATATGAGTAAAGTTTTAATAAAAAAAACTTGAAGGAAAAAAGCCTTCATTCCTTTCTATCAGCCTTTTTAGGGTATTCAAACCCTAAAATGAATGTAAAACATTCATTTTATCTTTTTATTATTTCCTTATGTTATGGAAACTTCATGAGGGTGCCACCATGCTCTTTTCAAACCCCAGTTGAGCTCCTTGCATGAAATCTCTGCCTCTGTACGCCATTACTTGCATATTTTGAAGCTGTTAAGAATGTAAGTTCATTTTTTACTAAATCTGGGAGCTTCCTTTTATTTTTGAAAAGCTTTTGAAGCTTATAGGCCGCGGCTTAAGCATTTTCCTGATGATTTCTCTGTATGTTGAAAAACTTTTGTTGACTTTTGTGTCTGGCCACCATGGAAAATTTTGGTTCGTAGCTTTTGGAAGCTTGAATAATGAGCAGGTCTCTAGTTTTATATTGGAACTCTCCATGCAGAAACAAAAGTAAGTTCTTTAGAAAGCTCTCTTCCATTTTACCTCTACATTTTCTACAAAAGAAATGAGAAGTTTGCAGCCTCTATGTACTTTTAATCTGCTCTCTTCATATTTTGGCCTCTATATTTCTTATATTTTCATCTGGGTATTTGGCTATGTTAGCCATCATGAACAATCTTTTTTGTAGAAGAAACAAGTAAATATAGGTCGTGGCCTTGTCCTTCACTGGGTTTATACTTTGTAAAAATTCATAAGCCCATCCATTTGTAGTGTGGCTGAAAGCTTCCTCATTTCCATCTTTATGTATTCACAATGAATGAGAATTTGCATTTTCATTTTTGGCTGAGAGTTTCTTCATTTTTCCAATAGATGTTCAAGGATTATTCTCTTTAGACTGCACTCATATTTGGCTTATTTTGGATCCATCTTCTCAAAGTTTATAAAGAAAATTTGAGGATTTTAGCTTCGCATGAGAAAACCCTACCTTTTTGCTTTGTTCCAAAGGGTTTTATCATGTTGTTCTCTATTTGTATCTATCATAATCCTTGCTTTGTGATTGTATTATGTTGCTTTCATAAATCATGATTTTATCTTCTCAAAGATGCATCTGTGTCTGAAAATGAAAAATAACAAATACTCATTCATGATCCTTCTGTAGCTTGCATTTCTTATGTTTCTGGCATTTGTCTATATCTTGTAGCTCTCTTTGAAATAATAGAAACTTTACTTCATATTCAGATTAAAAAAGAGAAATCTTATTTTTTTGCTTCCTTGAACAAGTAATATCTCTCTTTTATGGCAGCTTTCTTGTACTTGATACTCAAGAGTGTATATTTTCCTTTGTGATTGGAAAAAAAGTCAAGTTCTCCACCATTGTGCTTTTGATATCATATCACAAAAATTTTGTAAATGACATAATGTCGACCCCTTGAATCTGCAAACAATGCATTTATCTTTTCTCTTGATGACTGACTATTGTAATCTCCATTTGAACTTTTTGATTGGCACACTAAAGTAAATGATTTGTTCTTAATTGTTCCTTACATCAAGAAATCAGCAATAAAATAACATATGCACTTAGAACACACATAAAGTATTGTGCATAGATTATGATGATGTAATCATTTCTTTCATATGAGGTTGTTTTTTGGAACTCTGCAAAAATGATATTGATCTCATGATGTTTATATTGCCAATATCACTGTTATGAGTTGGGCTCAATCCTTTTGGGAGCCACATTTTTTTCCCACTCATGGTGTAATTTGATGAAATAGTAACATTACTTTTCCTGTATTTGCACATGAAACAAACAAGTTAGAAAAATAATTGAAGTTGAAAGCTTCGATTGAACTTTATGCTCCCTGAACATCTTCCTTTTTGATGACTTAATCATCTGATGAATTCTTGATAGGATGCAGATTAAATTTCTACTGGTAATGTAGGGATAAGGTAGAATGTGATTTTCCATTGCTCTAACACCACCTTTCAACAATCTTGTAAGTAAACCTTGGAGCTGGAGTTGGACCCAGATCAACACAACTGTAACAATGATTTGTCATTCCTGGCAATGACGAATCACCTTCTCTCCTTG
Source organism: Sequoia sempervirens (assembly GCA_007258455.2). Taxonomy (NCBI): domain Eukaryota; kingdom Viridiplantae; phylum Streptophyta; class Pinopsida; order Cupressales; family Cupressaceae; genus Sequoia; species Sequoia sempervirens. The sequence continues at coordinate 279,997,803 of VDFB02193867.1, read as the reverse complement.
TTCTTATATTATCTTCAGTTGTGTGATATACATTTCTTTCTTGTATTTAGTATTTGATTAAGTAATCAAATCAATCTACTCCCACGGCTTGTGTGGGACTTTGGTTCTTAAAATATGAATAAAATAGCATTCCTTATGCAAATTTATGATTTTTTTCTATTACAAACATTTGCATAATAGTACTAGAAATTCAAAAGTAATCAGATTTTTACAGCAATGAATATTTAGCAGAAAACTTTGAAATTACTTGTGTACCTTTTAATGATGAATGTAGTTTAGCTCTCCCTATTTTGAGTTGTAGCTAAAAATAGGTAATAATTACCTTAGTTATAAATTACAATATGTCATAATATATATATTTATTATATATTAATATACTATATTAATTTATTATATATATATATATATATATTAATATTATATTAATATAGAATATATTAAATTATATATAATAGATATCATCCCACTCTGCTCTCTCCCTCTCAGGACTTTATCTCCCTCTCTCCCTCTCTCCCTAACCCTAAACCCACTCTCCCTCTCCCTCTCTCTCCCTCTCTCCCTCTCAAGTCTTTCTCTCTCTCCCTCTCTCTCTCCCTCTCTCGCACTCTCCCTCTCTCTCTCTCCTTCTCTCCCTCTCCCACTCTCCCTCCCTCTCTCCCCCACTCTTCCTCTCTCTCTTTCACTCTCCCTTTCCCTCTCTC
>VDFB02193867.1:279982643-279996969 GCA_007258455.2 Sequoia sempervirens | reverse complement strand
CTCCCTCTCTCCCTCTCCTGCTCTCCCACTCTCTCTCTCTCTCTCTCCCTCTCCCTTTCTCTCCCACTTTCCCTCTCTCCCTCTCTCTCCCTCTATCCCACTCTTCCTATCCCACTCTCCCCATCTCTCTCTCCCTCTCTCCCACTCTCCCTCTCTCTCTCTCCCTCTCCCTCTCTCTCTTTCCCTCTCTCTCTCTCCCTCTCTTTAATATATAACAATTAAATATATATATTAAATATCTAAGAGGGAGATGGAGACTTCAAAGGGAGACTTTGTATTAAATATATTATATAATACATAATATATTTAATATATATTATATAATATATAATATATTTAATATATATACAATATATAGAATATAAATTATATATATTATAGTATATGTTTTTGAAATTAAAAGCAGAAAATAAGGGTGTCGTCCCTATAGAACAAATCCCAACGGGCTGACAACCAGAACAGGAGAAGAGCAACAAAACAAGGGTGCAAACCCTTAGAACAAGGCCCTATAGGCCATCACCAACAAACAAACACCGCAAAACAACAGGGGTGCGGTCCCCGTAGAACAAGGCCCTACGGGCCATTAACAGTAGAACCATAGCAGAAACCAAAGACCTAGAGCAGACCTAGCTAAACATAGGCTTACATCCCATTCCTAGAAAGAGACCAGGAGCCACTGAACATAAAAAACCAATACCCTAGACCTTCCATTCAGAAGGCCACAAACCATCTGCAGCAGTGGACCTGTCGCAAACTTCTTCTCAACCACAAAGAGGTACAAATCACCAATCACTGTAGAGGGGAGATCCTCCAGAATCATCCACCACCCCAACGCCAACCCCAAAACCACCTCAATAGGCTAGGGCTCCCCTCTATCAGAGAGGAAGAAGTGCAGACCAAGTCTACCAACAGAAATTCCCTCCAAAGTGAGCTCGTTCCACCTCAATAGGAACTGGCAAAGGAGAGAAGCGCCACCACCAGACCTACAATCACCACCTCCACCTCAATAGGAGTAATATTCACCTCAATAGAGCATCGTAATTGTAGAAATAGGTAGACATCGGGAACATCAGTAGAATAGGCCCACGCCTCCTCGCAAGGCAACCGGGTGGAAGAAACAACAGGAAGAACCGACACCCAAACAGGCCTAGCACCATAGAACACAGCACCCATCCACCAAAGATGCCTCAACACCCACCACAACCACCATCCAGGCCACCAATCTGCCAACAAACGAACCTCACCATCTTCTTTAGAAACAGCACCAAAGGCAACGCCCTTTTTGTAGAAAATTGTAGCCATCACAGGCTACAACCGACAATCAGAGAGCCCAACAAGAACATGGGCTACCAACGCCCCCCTCCCCGGACCCATGAGACCCCAGCACAGAGGAGTCCCATCAACATATGAAATAAATATATAATGTATACTATAATATATTTAATATATAATATATAGTATATATGAAATATATTATAGTATATTTATATATAATAAATTTATTATATAGCAAATGGATATCGATTATTAACTACATTGGATTTGAAGCCTCATGAGAATATATCAATATGTTGTTACGAAATAGATATTTATTTGTAATGGATATTCGTTTATAATGGTTATCCGTTATAAGCGGATATCCGTTTCGTTGAGGACTTTATAGCCCAAACCCTGCCTCATTTTCAAAGGGAGACTATGTATTAAATATATTATATAATATATAATATATTTAATAAATATTATATAATATGTAATATATATAATATAATTTATGATATATATTATATAATAAATAATATATTTAATATATACAATATATAGCATATAAATTATATATATCATATATATTATATAATATATACTATAATATATTTAATATATAATATATAGTATATGTGAAAGATATTATAGTATATTTACATATAATAAATTTATTATATAATAAATAGATTGTTTCGTTGAGGACTTTATAACCCGAACCCTGCCTCATTTTGACGACGCTACTGGTTGAGCAGCTACCTCCATCATGCGTAGTGATCTCCAACGTATTCCAGGTATGTTTTTTTGCATTTTTTTCTTTTTTTTTTGCTAATTAGTGATTAATTTAGGTTTTCCTTTGCATTCTTTGTAGTTTTGTTGATTTTTTTCATTTCTATCTAAACCTATTAAAAAAATTGAAACCCTAGTTAGTGGAAAACAAAAAAAATGAACCTTCATTACTAAAAAAAAAAACATAAAATTAAACGTAGCATACTAAACATACATAAAATTGAACCTTCATTACCCCCTTTCTGCATTTATTTAAACTGTTTTATATTCTTGTCTATTTTTCCTTCTTTATCACTTATTCTCATGTTTCTTAAATTCTTGCTTTGTTGCTTATTCTTAAGTTAGTATTTCTTTGCTAAACTATTTGTTTTTTAATTTTTTAATTCTTTTGACTCTCCTTAGCTCTCAAAATAGAAAGGACCCTTGTTGGAAGTGCTCTAAATTTCCAATGCTTAGTGAATCCAGATCCATTGTTAGTACTAGCCAAATAAAACTTTTCCTAGCAAGCATAGGGAAATGGGTGAAGTTAATGGGTAGTAATCGATGGGCTATGTAGAAGGCTATCATACAATATGATAGCCTCCTACATAGCCCATCGATTACTACCCATTAACTTAGCCCATTTCCCTATGGCTACTGGGACAAGTTTTTTTAACCATTACTATGTATATAGAATCACAAAGTATTGACAATTTGGAGCTTAACACTTCCACCTTTGTTGAATCAATTTGGAGCTTAACACTTCCACCTTTTTTGAATCAATTTGGAGCTTAACACTTCCACATTGAAGTGAGGTAAAAAATTAATGTATTTTTAAATGATATTTCACCTCACTTTAACAATTATTTGTTTTTCATTTACATGCCTTAGACATAAATGAGCTTTACATATTTTTTCATTTGTATTCAATTAATTTATTTATATTGAATGGTTTAAGGGGATTTTTAAAATGTATCTTACATTTTGAAATTACAAATTTAATGTAGGTTCACTTTTATCTAAATCATGGATCCACGCCCCAACTCCACCCACTCCACCTCGTAACCCCGCACCTCCACCACCTGCATCTGATGGTGCTCGCTTTCAAGATCAAATCGATGTGACTGTTAGAACCATTCAACATCAAGTTAACACTATTTAGAATGAAGAATGTGTTCACCCATTAGTGAGGTGTTTTGCATCAAATATGCAAAATGTTGTTGATGTGGTTAGGTCCATGGAAGTGGACTTGGATGAGCATCAACGATGGCTAGAGGAAAGGAGAAAGTCCCATTCTAAAAAGGAAAATACAATGAAATGAAGAGATGCAATAAAGAGCCGCAAAACTTTATTAAGACAATGATCTTATTTTTATAAATAATTTGACCTTGGATGGATATTTTACAAAGAATTTTTTTGGATAGATATTTTATAAATAATTTAGTTGGATGGATATTTTAGTGTTGAATTTGTGAATATAATAGTATAATGATGAGACAAAAATTTAGTAATAAATATTAAATAATCTATTAATTTAGTGTCTATTCATATATAGTGTTTATTCATGCATCATGGTTAAGTGATGTCTTATTTGTTGATCATGATTATTGTATAGATTTCACATGAACAATCTAATGAACATGTATCTTGTTGTCTTGTAAGGATTTTGTTTGAAGGTTGCATCAAACCCCTATGGTGTACATAATGTTCTTGTTTATGTATCATGGTTGAAAGATAATCATTCTTATTCATGATGATTTTATACCTTTTACATGAAGGATATAATGACATGTTACTAATCTTGAAGGTTTTAATGGCATGAATGTTGAATTGAGTTGTAATGGTTTTGTTTGATGGTTGCATCACTTCTTATTCTAGAGGGTCCCAACATAGGAAAAAACTCTTCCTCTAAACTCTCTCTCTCAAGTTTCTCTTCCTATCTCTCTCTCTCTCTCTCTCTCTCTCTCTCTCTCTCTCTCTCTCTCTCTCTCTCTCTCTCTCTCTCTCTCTCTCTCCCTCTCAACTCTCTTTCTCTCTCTCTCCCTCTCACTCGCAAGCCCCCCTCTCTCTCTCTTAAAATCTCTCTCTCCATTGATGCAAAGGAAGGTCAGAGCTTAGCAAAAATTAACAAACTCAAGGCATTCCCTTAAGGGCTTCATGGGAAGCAACCAAAGGAGCATCTTAGTACACCTTGTCACAATAGATGACTTGGATTTTAAAGCATTCATATGAAGGAAGACACACCAATGTAAGGTTGGACAACAAAATATCACGGGACAACAATGTTACAACTCCCTTCAACACATTAGCTAACTCCATGCATCAAGTTACAATGACTTATACCAAAATCAATGACCAACATTCTAACAAGAAAGAAACAGTGGAAATATCGAGAGTAGACTTGACTTGAGGTATAAATGATAATGGAACACTCCTAAGTGATGACCAACAATGTAACCATTCATGGCTTGCAACACTTACCTTAAACTACATAATTTGTCCTCTTGGGACAATCACATAAATTTGCATCAAACTAATAATAATGAATAATACCTTTGAGCCACAAGTCTAAGGGACCTTCCTTCACAATCCTACACCATTATTTGGGAAAGTTCAATCATATTTTTGCATCCTTCATAACACTTTATCTGCCTTTGTCAACTTCTTTGTCTAATACATCTACAATATCAAACTGTTGGTGAACTTTTGCATGTGCAAACCTTATCTCCAGCCCCTGCAACTTGGGAATGTGATAAAATACATGAAAACAAGCCTCTCCACCCATTGTGGGGATTTTCCAGCAATGGAAGGGCATTCTACATGGTTTAATTTGTTCACTGGTTACCCTAGGTAGGGTTTCTACTCATCTAAAATGAAATTGCAATAAATTTTAATCTACTTGATGAAAATATATGAAACAAAAAATAAAATTTACAAGAATACAAAGCCAATGATGGTCTGTATAGACCATACAAAGCAACAAAAATGACTGGAACGATAGAAAATCATAGAAAATTAGCTTCTTTCATTCACTAAATTGAAAAAACCAGTTTCACCCTCTTTTTTTGACTTGGAAAGTGTCTTTTCTTTCATTACAACTGATTCCAATGATTAGGAACCATTTTATTGATTGCATGTAATAGTTACTTGATTTTTTACAACTTGCTAAAAAGTGCATGACAACTATTTGCAACATTTGGCAATTTTTTGTATTTTAATCAAAACCCAAACAACACACCAAAAATGAACCCCTAAGCTTCTAAATAGTCATAAATGACCTTATAATACACCTAAACACACAAAACAACCTAAAATAAAAATTACACAAAATATGCAATAAGGTCTTGGTGACCCTACACCATACACCCAAGGGGAAGAAAAACTCAAGTCCTACTTGAGTGAAAGTCTACAACTATATATCCATGCTTTATAATATCAGCTTCAGACATCCAAGTGGCATCTTCCATGGTAATACCTTTCCACTTGACCAAGTATTGAAAATAGGTTGTGTCTCTTGTCTTCTTGAGTTCCTTTGTATCAAGGATGCACTCCAACTCTATAGGTTTTTCGGGAGGAAGGTCTTTGATCCAGTATTCATCCTCAAATGCTTGGGAATCTACTTCATTACCTACAACAACATCCCCTTTGAAAGGGTACAAGTTAGATACATTAAATATAGGTGAAATGCCTATCCCACTTGGTAACTCAATTTCATATGAATTAGGACCAAACTTGTCAACAACTCTGCAAGGTCCAATTTTCTTCATCTGCAGCTTGGAATATTGTCCCTTAGCAAATATTTTCTTCCTTAGATGAGCTAGAACCAAATCTCCAAACTTGAAATGGACTTCTCTCTTCTTCATATCAACTTGTTTGTATTTTTCCACACTTCTTTGTAGATGATCCTTGACATGTTGGTGAATCTCCTTCATAGCCATAACAAATTGTTCACCCTCGACACTCATCCTCTCCATTCCACTGATATCCCTCAATTCAAAGACTCCTCTAGGTTGTAAACCATAAAAAACTTCAAAAGGATTCTTACCCACACTTCTATTCACTGAATCATTATATGAAAAATTTTCCTAAGGAAAGATCAGATCCCATTGAGTAGAATTATCTTTTGTAAGGAATCTTAAGAGGTTATCAAGGCTCCTATTGACCACTTCAGTCTTCCCATCAGTTTGAGGGTGATAGGCAAAGCGAAAACTAAGATTAGTGCCAAGTTTCTTCCACAAAGTTCTCCAAAAGTTCCCAACAAACTTACTATCTCTATTTGAAACAATACTCAAAGGTATACCATGAATTCTTACCACTTCCTTGAAGAAAAAACCTGCAATGTAGGATGCATCATTAGTGCTCTTGCATGGGATGAAATGTGCCATCTTGGAGAACCAATCTACTACAACATAGATAGAATCAAAACCTCTAGGTGTTTTTGTTAAGCCCATTACAAAATCCATACTTGTTGACTCCCAAGGCCTATTTGGAATAGGAAGAGGTTGATATAAGTCTACATTTGTACTACTTCCCTTGGCCTTTTGACAAATAACACATTTCTTAACAAACTTCCTCACATCACTTTGCATTTTAGGCCAACAATAGTGCCTTCTTAGCTGCTCCAAGGTCTTATTAAGACCAAAATGACCTACAAGGCTGCCACTATGCTTCTCTTTTATCAAATTATCCCTCATAGAAAATTTAGGCACACAAATTTGATCCCCCTTAAATAAAAAACCCTCTTGAATTATAAAATTAGAACTTATCTCATGAGGAACACCATTAGATTGGCTGCAAGATGCATAAATTTCCTTGAAATCACCATCATCTACATACATATCTTTTAGTGCTTCAACACCTACACTTTGCAATTGTATTTCTTGCACCATGAGTTTCCTACTTAATACATCAGCTACTTTGTTTGAATACCCCTTCGTATGCTTTATTTTGAAGGTGTAACCTTGCAAGTATTCAACCCATTTAACATGCCTATGATTGAGTTTATCTTGACTATTCAAAAATTGGAGGGAATGGTTATCAGTAAAGAATATGAAATCCTTTGGAAGTAGATAATGCCTTGATTTCTTCAAGGACTGAACCAAAGCATACATCTCTAAGTCATAGGAAGATTATTTCTTCTTAGCTTCATTAAGTTTTTCACTAAAGAAGATTATGGGTCTGCCCTCTTGACTCAACACCGCCCCTATGGCATAACCACTTGCATCACACTCAATATTAAACACCTTATTAAAATCTAGTAAGACTAATATGGGATGTTGTGCTACCCTCTTTTTTAAATATTCAAAACTCTTTCCAGCTTCACTAGTCCAAACAAACTTTTTCCTTTTATCCCCCTTTATAGTATCAATCATTGGAGCACAAACATGATTGAAACCCTTAATAAAATTTCTATAAAAACTGGCCAAACCATGGTAACTCCTTACCTCAGCAACTAATTTGGGTGTAGGACAACTTAGAATAGCTTCAACCTTGTTGGGATCCATTTTTAAGGTGCCATTTGTAACCAAAAACCAAGATACACCAACTTTGTTTTCAACTCGCATTTCTTCAAATTGATGATTAGTTTCTCTTCATGTAATCTTCTCAAAACCAAATCCAATTGGTTTAAATGATCTTCCTTAGTTTTTCTAAAAACAAGAATGTCATCAAGGTAAACCACAACAAAATTACCAACAAAAGGATTGAGAACTTCATTCATCAACCTCATGAAGGTGTTGGGTGTATTTGAGACACCAAAAGGAATTACAAGCCACTCATAAAGCCCTTAATTTTTCTTAAATGTTGTCTTTCTTCTTCCTTGATCTCATCTATACCCATCTTCTTATCAGTTGTCTGATCATCACCAACCTGTTGGTTTCTTGAATGTAACTCTTGCCAATGGACCTTTGTGTTTGTGTCTACTTAAGAACATTGCTCTTCCATGACTTCTATGTTTTCTTGAAAACACTCTTGATTTTCCTTTATGTCCATGTCAATGAATGTCTTTTCTTCATTTCTATCATCTTCTCTTTTCAAAGTAACCATCCTTTGCTTTCTCCTTTTGTGAACAATCATCAGTATGGGCCAATTCACCTTCTTTTTCATTGGCCAATGGCAAACATTTTCTCGCTATGCTTCCTCAAGATACTGGTATACTGCTTTTGCAAGAGACTGTTACAATTTTTCATCAAACTCTACCAATTTTCTCTCAAACTCTTCATCTAATTTTCTCTTCTTGACTTTCATCTTTTGTTGCATCTTTCTACCACTTCTCTTTTCTTGATTACTTCTTGTGATACCTCGCCTAGGTTCCTTTATTTTTCTCTTCACTACCTAGTCTTTTGGCATCCAGGTTCTTCTCTTCAACCTATCAAAATAATTTTAGGCTTTGATACCAATTTGATGCAAAGGAAGGTCAAAGCTTAGCAAAAGTTGACAAACTCAAGGCATTCCCTTAAGGGCTTCATGGGCAGCAACAAAAGGAGCATCTTAGTACACCTTGTCACAATAGATGACTTGGATTTTAAAGCATTCATATGAAGTAAAACACACCAATGTAAGGTGGTGCAACACAACATCATGGGAAAACAGTGTTACAATTCCCTTTAACACATTAGCTAACTCCATGCATCAAGTTACAATGACAATACCCTAACAATGACTTATACTTTACCAAAAGCAATGACCAGCATTCTAACAAGAAAGAAATAGAGGAAATCTCAACGGAATACTTGACTTGAGGTAAAAATTATCATAGAAAACTCCTGAGTGATGACCAACAATGTAACCATTCATGGTTTGCAACACTTATCCTTAAACTACATAATTTGTCCTTTTGGGACAATCACATAAATTTGCATCAAACTAACAATAATGAATAAGACCTTTGATCCATAGGTCTAAGGGACATCCTTCACAATCCTATACCACTTTTTGGGAAAGTTCAATCATATTTTTGCATCCTTTGTAACACTTTCTCTTCCTTTGTCAACCGCTCTATCTGATACATCCACATAATCAGACTACTGGTGAACTTTTGCACATGCAAACCTTATCTCCAGCCCTTGCAACTTAGGAATGTGATAAAATACATGAAAAAAATCCTCTCCACCCATTGTGGCATTTTTCCACTAGTGGAAGGGCATTCTACATGGTTTAGTTTGTTCACTGGTTACCCTAGGTAGGGTTTCTACCCGCTTGAAATGAAATTGCAATAACTTTTAATCTACTTGATGAAAATCTATGAAACAAAAAGAAAAATTTACAAGATGCACATGCCAACAAGATACAATAGATTACAGAGCCATTGATGGTTTGTACAGACCGTACAAATAAATAGAAATGACTGGAACAATATAAAATCACATAAAATCATCTTCTTTCATTCACTAAATTGAAAAAAATAGTTTCACCCTCTCTTTTTTGAATTGGAAGGTGTATTTTCTTTCATTACAATTGATTCCAATGATTAGGAAGGATGAACTGACTTAAAAATAGACCCAAGAGGCAGGGAAATCAAAACTCAACAACATTTTTATGCTCCTAGATTGGATTCATGACTTCTAGCAAAGGATTCATAAAAGGCTTGGTTCAACATGTATTATGACAAAATTCTTGCATGGAAAAATTTTCAAAGACCTCGAGGCTATGAATCAACCTTAGTGTGATGAAAACACCAACAATCATTCATTAGACTTCCAAACAACCATTGAAGAAACTACCACTTTTGCATCGCTCAACTAGACAAGGTAGTTTCAGTGTAACAAAGGAAACCATCAAGAGAATTCAAACATAAATGCAGGCTTGGAAGACCTTTCATCAACATCCTAACATGATTCCAATAAGTTTCCAAATTCATATATTCTTCTTAGACCTAAACTTGTTTGATTACTCACAATTCCTTATGATTGTCTTAACACAATCTCTTGGGGCAGTCATAATGTGATTTGCATGGACCTTCAAACTTTCCAAAGTACCTTGTACTAGACTGCATGGACTCTAGAAAAACCTTCCAACCTTGATCCCAACCAAATCTCATGAAACAATGCAAGGATTTTGTCCAACAAGTCCCAAAAGGGTTTCCACACTATTTTTCATGCTATGGGACAGCAAACTGTCCAAGTTATCTCCCACATGTGTGCATATCATAAACTAAAACCTTTTCCAAATCAAAGAACACCTCAAAAAATAATTTTGGAGAATGTTTCATTATTTTTCCATGGTTGAAACTTGAGATATCACATTTTGAAGGTTCACTGCCTACCCTAGCTAGGGTTTTGACCACTTTCAGAAAAATTGCAATAACTTACGAAATACTTGATGAAATTGAGTGTTACAAAAACCAAAGGAAAGTAGATTCACATATCTATGGTTCCCAATCAATTTTAGATCAATACATAGGTTGTAAAATCTGTACACAATGCAAGAATATGACTGAAACGTTGGAAAATCACAGGAAAAAAAAACCAGATTTAGTAAAAATGCAATAACTTGCTCAAAACTCAATGAAAATGGATTCCACAAAAAGAAAAATAAACTAGATTCACAACACTACATAATTCAATTGATTTTAGGTCAATATCTAGGTCGTGCAGGTTGTAATAAGCAACAAAAATGACTAGAACAATAAAAAATCACAAAAAATCAGCTTCTTTCATTCACTAAATTGCAAAAACCAGTTTCACCCTCTTTTTTGACTTGGAAGTTGTCTTTTCTTTCATTACAACTGATTCCAACGATTAGGAACTATTTTCTTGATTGCATGTAACAGTTACTTGATTTTTGACAACTTGCTAAAAAGTGCATGACAACTATTTGCAACATTTGGCATTTTTTTGCATTTTTTTATCAAACCCAAACAACACACCAAAAATTACACAAAATATGCAAATAAGGTCCCGGTGACCCTACACCATCCAACTCCTCTCTCTCTCTCTCTCTCTCTCTCTCTCTCCCCCCCCTTCCCTCTCTCCCTCCCAACTATCTCTCTCTCCCTCTCCCTCTCCCTCTCCCTCTCAATTCTCTCTCCCCATCCCTCTAAGGTCTCTCACTCTCTCTCCCCCTCTCTCAAGTCCCTCCCACTCCCTCTCTCTTGTGAATTGGCTGCACATCAATAAATATATTATATATACTATGGAGTGTATAATATATACTATGTATTAAATATATTATATAATATATATTACATAATATTAATATAATATTTCATATATATACTATATATAATATAGTATATACTATATATAATATAGTATATACTATACAAAATATATGTACTATATAGTTTATAATATAATATATAATATAGTAATATATAATATAATAATATAATAATATATAATATAATTATATAATTATATATAATATAACTATATAATTATATATAATATAATTATATAATTATATATTATATAATTATATATAATATAATTATATAATTATATATAATATAATTATATAATTATATATAATATAATTATGTATAATATAATACAATATATAATATAATATAATACATATATAATATAATACATATATAATATAATATAATACATATATAATACATATTATAAATATATGTATTATAAATGCATAATACATATTATATATGTATATATTATATATATATTCTGTGTGTGTGTGTGTGTGTTTGTGTGTGTGTATTATATATAATACATATTATATATGTATTATAAATATACAAGTAACGAATATCAGTTTTAAATGGATATCTATTTCTTTTTACATAATCAGTAGGCTCGAGATTTGGTTCGGGATGCCTAACCCAGAAAGTCAACTCAAAAAACATGTTTTGAAAATTTGCTTAGTTTTCTGAAGTTCACCCTTGTGGCTAATGACTTTTTTTTATCCAAATTTCACGAAACGAAAAGGGTTTATAAAAAAAATTGCCAACTTTCCACCAATATAAGTTATGCCTTATTTTGAATTTAATAAATAATAATTATTGATTTTCTACATACATTATGACTAAAGTCCTTATTGATAGGCTGATTGAAAAACTTCTATAACTTTCAAACTACTTGACATTTTTTGAACCTACAAGATGCACCACATTTTATGCTTCACATACTATAAGATAAAGAAAAAATGAATTTCATAAATTTTTGACCAAGTTATGGTGGTCAAACACAGACATTTTAATAATTCTAAAAATTTCTAATAAAAAAATCATAACTAATTATTTACATGGAAAAAAAAAAAATTTAAAAATCTGGCACATCCAGGCATACACCTGTTTCTTATCTTTTTCTTGAAAATTTAGTACCACTACATTGAAATTTCAAATTTTCACAGAACATATTTACTTTTTTCCAAAAAAGGACTAGTAACCTAGAAACTACATTCAATTTGTTATTGTTCTTACATATTTTTCAAATTATGTTAATAACCTATTCATTTTTTTATGTCAAGTTGCCTAACTCTAATTTTTTGAATTTTCATCGCCACTTAGAGGCCTCATTTGGACCCCCATGATCCTGCACTGACCCATATATAATATGTATCTATACATATATGATAATATATATGCATTTCATTAATCTTGTATCTGCATACACACATACATATATAATATGAATACACATAAAAATTAATATCTACATATATATATACCATTCAAATATACCTTACATATTATATTCATTATTTACAATAGTTATTTGTAATTAATTTAAATTTGATGATCAAAGAGGTTTAATAATGATAAGGTTCCCCAGAAGAAGTGCTCGACCAGAAGAAGAGGAGCTTGGAGAACCAAGACAAGCAGGCATGACGAATAGATGGGGTGGTGACAAGCAGGTCAATAGGAGTTTTTTGTAAGACTTTTTATTTTTTTCTTACCTAACCCGGTAAAGACTAGAAAAGGAAGAATCTTGGGGTTTGGCTAGAGTAGCGGAGCGTGGCTGAACGTTGATGGAACTGTGGATCATCCTCTATAGAAATTTTTTGCATGGCAGCTTTAAGGTTTCTGTTCAATATTAAATATTTTCTAAAGCTGAGGAAATTGTATGGGTTATTATATTTTTAGATAGATGGGTGTTTTATTTCATATATTTTAGATGCTATGACGGGGTGTAGTTGGTGCATAGTTGGATAAATGGGAAGTCACAGTTTTTTGTGGAAAACATTTCAATGTAATTACTTGGGTTGGAGATAGCCAGGGTTTTGATAATTGTAGAAAGGAAATACTAATTGATTTTTGGGGGTGGCATGGAATCTGCAGATGGTATGGCTGGATGTAAAGACTTTTTATATAAAAATAAAATAAAATTATTACCGATCAAAAATAATAATAATAATAATGATAAGTCATTATTTACCTAAGGTCACTTAGCCTATCAACTTAGGTTTAATACTTTACCGACTCAATACTTGAGCTGGCTTGACAAGGTTCCAAATAACCTAAATGAGTGAGTGTGTGTGTCTACTCAAATAGCAATACCCAACGTTCCAAATACCAACTCTTCTCCTGGGTGATACTCTCCTTTCCCCTCTAGAGGTTTCAAACTTTCCTACATCCAACTTAGAGCAACATGTTCATAGTTAGTTGATAACATATTGTGTGTATGAATAATGTGAGTGCATAAGCAAGTAATACAACACACCAATGAAACATTATATTAGATAATTTGAATGATAATCAAATCAAAACAACAAACTCCCCAATGGTGTCTCATTTTCCTCTATCTCCAAGGATTCTTTAAGTCATTTTCGCTCGCAGATTGTTTGTGCACATGACTTTCCAAATGACAACCTGAACAATGAGATGTTGGAAATGCAAGAAATACTTTCTACATAATTGCTAAATTTGTTGTAGATTATGTGCAAAGATAAGGATGATGCTATGATATTGATAATGAAAATGATGTAATGAAACTACAGTAATTAAGATGCAACTAAAGCAAGTGCCATGATTAATCTACTTGATTCTACAATGCAAATGCTAAAACGACAATGCTAAGATGATAATGCAAAGATAACAATGCTCTCTAAAATTCTGTAGAGTGTAATTATGCTCAGCTTTCTATCTCTTTGTTGTAAATGAGTATGTATTTATAGATTTTACAAGGAATCATCCTATGTGGCAAGAGTCAACGGTCTAGATTTGATCTGGAGAGATGGACGGTCAAAGGTGAAGAGATTAGAGAGAATCAAGGAGTGTGTTCCCTTTAGAAGAACAAACTTCCAAGTATGAAGAAGAATTAAATGAAGGTGAAGGCCAAGTGTCTCAAAATTGGTTAGAATTTGTTGAAGATAAATGTTAATTATATATTAGAAA
>VDFB02193867.1:279917750-279982543 GCA_007258455.2 Sequoia sempervirens | reverse complement strand
CTTTTCTATAATGCTCTCCTACTTTCTTTCTATTTTTTTAGAACGTTTAATGCATACATCTATCCATTCGTTCTTCACTGCCACTGTGAATTGGTTCATTTCCAACTATTGGATCACAATAGCAAATGGTTCACATTTTGCTCTCTCTGATTGGTCCAAATCACACCACATAGGACAGTATTCCAATTGGTCAACAACACTCAACTTGTGTCGCATGTCGGTGAGACACTAACCGTGTCTCCCCGATGCCACAAGACCCAATCGTCGATATCACCAAGAGTCTTCACTATCGGCAAGACATTATACCGAGTTCACAAGCTGTCGCTCAGACATCACCATGTCGCCAAGACCTCATACTGATGATCATCACTTGTATCACTATTCGGCAAGACCATCATTTTCGATGAGACAACATACCGAAGTCCCAAAGTCACATACACGTGAGTATGCCATTCAGTGAGACTATCGTAACTCACCAAGACATCACACCGATGTTCACAAGTTATTTCGAAGTGTTCATTAGTCGGCAAGACCTACCGCTATCGTCAGGAGATTACATTGAGCCTTCATGTTATACCGAGCATCGAACAGTCGCCAGGAGTCATACTGACAACAACCTACCTCATCGGCGAGACAATCACCATTCGATGAGACATCACATCGAAGCAAGCCTTTCAGCCAAGGGTCTCCCCAAATACTTCGAGTGTATAGCTGTCGGTGAGACTTTCCATATCGATAAGACTTCATATCGAAGCATTTGAGTTACTCCGATAACTGCAGTTGCCATGAGTCTCCTCGACATTCGCTAGGAATCAAACCGTCGGCTAGACATCTCCCAGTCGCCAAGAGTTCCTACCGAACCCTTATGTTATCCTGATGACTCTGAATATAACACTGTCATTGAGACATCTCTTATCACTAAGACACATTCTGATAGGAGCAAGTCATACCGATTACCACATCAGCTAGATAGACCAAAGTTCATGCCGATATCGGCAAGACTTCGTATCATCGTTGAAACATCATTCCAACAGTCCAGGTTACACCGAAGGTTTCAGGTTATGCCGATCACCAAGACATTCAGGAGGTCACAACGACAGTTCAGGATCAACTAGAAAATCGACCAGACATCTCACTAGTCACAGCGACCATGCTTTCTCAGAGATTTCAACCTGTGAGATTGAGGCAACAATTCCAACAATACTAATACAATGACAAAAGGACCTAGCCAATTAGGTTCAAATTTTCCCTTCTTTTCCCAATCTTGTTGATTGCGAGGATTCTCTTTTAGGACCAAGTCACCAACTTGAAATGTTATTGGTTTTACCTTGTGATTATAGCTCCTAGACATCCTTTGTTGATAAGCTTCTAGATGATCAACAACATGTTGATGACGTTCATCTAACAATTTCAACTCATGTAGTTTGGGTATTCGATAGTCTTCCTTTGAAATGATTCCTTTCAATGATACCCAAAGTGAAGGTAACTCAACCTCAATAGGTAAGATGGCTTATGATCCATATACAAGGGCATATGGTGTGGCTCCTGTAGGGGTGCGGATGATAGTACAGTGTATAAGAGTGAATTTGCACCCTAGGCACAATTCCCCTTTTTTCCTCTATACACTTTAGAAAACCTAAGTTGAAGGCTTAAATTCACTTAAGCTCGTTGATGGCAGTCCACTTGGCACCTATTTTGTGTGTCGGTGGAGGCGTTTCTATCAGGGATTCCCGCGCGACGTGCAGACATCCACGTGGCATGCTTATGTCCCTGGAAAATTCTTGTGGCTAAGCCAGCAGAGGCGTTACTCTTCCCATTGGTAGCGAAGTTGTAACGCCTCCTTCGACCACCTGACCTGAATATGGTTGTTTCCTTTCTCATTCCTTCATAATCAGTCTTTGAACTTACATTTGGAGGTTGGATGAAAGATTGGAAAAACTCTACACCACATCAAGCTCACATACTCTCATTGACAAGCACATTTGCACTCACTTCCAAGCATTCCAAGCATTCCATAGCAGAAATATCACACTCCATCACGTCAGTAGAGCAAGTTTGGGACCACGCCATTGTAGTAGAGGCTTGAGTTCCCCTCATTTCTCCTCTAGGAAACCTTGAGTGCTCTTCATGGAGGTGGCAAGCTTCCCTCTCCTCTCCTCTATCATTTGGTTGAGTAGCATAGGACTGTTTGTAGTGCTTGTGTTTTTGTCACTTCTTTATCTCTTTTCCTTTGGTTGTCTGTGGAGGTGGGAACACCTAAATGGGGGTATGACTGAGGTAGACCCCTATACAACCACCCCCTAACATTCTCTCTCTTGTTGTGTGTAAGTGTGTGAGCTCTTAGAGGATCAGCTGGCGAACGAGTTCATTGGTGAGATTCTCCTCATCTTTATCACTCTTGTTTATTTACTTTACAATATTAGAGATTATTTAATTTACCTAGTTCTATCATTTTGGCCCTTTAATTAGCTTGATGGGCCATTACCTAGTTTTTAGTGGCTTGACCTTATCTTTGTCATTGTTTAGCCATACAGACTACATCGTGTTGCACTGTCGTCCAAATTATGCACTTTTGTCCTTAGACAGAGAACTTTTCGAGATGAAGTGTTAAGCCTAGAAACCAGCTCTCCTAGCATCTTTCTACATTTTGGGCCTATTGAGTAGTTGAGAGGCCCTATGGACCTCGCTACCCTCACCTTACATACCCTAAACAATACACTTAGCTGAGGTAAGTTAGGGTAGCCTCTCACATCTTGACCCTCTGTGACATGTGGTCTTACATGCAGTGGTCCCCCTCTCTTACATTTTTGGTGAACCCGACGTGAACCATTTTGGTTCTATTCTTGCAATAGTGGTAGTCCCTTTCCTCATACTCTAGGATTGTTGTAGGTGTTGTAAGGTTGTCACCTTGCAACCCGACCTACGACCCCTAGGTGGCAAAGTTGGAAGATTCCAAAGGTATTGCACGACAAAACCTTAATTGGGTCATTGTCTTGCCCGTTAACCTTTAGGGACTCTATGAAGGCACTATCTAACATGCGTAATGGCTTCCTTCCTACATCAAACCATCCCCTCCGTGCAACCTATGGAGAAAGGTGTTGGCATAACCTTTACTTCACAGGACCAATCGATGGGCTTTAATAAGGAACCATCTCCCCTCTATATTCCTTCATGAATCAATTGAAATATTGTAGCCAGTGTTCTTGTTGATCCGACATCATAGGTGAACATAATAACAGAGGAAATTATGCTTATAAAATTTTTACATAAGGATGGATACGATACTCCTAAAAGTTTCATTCACACACATGACAGCCTTTTTGTACCCCTTTAGGTGGCATTGCTTTGTCGATCTTAGTCGGACCTAAAACTGTGAATCTCTTGTTTGATATCATTCCTGGGTCCAAACTCTTTCATGTAAATTTGGGTATCCATTGGTTAGTTGTGATGAACGTGGTACCCTTCGTTGTGCATAAGTGTCTAAAATTTATCTACAGAGGTTTTGTACACATGATCCATGACACCAGCTATCGATCGCCAGTCGCACGTGGTAGCTACTCCCTAGATCACATGTGGCCTATGTTTGTGGGTCCCCTTCCACCTAGGAAAAACCTTTTGCATAAGACATATCAAAATTATAAGGGAATTTGGGGCTGAAGGTGCGGTACCCCCCCTCGCCTTATGCTATTTCACATAGGGCTTGCTTGAAGGATGACAACGATGTTATTAAGGCTCAAAAGAGGAAAGAAGAGAAGTGGTCTTTTGAACCTCCTTCTTCCTCTTTTGCTGCTTGGTCTGACGCTTCTTCTTGCTCAGCCATGGTACTGCCAAGTACTATTCCCCATTTGCAGGAAAACTCTTCGGTTCCCACTCAGTGAAAGCTTAAGCATCCCACATTCAAGCTTCCTATTCTGTCAATGGAGCCTAGGCCCACTTCGTATGATAGGAAGAAGGTCTCCTGAGGAGAGTCCTCCTCGTCTTGACTATCATGGTCACCTACTGCTCCTACTCCCAAGGTAGTGAGTGAAAAGAGGCCCACTGTCGAGGCTCTCAAGTAGACTCCTCCCATCACTCCTCAGTCTGCTCCCCCTGCTCCTACACAGGAATACATTCCTCCGCCTGAAATGGGGGTAGTGGACATTCCTATGGTCGAAAAAGAACCTCTCATCCCTTCAAAAGCTCTAGCTTCTAAGAGTTGTAGGAACCTCCTTGCATGTGAGTGCAAGCGCCGACGAAAGGCTCTCCTAGCCGAGCAAGCCGCTTCGCAATAGAAGGAGGAAGAAACGATCGCCCCTGCTTCAAGGCCCTTTGCAATGTATTCTTCCCCCCTTCCTATTGTGTCTCTTATGCCTGATCTGTTCTCGGCTTCCATTGTGAGCATAAACGCGCCCAACCCTAAATGGGTACAAGTATTTATTGCTCCTTCGGTGGAGCCGCCTTTGTTGATGTCCGTTCTGGATATTTAGCCTTTCCCAAAACCCGTGGATATGGTTAACAATTCGGTCATATCCGTTGCAATTTTTTCCTCCTCCTTTGCACCTCTAGCTTCGTCTGCAGGGAGTTCATCTCCTCCTACAAAGAAGGAGGTAGAGGCTAGTCCTTCTCATGATAAACGACGTAGGAGGATCACACCTTTGCAAGGTGGCCCTATGATGACCTGTTATGTCCTTGTGACATAACCATTCTCGGCTTCCCTTGAGTTTGTCACCGCTCTCGAGTCATTTGGCGAGCTTAGTGATGGATCTGAGGCACAGCCTGTCTCATCCATTGAAGCAAGACATAGCGCTCCAAGGGCATGCATGTTTAACTTTGTGGATGAAGTCCCAACACTATCAGCGATCTTTGTGTAATCGCTGACTTTGACTCCACAAGAGCTTAGCAGAGAGGACCTTGAGGGGACCTCTTCTTTGGCCCTTGTTCTGGGAGGGCCAGATGCTCCTCCTCTTAACATTCTACCCTTCTAAACTCATCCTCCTTCCTCTTATGAGGATTTAGATTGGGAAGCGGATGACCTCTTGGGTGAGCAGTGTTAGGAGGAGATCCCTCTTCTTGATCTTGTGTGCGTGTGTGTGTGTTTTGTAATGTGTTCCCCTGTACTCATGCTATGTGTGCCTGGATAACCCTTTATCACCCTTGTTGATGCTTGGATACAGGTGTGGTTTTTGTGTCATAAACCTTCTTCTATTTGTACCATGATTCTTCCATGTTTATGCTTATTTTCGATAAATTGGGAATGATGCGAAGCGTTGGGGGCATTCAGGCTTCCTTTCCATGTTGACCCAATTTTTTATTTTTACTTTGTTTTTTGTGCATTCTTCCTGATCTAGTTGTGGATTGATGATCTTTCGACTTGAATTGTGGTTACCTATTGTTATATGAGCTCGGACAAATTTGACCCCGCAAAACCAGATCCCCCTGTGCCCTTTGTTTATACTTTTCACTTTCTCTTTATCTTTCTCTCTTCTTTGCTTGAGTTGTCCCTCCTATGTGTGACAACGTTCTTTAACACTTCAACTTTCAGAAAATGAATTTTCCAACAACTAATATTTTCTTAAAATTCCTCACAATACCTTTCCTTGGAAGCGCATTCTAAACTTGGAACCCTAATTGAATGTGTTTCCTTCATCACGAGTTTGTAAAGAAAGGACTCAAAGACCTTCCTCCGAATTGGGAACTGCTTTGACTTCCCCTCACATGGGGGCATGACCTTCCTTTTGAATTCCTTGACGAACTGAACATCTTTCGAAAGGATCCCTTGATGATGAATCACTCTAAGATGGAGACTTTTGAATTGCATGTCCTTTGATTGGACCCCCTTATACTTCATGGAGAGTTCCTCAAGGACCCTTTCTTCAAAATCCTTTGTAACGAATGCACTATTTCACATCTAGCCTGGGGGCAACCCAACCATACTCATTCCATTTTCCCTTTTGTGTCTAGCTTGGGGGCAGCCTGACTAGACCTTACTTTTTCAAATAGTGCGTCCCTTGAGTCGACCCCTCTCCTTTTGAAGGGTTCCCAAGGGAACCCTTTGAAAATATTTCGGTATGTGTGACCGGATGCTTTAGACATGTTATATCCATGGGTAGGCATGTTGCTGCTTTTAGATGCATTCTATATGTGGGTAGACATATCAACGCTTTAGACATGTTCTATCTACGAGTAGGCATGTCGCCGCTTTCAAATACATTCTATCTAAGGGTAGACGTATCAACGCTTTAAACATGTTCTATCTGTGGGGGCATGTCACCACTTTCAAATGCATTCTATCTATGGGTAGACGTATCGACGCTTTAGACATGTTCTATCTGCGGGTACACATGTCGCCACTTTTAGATGCATCCTATCTACGGGTAGACCTATCGACGCTTTAGACATGCTCTATCTGCAGGTAGACATGTCACCTCTTCTAACATGTTCTATCTGCGAGTAGACATGTTGTCGTTTCCTGACTCTATGGAGTTCACTTCCTTGGGGCTTCCTCCATGCAAGAGATCTTGGGGTTTTCCTCCTTACAGGTTTGTGGCCCTGTAAGGTACTTTTTTGTTCTAACTTCATAGTTCCGAGTAGCTATGGAGTCCTTTATTTTCCCTGCATCTTAAGGTTCACTAGATCATGTTTTGCTTCCTCGACGGTTCAGGTATACTTTTCTTACCCTACTCTCTTCTTGATCTACTTTACCAAGCACTCATCAGTACTTATGCTTGCTAAAGTTGGGGCAAAAAATGTATAAGAGCGAATTTGCACCCTAGGCGCAATTCCCCTTTTTGCCTCTATACACTTTAGAAAACCTAAGTTGGAGGCTTAAATTCACTTAAGCCCGCTGATGGCAGTCCACTTGGCACCTATTTTGTGTGTCAGTGGAGGTGTTTCTATTAGGGATGCCCGCGCGGCGAGTAGACATCCACGTGGCGTGCTTATGTCGCTGGAAGATTCCTACGGCTGAGCCAGTAGAGGCGTTACTCTTCCCATTGGCAACGAAGTTGTAATGCCTCCTTCGGCCACCCAACCTGAATATGGTCGTTTCCTTTCTCATTCCTTCATAATCAGTCTTTGAACTTGCATTTGGAAGTTGGATGAGAGATTGGAAGAACTCTACACCACATCAAGCTCTCATACTCTCATTGACAAGCGCATTTGCACTCACTTCCAAGCATTCCATAGCAGCAATCACACTCCATCACATTGGTAGAGCAATTTTGGGACCATGCCATTACAGTAGAGGCTTGATTTCCTCTTGTTTATCCTCCAAGCAGCATTGAGTGCTCTTGGTTGAGGTGTTAAGCTTCCCTCTCCTCTCCCCTATCATTTGGTTGAGTAGCATAGGACTATTTGTAGTGCTTGTGTTTTTATCACTTCTTTATCACTTTTCCTTTGGTTGTCTATGGAGGTGGGAACACCTAAACAGGGTTTTCACTGAGGTAGACCCCTATACAACCACCCCCCAACATTTTCTCTCTTGATGTGTGTAGGTCTGTGATCTCTTGGAGTATCAGCTGATGAACAAGTTCATTGGTGAGATTCTCCTCATCTTTATCACTCTCGTTTATTTGCTTTACAATATTAGAGATTATTTAATTTACCTAGTTCTGTCATTTTGGCCCTTTAATTAGCTTGTTGGGTCATTTGCTAGTTTTTAGTGGCTTGACCTTATCTTTGTCGTTGTCTGGCCATACGAACTACAGTACGCTTTCGAGACACCAACACGCCATGCTATTTTCCAAAGTCCCCACTTTTTTCCTCAGACAAAGAGCTTTCTGAGATGAAGTGTTAAGCCTAGAAACCAGCTCACCTAGCCTCTTTCTAAATTTTGGGCCTATTGAGTAGCTGAGAGGCCCTATGGTCCTCCCTACCCTCGCCTTACATACCCTAAAAAATACACTTAGCTGAAGTAAGTTAGGGTATCCTCGCACGTCTTGACCGTCCATGACTTGGGGTCTTGCATGCGGTGGTCCCCCTCTCTTACATATGGTATGCCCTGAAAGCAAGGTTTAGTTTAAGGTTCCTGTAGACATCCAAATTTGACCACTTCCATATGGTCAAAGTCGTCTCCTTAATCATCCCTTTGCTCATTTAAATCATCCTCTTTGTCGGTATTAATTAAATCATTCATTTAATTAATATTTTGTATCTTACATAAGGTTTCCCAAAGTATTTAATTTAATAAATACTTTTCCCCTCTTTCCTCTCTAAATTAAATAAATGCATCACTTTATTTAATTTAGTCATATTATCTTTTGGAATTTTAAATTTATTTTTTAATTCCTTATTTTCTCTTTCATTGTCACATCCTCCAACTTTTGCAAGTTGGTCTCTAATCCCTCTTAACAATTTAACTCTATTTCTTAGTTATAATTAATTTATGATTAAGATGTGCACACCCCTAATCATCATTAGGGTCCCATCCTCTATAATTTCCCACTTGCCTCTAATGTGTCATTAACTAGTCTAATAAAGTACTTGCACAACCTTAATCACTTAATTAGGTCATCTCTAATCCCCATATCATTTATGGAATGTGTCCTTAGTCAACTTCATTAAAAGCTTTCTCTTTTTGAACAAGGCACTCCATTCCCCAATTAATTTAATTCACATTTAATCCCCCAATGCATTTAAAAGAATTTTAAATTCCTTCTCTCATCCCCATGAGAATATTTGAGGATTTTTTAATTCCCCACATGTCCTCTCACCCACATGGGGACAAGTACCTCTTTTATGAGGAGATCTTGTCCAATCCCAAGGTACTATGTACCACCTCCATGTCATGCATTATCCTTCCACCTCATATACACATCACCTTTTTTAAGCCATATCATATGCCACATGTCAAGATGTGAGGGCTTGTGAGTTTTCAACTCACCTTAGCCCTACATCTTGATCTTTGTGGCTCAATCTTGACCGTCCATTTCCCTAAAGAGTTCCAAAATCTTTATAAATACCCCCTCTTTTCTCTCATTTTGGGGGAGATCATTCATTGTAGCCAAACTCTTGCAAAAAAATTCTAGGAGCCATACTTAGCCATTTTTCACACTTGCATCCACTTTCATCCATCCTCATATCATCTCATACATTTACATCTTGTGCCATCCAAGGAGCATACAACACCAAAGATCGAAGGGCCAATCAAAGGATCGATTCGAAACAAGGTAAAAGGTTTCATTTGTCATCTTTATTTTGTATTGAATCTAACTAGGCTAATCTTGAGGTGTAGAGTGTTTTTAGTGTTATTTGTTTTCTCTTGTTTGTTGTTCATTTTCTAGCACCTAAATTTTCCCTATCACATTTCTGGCATGCCCAGTGGGACCCACAAACAAGTCTCTTGCTTTCACGTTTTCATTTTTTTTCACCTTTTGCAGGTATAGGTTACAAAGGGGCAGACCTGACCTACAAAGGGGCAGATTTGACCTTCCTAGGGCGGACTCGACCTACAAGGGCAGACCTGACCTGATAGACAGGCGAACCCGCCCTCCATAGGCGAACCTGACCTTTCCTAGGGGCAGACCTGCCCTCCATAGACCTCAGAAGTTATTTTTGGCAAATTTTTCATAGAGGGGCGGACCTGACCTCACAGACAACCGAATTTTCCCTTGACAGCATTTTCTAGAAGGTAAAATTTCACTTTTTAGCAATCTTTTTGGCTATTTAAGGGTTTTTAACCCCTAATTTAGGAACATAGTTTAACTAGGAGGGATCAATCAACTTTGTTTGTCATGTTTTTGGGTGAGCTATTTGATGTATCAAATCCCCTTGCACCATTTGGCTCTCCTAGGTGACAAGAAATCATAGCTTACCACATCCTTTGAGTCCACCCCTTTTATTTTTCTTAGCGGGACCTGCTTGGGGATTTTATCACCCCAAGGGACAATTCCAACCACGTGTACTGATGGGGTATATAAAGGGGGGAGAAAGAAAGTTGTACCTCAATCCAACCGCGTTGTAATTGGCGAAGCATCGGGATGATTTGAAGAGTTGGTCTGAGCCTTTAAGGTTCCTAACTCACGCTTGTAACGGCTTGGTGTTCACAGTTTGGGCCTCACGTACCAGGCATATATCAAGGACTCCCTAGTGACCATGTTCATCCTAGATTAAAGGAATTTTTTGACCATACCCTCTCTACTAGACTTAGGCTTGTGATTGTCTAAATTGTCTTCTTTGTGCGAAACTAGTGATTATCTAATTTATTTCACTCAACCATATCCTTTTGATCGATGATTGTTGTGTTTTAAGTCCTTTGCCTTAGCCTTTTTTTCAAAAGTCAAGTTAAACCTACAGACAGTCAAATTTTCCCTCACAGACAGCCAGATTTTTCCTAACAGATAGTTGGACCTCTACACAATTGGATTTTCCCTCCTTTGTAAAAACTTTTACTCCTTGGGCGGACCTGACCTTTTCCAGGGGAGGACCTGACCTCTAAACTAGTCTTTTGGAGCCTATTTTAACAAAATTTGACCAACTTTACCTCCTTGGGTGGACCTAAAATTTTCTAGGGGCGGACCTGACCTCTTAACCAGTCCTTTGCAGTTTCTTTTAACAAAATTTGACCAACTTTACCTCCTTGGGTGGACCTGACCCTTTCTAGGGGTGGATCTGACCTCTAAACCAATCCTTTGGAGCCTGTTTTAATAAAATTTGACCAACTTTACCTCCTTGGGCGGACCTGACCTTTTCTAGGGATAGACCTGACCTCTAAACCAGTCCTTTGGAGCCTATTCTGACAAAATATGACCAATTTTTTCTCCTTGGGCGGACTTGACCCATCTAGGGGCGGACTTGACCTGTTGACCTACCCCTTTCAAACCTGTTTTGACAAAATTTGACCAAATTTTGCTCCTTGGGCGGACCTAACCCATCCAGGGGAAAACTTGACTTGTTGACCAAGCCCCTTTAGGCCTGTTTTGACCAAATTTCACCAATTTTTTCTCCTTGGGTGGACTTGACCTTTGACCCACCTCTTTCAGTCCTATTTTGACTAAATTTGACCATCTTTTATTCCTTGGGCGGACCTTCCCTTCATAGGGGATGACCTGACCCTTGATAGGTCGACTTTTTCATCCTCTTTGTCATTCGGGACCCTCATTTCACCATCTCGATCACTTGTCTCCCTGTTTCAAACATCCGTACACCCTTTTCGAGAATCCATTTGCCATCCCAAAATGTTCTCCCCTCAGCTCATGCATCCATTCACCCATTCAAATTCCTCATTTACCCATTTCGAACCCCATGTTCTGATTATCGTTTCCACGTTTCCGACCATCGGTATCCCATTGAAACCTCGTTAGAGCGGTTATCCAAATTGACCTAGGTGTTCGTCTCTAATCATCATTGATCAAAACCAACTTCAGATCGTCATCCGTCCTAAGTCATTTTTCCTTGTCGGCCCAATCAATCCACTTCTATCTCAAGTTGGATTTGGTGTCGTTATCATACATCCCCCCTTTAATCGATTAATCAACACCTAGCATTACCAAGGATCACTCTTGAACTTGGTTTTAGATTTTGATCACTATTATTCATCCTAATCAATCATCAATCCAAATCGAATCGTTATATCATCCAATTTAGATCGACTCGTTATCTACCAATCAACCCAATCCACTTCGAACAAATTGAATCAATCCTAGCAAGCCACATCCTCGTCGGCAAATTAATCATCAAAATCACATCAATCCTATCGAGCCACATCCTCGTCGGCTAATCAATCATCAAATCAAATTGATCCTTTCATCGCCAAGGTCATTCTAGCATCCTAGTCCATCATATCATCTTGCATGCTCGTTCAAACCTAGTCACAAATGAGAAAAATGGCCAAACAACAATCCCAACCAAACATCTCTCAAGACCCGAACAATGCAGCTAATGCCTCATAAAGACCCCAATAACAGTGTGAACATCCCTTGAGATCCACACAATGGAACATCATCACAATCCAATATCGATGGTCAAAACACATCACCCCCAAGAATTAAAACATGGTCATTCAACCCGAAATTACATTTGAGGAACACTTTAGTAACCCGGTCAATATGCAAATGACAGATCGCCTTCTTGAAAAACATGGTGAAGAAATACTGGCTCACTTAATTGACAAGGGTGTCAAACTGTCGTCAGGTATCGACCTATCCAAGTATGGAAATTCCACACCTAATATACCCCAAGGTTCACACAATGCACCAGGTATTTCATACGTCCCTAATATTCCTCCCGTAGAAGGTTGGAATCAACTTGAATTCGGCAACGCCATTCTGTATCTTGTTAGCAATCCCCCGCATCCCGCAATCTCAGTCATAGGGGCTCCCCAAACCATTGATCCCAATGATCCTTTTGCCTTTGGCATGCCACAAAACATCCCGCAACCACAACCACTAATGCTACCGGCACCACCCCCTTTGAATCCACCTCCTGTCAACACTGGGGGCACCCCTTTTACTGCGTTACCTCCACCTTTCCGGGGCCATAAACCTTCCATCACCGTCATATGCATCTTCATAGCCCCCCCAATCTAATATACCACCTCTGAATGTCCCCTTCGATATCCAAAAACCTCCCTTGCAAAATCCCCCTACGTTATCTCAATCGCCCAAACAACAACAACCACTATTTTCCTCGCAACAACCACCATACCAGTCACAAAGAAATCCATCCTGACCTCTCACTCAAACTATATCTCCCTTCCTCACATCCATCCTATGACCAAGAGCTCAAACACAATACAACATCCTATCTCGGCCCACGCAACATCTCACATCACATTAGCAACCACCACAACATCATTATTACCAACAACAGTCCCAACAGCAACCACCTTATGTGGCCTCCCAACAATCATAGCAATATCTCGAGTATCAATAGGTCAATCCACAACATCACATCCAAGCTCCTCAACAACCTATCTCACACTTTTATCAAATGAATCCATACTATACTTCACAACAACAACCCACGTATCAACAAAATCTTCCAGCATACCAACAAGGGATGTCATCATCTCACTATCAAAATCCATATCTCAACAACCTGACACTATCTAAGTAGGACACTTATCATCCTACCATCCATATCCATCTAACCCGCCACTAGTCAATTCAGATCTATTGGAAATCAAAGCCACTCTAAAAGATCTTCAAGCGGGGACTAGCAAACAATCATTCAAGTTCGAGGACATATGCCCATATCCATTTGATCCCTCCATCTTGTTGATCCCCTTCCCTAAGCATTTTGAAATACCAAAGTTTGACAGATACAGGGGTAACAAAGATCCTAAGTCCCACTTGCAAGAGTTCTACTCCTAGTGTCAGGAAGTTATGCACAACGATAATTATCTCTTACGCCTGTTTCCGCGAAGCCTGACAGGCATTGCCCTAGAGTGGTTCATGACCCTTGAAAGAGGGTCCATAAAATCTTTTCAGACCTGTCAGAAAATTTTTTCTCCTACTTCTTCAATTTGGAGGACACTGACACCTTATATCTCCTCAAAGAGAAACAACGTGAGGGGGAAACCTTTGCTAGCTATCTTCAAAGGTGTCGTGCGTTGGCAAGTCAAATGAAGACCCTTCTAAAAGAAAAGGACATGGTCACCCTCTTTGTGGAGAACTCTCATCCTGACATGGCTCATAACTTTAGGTTACATTGTGTCACCACTTTCGTGGAGCTAGTGGAAAAGGGACCTATTCTTGAACATTCCCTTGTTTCCAAAGGGCACATCAAAATACATAGCCATGATAAAGAAAGGTCATTTGGAGATAAGCCACGTTTTTGGAACAAGAACAAGAATGCAGTGAATGATGGCATGACTGATACTAAACATGTCCAAGTGGATAATACATCTCAGAGACAACAACCATCTGTACCTAACGCCATATTTGTACCACATGGGGCACCTCGTCCCCCTCAACCGTCAAATCAGAATAGCCAGGGCAACACTAAATGTGAGTATGCTCAATTAGGAGAACCCCTGAGTGTCGTCTTCAATAAGTTGTTGTAGATCAACTATCCAATCACATATCCTGTCACCAAGCCACTTGATGAATCCAAACCCAAGCCTGCATGGTTTAGGGAAAATGAATATTGTGAGTTCCATATAATCAAAGGACACTCTTTAAATAAGTGTCAAGGTCTGAAAAACTATGTCCAAGATCTTATTGATCAAGGGGATATCAAAGTTGACACTAGTCAAGCTTCGTCATCCAATGCTCAATTGTAGATATATCAAAACGCCTTTCCAAACCATAATCAAGGCACGGTCACCTCCAACAACAATCCCCAAGACAACAGCACAAATAACGTAAGCTATAAGAATGTACCCCTCAATTACAAGGGTGTTATCCATTACATTGAGCAAGTAGAACCCCGTGTATTTATGATACATGTCAAAGCCAAAGACCCTCGGTTTGTTGTTACTACACGACGAGCCTACATCACTGTCCCTGCAACCTCCGCACCCACCCAATCAACTCCTCTAAGCTCTCAGTACAGCATCCTTGATCACTTAGGAAAGACACCTGATCATATCTCCATTTTGGATTTGCTTAAGTCTTCTCCTATAAATCAAAAAATCCTTAATAGATCCCTACAGGAAACCCATGTGCCTAATGACATTGATCCTACACAATTCCAAGCTTTGGTAGGACACCTAGCTTTATCTTATCAGCTACACTTCAACCAAAATGACATGCCAAACATCAATGTCAATCATAATCGCCCCTTGCATATCAAAGTCGTGGTTGCCCGTCATAAAATAAAATGGGTCTTCATAGATAATGGCTATGCCCTCAATCTGTGTACTCTGAAATTCATAAAATAGGTGGGGTATACTCAAGAAAATTTAAGTAATCAGATCATCATGATCAAGGCCTATGATAATGCAGAAAGGAATTCAGAGGGAATTATCAGTCTTTCTATCCAAGTGGGACCTATGGTTCAGTACACTACCTGTCATGTCCTTGATCTGGACTTGCCATATAATCTCCTCCTTGGCCGCCCATGGCTCCATGCTATGCAAGTCATCCCCTCCACGTACCATCAGTGCCTAAAATTCCCAGTCAACAGACAAGAAGTCACCATCTATGCTGACCCCCAACCATTTGAATATTGTTGCGCTTTAGAAGCGTCATTTCCCCATTTACATTATTGTCCCAGGGTCAAAATGGGGGCATCTCAGTCATCATCCACTAATCCACCCTCCACCATGACAACCACTCCATCTTCCACCACTGATCCTACAGTCACAAAATTCCAGATCATTGACAAAGGGTGTGGTGAATACAAAATGCATACTGCTCTTAATGTGGCAACCATGCCATCGTCACTACACGAGTATGGTCAACCTTCACACGCTACTCCAAAGGAAGACAAGACTATCACCTTCAGTGGTAGAAACATCCCTACCACCACTTTCAGGTCCCCTAGTATCAAGATAGATGCACCAGAAGAATATATAAGTCAATGGGTATACCGAGAAGAACCCCAACCAGATCCCCCTCTAAAGGACATCAAAGCATCAGATACAATAAAAAGCAGAAAGGCCTTGCAACATCATCTAACACCTCTAATAGTTTCATTGTGGACGATGGCTCATTGTAAGACATACTAGAGGAGGAATCCATCATACGTGCATACGATAACGTTGATCACACTAACCTATCATCCATGTTTGAATGCCTATCTGTCTGTACCATAAGCCTATCCCTTTGTCACCCTGAGCTTATTGATTGGGACCTACGTAATAGCACACATGTCAATATGTCTGCGGAAACATATGTCAACCTCATGGGATTGGGGGAGGATGAACACTCCAATCACAAAAATAAGAATAAGAAAAATAAAAAACGGTCATCTAGTGAAAACCTCCCCGAGGCACTTCCTAGCCTTGAAAAAGTAAAAATAAAGGACGCATCCAATGGAAAAAACCTCGAAGAGGCACTGGAGGATGGAGATGTTCATCTTCCCATTGTGGGAACTCATTTATCTTCCTAATCATCCATTTTAATCGAAGAGACTCAAGAAGTTAATCTGGGTATTGCTGAAAATCCTAAGATCACCTATGTAGCTAAGTCACTCTCAGAGCAAGAGTATCCAGTCATCATGTAGCTACTCCAAGAGCGAATCATTAACTTTGCTTGGTCATATTCAAACATGCCAGGATTAGACCTCACCTTAGTGGTTCATCATCTAGACGTTCGTCCAGATGCCAAGCCTGTCAAACAAAAGCTCTACAAGATGCATCCGCAGGTAGCATTGTTAGTCAAGAAGGAATTGGAGAATTTACTAGATGCAGATTTTATCAGACCAATTGACTACTTTGAGTGGATCTCCAATATAGTACCAATTTCCAAACCAAATGGAGACATTTGGATCTGCACAGAATTCAGGGATCTTAACAAGGCCTGCCCAAAAGACGACTTCCCTCTGCCCAACATTGACATGTTGGTCGACCTCACAGCAGGACATGAGATGCTATCCCTTATGGATGGCTTCTCTGGTTATTATCAGATTCAAATTGCACCTGAGGACCAACACAAGACCACCTTCACAACACCTTGGGGTACTTTCTGCTACAATGTTATGCCCTTTGGTCTCAAAAATGCGGGGGTAACGTATCAAAGGGCAATGACGGTCATCTTCCATGACCTCATCCATATCATCATGGAGGATTATGTTGATGACTTGTAGGGAAATCCAAAACACAAGCGGAACATCCTACCATCCTGAAAAATATCTTTGAACAGTTGGAGCATTACAAGTTACGGCTAAATCCAAAAAAGTGTCTTCGGTGTCACGTCAAGAAAATTGTTGGGTTTCATAGTCTCTCGGAGGGGTATTGAGGTTGATCCTGCCAAGGTGAAGGCTATCCTAGACATGCCACCCCCGTGCAATCTAAAATAGTTAAGAAGCCTCCAAGGGAAGATGCAATCCATTCATCGGTTCATATCCCAGCTCGCGGATAAGTGTGAGCCATTCACTCATCTCTTGAAGAAAGACTCCACCTTCTGATGGAAACAACAGTGTCAAACAGGTTTCGATAAGATCAAAGAATACTTAGCTCATCCTCCAATCTTGATGCCACCTATTCCAGGGAAACCCCTCCTGATGTATATCTCTACCACTTCAGTCACGCTGGGGCATTGTTGGCACAACATAATGAATCATCAAAAGAGAGGGTGATCTACTACATCAGTCAGACATTGGTCGGCTATGAATTAAACTACTCTCCCATGGAAAAGGCATGCCTCGCACTAGTCTTCAGCACACAGAAACTCTAACACTACATGCTCAGCCATCTAGTCAAATTAATTGCTAAAATTGATCCACTGAAGTATTTGTTATCTAGAACCACTCTGACTGGCCGCATGGCCAAGTGGGTCATGCTCCTAAGTGAATTTGACATAGAGTATGTGGAGCAAAAATCCATAAAGGGATAGGTTATAGTTAATCAGTTGGTTGAGGCACCGTTAGTAGATGCTTACCCTCTAGACACTGAATTTCTAGACGAAGAAGTTTACACAGTTACAGAAGCACCAGCTTGGACACTGTATTTTGATGGATCATACACTCATAATGGATCAGGCACAGGGATTTTATTAGTTACTCCTCAAGGTGACTACATTCCAAAATCATTTAGGATAGCATTCCCATGTACCAACAACATTGCAGAGTACGAAGCCCTCCTCACCAGCCTCCGAATTGCAAAACAGTGGCATATAACTCACTTGAAAGTCTTTGGTGATTCATTATTAGTCATCAAGCAAGTTAATGATGAATTCCTCACAAAGGATGATAAGTTGTTACCCTAAAAGTGCATGGTGGATGATTTCAAGAAATATTTCACCTTCATACAATTTGACCAAATTCCTTAGGTATAGAATAAAGCAAGAGATGCAATGGCCACTATCGGTTCCATGCTTGACATGCCTAAGGACCGGACGGAATGTGAGTTCCTTGTCGAACAACTTTTAATCCCAGCATATGATTTTCTTGAGACCGATATGGTGTGTGATATCGTAGGTCCCGCCTCCCCCTGGTATCAAGACATATATACTTATCTCCATGATAATATCCTACCCCCAGACCTCACACAGAACCAACAAAAATCCTTTATTCAACGTTTGGCCCGTTACATTATCATCAGTGATACACTTTATCGTCACGGGTATGATGGGATCCTCCTTAGGTGTTTGAATGAGACCGAAGCCTGCATGGCACTAACAGAGGTACATGGTGGTGTTTGTGGAGCTCACTCAAATGGTATGGCCCTAGCCAAAAGGATTCTCTGAGCTGGATATTATTGGCCTACACTAGAGCATGATGCTTGTGAATTTGTGAAGAAGTGTCTTCCATGCCAACAACATGCAGATTTGATTCACGCTCCAGCATAGGATCTTCAGCCCCTACTAGCACCGTGGCCCTTCTCTCAATCGGGTTTCAACTTGATTGGACATATTTACCCACCATCATCAAATGGCCATACATTCATAATCACTGCCCCTAAATACTTCACTAAGTGGGTGGAAGAAATGTCGCTCTCACAGATCATCGTTATTCAGATCTCAAAGCTCATCCTTTACCATATTCTCTGCAGATATGGTATCCCATCCACCATCCTTTCCGATAATGGAAAACCCTTCAAAAACCAAGCCATGAAACACCTCTATGACACCTTTCACATCCAACATTGTTGGTCAATGCCTTATTACCCCCAGGGTAATGGTTAGGCAGAAGTAACCAACAATACCCTCATCCGCATCCTCAAAAATGTTGTCAATAACACCGATCAAGATTGGCACCTCCATATTCATCCTTCCCTCTGCACATATCGCACCTCCAGCCACACCCCTACAGGGGCCACTCCCTATTCTTTAGTCTATGGCGCTGAAGCCATCTTGCCAATTGAAGTCAAGATCCCATCATTGAGAATTTCCTTAAGAAATCTTATCAGTGAGGAGGATGCTCGTGTTGCACAGCTTGCACAACTGGAGTTACTTGATGAAAGAAGAATCAAAGCTTACAATCACCTGCAAGCATACCAGAACCCCCTCAAGCGTCACTACAACAAGAAGGTTCTCCCTCGACAGTTTCAGGTGGGTGATATTGTCCTCAAAGAGAAGCAGTGTACTCAGCAAGATCGAGACAAGAAGGGAAAATTTGAGCCAAACTGGTTGGGGCCTTATATCATAGCCGCCAAATATGGATCTAGGGCATATAGGTTTACTATTCTTGAAGGAGAGCCCCTTGATAAACCCATCAACATCATGCATCTGAAGAAGTTCTATGCCTAAGTCCACTTGATAACCCCACCTATCAGAAAAATAAAAAAAATCTAAAAATCCAAAAATAGTAAGGAGAAATAAGTTCATCCTATGGTGAAAACCACTTTTTTGTGGCGCCTTGGATAAGCATGGATGGTGAAAACTTGGTAACATGCATCATCCGTAGAGGGCTTAATCATTATCTACCTAGCATCTTAGTTATTTTATACTTTCATCCGCACTGTCATCCTCACCCATCCCATCCTTGGCTACTTGGTATATTTTGATTGAGCATTGGACTACCCATCTAGCCTATCCCCCATCCTAACCTTTTCAATATCCCACTATGAGTTTATGTCAGTCATCTCCTCGTTGGTCGGTCTGTGTCATCACATAGGATCATACATCGTGTCATTCTTCATCTATATCTCATCCTATCACGTCGCCAGTCGAACTATGTTGCCCTTGCGCTATCACATAGGCAAGGTTGATCATTTGATCTGCCCCCGGGGTATTTTAGAACATCACATGTTGGTCATCTATCATCTATCTTCACCATCCTCTTTCCACTTTATCAATGGTCTTTTCATGAACTATGAGGGCTTTGCGCTTTCACGTAGGCAAGGCTAATCTCTGATCGGCCCCTGAGCCCCTAGGTCTGTAGGGTATGTCAGTTTGTGTCCTTGTCTAGCTCGTTATTCTCAAATAAAATTCCCTATTATCAGAATATTTGGTTAGTGAAAAAACATTTGGCATCAAACTGAGTCATTATAGCTTAATATCCATCATCGATCTCAACAGGATGCATCCTTCCTAGCAGACCTCATCAATCCCATCCATCCCCTTGATCCTATGGCAAAGGATGTTTGAAATTGATTGTGATCTTTTGATGTTTTAGATTTTGTTTATCATTTGAGCTCACTATCAACATTTCTCATAGTCGTCTTGATCCATCATATCATGGTGTCCTTTGACTCATCTACATAGGGGCTTATCTTGGTCTTTTCTTTGTTGTTGTCTTCTCAATTGTCCCACATAGTACCCACCAAGATCCCTAAGGTCTTGTGTTACGCTGGGGCATCCTTGTGTGTTTGTGGTTATCCCAATACCTGGCCCAACCAAGGTCATCATGACCTTGGGGTGTTGGGGTAACCTTTATGTTTGTTGTGTTTGTTGTGTTTGTTTCATGCACATTGGATGCCAACTAGCCTTGGTCTTACATATCAGGGTATCTGGTATCTTATGCTATAACAAAAATAAGTGCTCCAACGATGGTAACTCATATTAGGATTGCATTTAATCATCTGTTGCATTGCATTCACCCTATGATTTTGGTTGTGCAAATACTTTATCCTAGTCTCTCCCATTCTTCTCAGGATACTAAAAGTTTTTGACAGGTGACAAATTACACCCATTTTTCACAATCACTACATACCCATCTTCCATTATCATGTAAGTCCTTATTGACACTTATGACCATGTGTTATTTCCTTTCATTATTAATTCACTATAAATTACAAGAGCATTATCACATATTAGGTTCATTCTATTAACCACACACACATTGCCACCTGCATCACAAAGTGTCAGACTCATGATACATCACATCCTGCATATATAAAATATTCATACAAAATCCAACATACACACATACATACATGTCAATAAAACAACTAGACATTCATACACATAAGTCATCATAGATATAACATATGCATACATCATATCACCATGTGAATATCTACATTAATAAAATCATCCATATTCCACAAATACATAAACCCAATCATCCATTGCCATATCATAAATATGTGCATAAATAAATATACTCATACATCCACATAGGCATGAAGTATCATATACCCATACATCCACATAAGTATTTAGTATCATAAATTTGTGCATAAATAAACCAAAGTATCCATCTACATAAGCAAGAAATATCATATACATGTGCATACATAAACGGAATCATCCATCACAAAAAAAAAAAACATACTGCATAATGTCAATAAGGATTGTCCCATATCATAATCAAAATAATACAATGTACGTCATATATCCATCATACATAAAAATCTATCATATATCCATCACATAGCCCTCATACATCATCAAATAAGGTACAAAATCCAGAGATGTAGAGCATCTCTGATCCCTGTCAATAAGTACTTCACGCTCCACCCTGCATTTATCAAAAATTGGTATCATGTCATCTCCCGAATGAGCTACCCACATCTGATCTTTGTGGTGAATCAGGTATTGATCTCCTGCCTGGGGTAACACCTAGCGAATCACTATAACCTCAAGTTTGTGTCCCCAACGACTAAGATGGTGCTGGCATTTGTGGTGTCTGTCGAACATACTGGAACATTTGTTGTGTCGGGTCTAGAACTGCATGGTAGTACACGGCCATCCAAAATCCTACCTCCCTCGCATTCTCCTCTCACTTAGCAACCTGAACCCAAGTGAAATTCTGCTCTTAACAATATCTATCTTGATCTCTCGTGATCAATCTCCTTTCCTACTCCCAGGCCTCCTAGGATAGTCGTAACTATGCCATCTCTGCGTGAACCCAATCTCTCATCTCCTCGGCAGCCACTGCCCTAGCCACTCCTGCATCTCTCTCCCCCTGTAACCCCTGTGCATCTGTCCCTATCACATCACTGACTTGCACTGATTTCCACTAAGCCACTGTTGCATCCCACTCTCCCTGCAGCGTCTGCATCTATACCTCTGCAGCATCTCTCTCTCTCTGTGGCCTATGCCCGAGCCTCCTTTGCATCCATGTCCCTCCGAAGTGCCTGCAGTCTCAGCTCGGTAGAATCTCACTCTCGTCGCAGACCTAACACCTGTGACACCGCTGCATCCCTCTCTCTCTGGAGAGACTAACCCTCTGACTCTGCCACCAGCCTATCACTCTCAGCCACCTGAGCGTGTGCTTGTGTCACATCCCTATCTCCCTCTAAGACCCGCACCTGTGCCTGTGCCACATCTCTTTGACTACAGCATGTGCATCTCTCTCCTCGTCTCCTCCTCTCTGCTCCATCAACCCCATGTCCCCAACTGTCTACTCTAAACAGTCCACTGTCTGAGAGCTCAACCTACTCCCGGTGCTAATCTTCTCTCTCTCTCTCCACAACTGCTCTAGCTATTTTTGCAGACCCTCTGTATCTCCAACAGTCCTTGTCTCAGTCTTTGATGGCTCCTTCCCTGTCACCCCTCCAGCAGCCTATTGCATCACTGCCTCTGCCACCAAATGGTCTCACTCTCATCTCGCTGCTTCTCCCTCCTTATGCTCCCTAGCCACCTATGCTCGTAATCTCTCTATCTCTGTTCGTAGGTCAACTGCCTCATCATGTGCCTCATCTCTCTTTCTCATCAATCTCCTCTCCATGTCAGACACCAACGCGGCCAGGACTGCATAATCTCTCTCACCCTAGGTGAATCGCGCATGTAGCTCACTCAACGCTGCCTCTAATCTGACCTGCTCTACCTCTATTGTAACCGTTGCTCACTGAGGCGCAGTCTCACTACAGTCTCTCTCAACACCACTGCGAGGTCCTCTCCTCTGGGTGGTACTATCGATAGTGATCGGAGGTCATACACATATGTGTCAATGTCCATCTCTCATGGATCATACCCCTCACTCTCTGTCGATGCCTCCATCGCATCCACATCTATCACCGAAGGGGTTCCCTCTCTCCCTGTCATCCTCTCATGCACTCTGCTGGCCTCGCCCTCCTCCTGTCTCTATTACTGATGCCCTCCTGTGGCCATGTCTACCTCATGTCTCTCCTGCGCTCTGCTGGTCCTAGCTTCCTCCCCTCTCTCCTGTTGATGACCTCCTACAGATGCACGTGCCTCCTGGCTCCTCTCTCCCTGGATCTCCGGCCCCCCATCCTGCTGTGTTGTAGCCCTAACCTCATCCTCTCCCTCCCTTGCTCCATCTCCTCCCCAGGCTCTATGGTGTTGTCTCCTCCTCCTGGCTACCCCCACTGGCTCCTCGTCTGCCCCAACCGCCTCCTATCTCCTCCTCTTGGCTGCCCTCGCTGGCTCCTCTGCTCCTCCAACTGTCTCCTTTCCCTCCCCCTACTATCCTCCTCTCGCCTGACCTCCTCTCTGTCACCCTCGGGGTTTCAGTCCCTCCGCCCTCATCCGTCTCTCATCCTTTGACCTGAACCTTAATGCTCCCTCATCGGCACTACTAGGGTAATCTGTGCCAGTGGATGTCGCCTGAACCACTGTCGATATCGATCTGTCACCCCTGCATCCCTCGGCCCCTCCCGCATGTTTGGATATGGCATAAACTGTAGTGTCTCCAGCTTCGCCCACACTACATCTAGGCTCAGTGGCCCCCCCATGGCCACTCCCGTGATAGTCGCTGGAATCTCATCCGCACCGCGGGAATATCCTTCCTCACTCCAAACTGTCGTGTCACCCGATCAGGTTTGTGTAGCTCCATTACAAGCGGAACTCTCCCAATAAGATAACAGTGAGTGAAGAAGTAACCATTGTGTGCTTCATCACCCCTCCAGCCCCTGAAGTGTCGCTGCATATAAGAAAACCACACTATCATCTCTGCCTGCACATCATCTAACTGTCTCCTCCATATATCTACATCTCTCACCTCCAGATACCGCAGTATTGCTCTCGCCTCTATCTCCCAACCCCAGGACACGGCCTCTCTATCATCCTGCTCTCCTAATCTATGCATAATCGGTCTAGTCACGCTGATGTGCTCCCACGCCAAAACCTGTAGTAGTGTAACATGGACCACACTCAACGCCTTCCGGTAGCATACCTGGTGCATGTCCTGATACAGCTAAGCTAGCATGCATATCCCCCACACAAACTGCCCCTCTCAACTCTAGATGATATGTCGAATCACCTCGACGAACCTAAGATGCAAGAATTGAATGCTCCGGTCTGGTACCAAGATCCCACTAATCAGTCCTGCTAAGTACAAAGACAACGTCGGTACCCTGCACGACAAACACCTGTCCACATCTAGCTGCCCCCACTGAACTGGTAGATCATCACTTCCAAAAACCACACACACAGACTCATCCAGCGCCTCGTCCGCTAACCAGCACTCGCTAACTGCAAGCCCTACTATAGGGAGCCTCAGAATCCACCAAACATCCTCCAAGGTCACCGTCATCTCCCTAGTCAGTAGGTGGAACGTCGATGTTGTCGAATCCCAGCACTCTATCAAGGTTGTTAGCATGGCCCTGTGGGCCTTAATTGTCAGCATATGTCAGCATATGAAGTAATTCTACCTCCGCCAGCCTCTGGTGCTCCGCACCTGTCATCTGTGCCATGCATCTCGTCAAAACCTCAGACTATCTCTCTCGCGTTCGCAAACTCTCCACCTTCTACATCCATCACAACGACACCTTGTCTCTTCTAGCGTCGTCTTGTCCTACTTTTTTCTGCCCCGGGATTTCCCTTCCCCATCCCATTATTTCTCCAACCCCCCTTTCCCCCTTTTTGTAAGGAAAGCTTAGGTGCAGAAAAAACTATCCTAACGTCAAAACCTTAGGGAAGAATGCAGAGGTGACTTTAAATTTTCAATTACAGTCCAATTAAGATACTCATGAAAGAAATAACTGAAACAGAGAAATTAACATACACAGATGAACACCAGATTTACGTGGAAAAACCCTTACAGAAGAAAAACCCACCACACCAAGAAAAGCCTCTTTCAATTACAATAAACAAAATTACATACAGAGATCAGACTTAACTTTATAATGTCAATTTACAGCAGTAGATTCAATGATCAACCTTGAACAGAACATCCCAGTTACAATGCTCTCTGAATTTAATTCACACACACTAATCACCCATCAAACTGTTCATCCAACCGAACATCATCATCGATTTCAGAGTATATCCATTTCGTTCATGATTTGTTGATCTTCCTCACAGGAACGGCCGCAACAATCTAACCGCCAACGGTTCGCCTTCAGCTTCCTGTGATTGGTCGAACACATACCACGTAGGATCTTCAGATGGTCAAAAGTCATTCAAGAAGAATCACATGTCGGTGAGACACTAGTCATGTCTCCCTGATGCTACAATGCTCCACTGACACTATCGGCATAACTTACAACTATCAGCAAGAGGTCATAACGAGCTGCAAGAGTCATACCAATATCCAAGACCATCGCCCAGACTATCGCTATTGGCAAGATCAGTGAGACCTCTCACCGAAGTCCACAGTAAACTCATAGGCAAGACTATCGCATTTGCTATGAGTCATATAGAGCCCTTAAGTCTTACCGATGTCAATACACCTGGCGGCAAAACCAACAGTCATTGGCAAGAGATCATAGTAAAAACACCAGCCTATCGGCGAAACCACATCCATCAGAAAGAGTTCTTACCGAATGCAAATTTGTCGGCCAAGAGTTTCCCCAAAGACATCCTTGTGAATAACCGTCGGCGAGACATACACTGTCGGGATGAGTCATTCTGAAAGTTCGCATCTCTCCCTGACTCCACTCGTCGCCAAGGGTCTCCCTGATGTCCAATAGAAACCAAACCGTCAGCAAGAGATCTCCCCGGGCAAAGAGAGGTAGGAAAACTCACAGCGATCAAAAGTCTCAGCGATAACTCCAGTCAGTAAGACAACAACGTCTTGGCGACCTGAGCATTCCACAAGGTTACATAGCTGCTAGTCGGCCAGACCAAAAGAATGTCACACCAACTTTGTTTTTTCAGAGGTTTCACGTCAATAAGTTTGAGACACATTTTCCAACACTTTTTTGTGTTTTTTCCCCGTCTTCTACTTTTTCCCGGCTTCGCCCTGGCCCTTGGGCGAACTCGCCCGAGCCCAGGCAGACCTGCCCGAGCCCGGACGGATCCACCTGAGCTCTCGGACAAGCCCGTCTGAACCCGAGCGGACCCATCTGAGCCCAGGCAGACTCGAGCAGACTCGCCCGTGCTGGCTGGGTGGGGTTCCACCCAACTCGGGCGGACCCACTCGAGCTAGCTGGGCGGGCCTCTACCCAGCTCGGGCAGACCCACCCGAGCTCAAGCGGACCCACCCGGGCTGAGGCAGACCCGCCCGAGCCCAACTAACGCCCCCCCAGCCTCGTCTAGCCACCCCCTCCCCTTGAAACTTTTTCTTCAAAAAAAAAAATTCTCGCTAACCCATTTTTCCTCCCGAGCACCCCCACAAAATCCATATTTTTGTTTTTTGCAAAATCTTAGAAAAATTGACTAAAATCACAAAGTGGGGTTTCGGACTCACCTGGCATGGCACGGCACACTCGCTAAAAAATCATCGTCTCTCGTCCCCCCGATGAATGATGTCTGAATCGTACTCCGGCATCGTGTCTCATCCCTTTTGCTCTCTCCTCTTCTTCCTCTTCTCCTCACTTGACAGCTGTCCAAATGAGGAGAGGTCACTCCCTCAATTCCCTTTTATAGCTTTTTTCCCCCCTTTTTTCACTTTTTAAAATGAAAGGAATTTTTTCCTTTTATTTAACCTTTTTTTAGCCCCAACTAATTCCCTCCCCCCTTATCTTCTCGGGGCCGCCATTTCCACATTGTAAACTCGTTTTCCTCCATTCAAGTGTCAATCTTCTCAATTTTTTGTGCTCTTTCCATCGACATATACCACTTCATATTTTTGAGAAGTTTTCTAGGGCCCCCTATTCCGTCTTCGTCCCCTTCTCGAGGGGGTATACCCTACCATTCTCTCTCAATATTTCATCATAAACCTTCCCTTGCGAGACCAGGGCATCCTCTTTGTTTCTTCTTCTTTCGGATAGTTCACACAATCTCCCCCATGCTGGGGCATCTCTTTTCCGATCACTTCTTCCATAGAGTCGTCTGTGTTTTATTTTTCTTTGAAACCCTATTATCTTAATAGTGTTTCAAAGAGGGGCAAAATGTAGACATCCAAATTTGACCACTTCCATATGGTCAAAGTCATCTCCTTAATCATCCCTTTGCACATTTAAATTGTCCTCCTTATCGGTATTAATTAAATCATTTATTTAATTAATATTGTGTATCTTGCATAAGGTTTCCCAAAGTATTTAATTTAATAAATACTTTTCCCCTCTTTCCTCTCTAAATTAAATAAATGCATCACTTTATTTAATTTAGTCATATTATCTTTTGGAATTTTAAATTTATTTTTTAATTCCTTATTTTTTCTCTCATTGTCACATCCTCCAACTTTTGCAAGTTGGTCTCTAATCCCTCTTAACAAGTTAACTCTATTTCTTAGTTATAATTACTTTATGATTAAGATGTGCACACCCCTAATCATCATTAGGGTCACATCCTCCATAATTTCTCACTTGCCTCTAATGTGTCATTAACTAGTCTAATAAAGTACTTGCACAACCTTAATCACTTAATTAGGTCATCTCTAATCCCCATATCATTTATGGAATGTGTCCTTAGTCAACTTCATTAAAAGCTTTCTCTTTTTGAACAAGGCACTTCATTCCCCACATTTAATCCCCCAATGCATTTAAAGGAATTTTAAATTCTTTCTCTCATCCCCATGAGAATATTTGAAAAAAATTTAATTCCTCACATGTCCTCTCACCCACACGGGGACAAGTACCTCTTTTATGAGGAGATCTTGTCCAATCCCAAGGTACTATGTACCACCTTCATATTATGTACTATCCTTCCACCTCATGTACACATCACTTTTTTTAAGTCATATCATATTCCACATGTCAAGATGTGAGGGCTTGTGAGTTTTCAACTCACCTTAGCCCTACATCTTGATCTTGGTGGCTCAATCTTGACCGTCCATTTCCCTAGAGAGTTCCAAAATCTCTATAAATACCCCCTCTTTTCTCTCATTTTGGGGGAGATCATTCATTGTAGCCAAACTCTTGCAAAAAATTTCTAGGAGCCATACTTAGCCATTTTTCACACTTGCATCCACTTTCATCCATCCTCATATCATCTCATACATTTACATCTTGTGCCATCCAAGGAGCATACAACACCAAAGATCGAAGGGCCAACCAAAGGATTATTTCGAGACAAGGTAAAAGGTTTTATTTGTCATGTTTATTTTGTATTGAATCCAACTAGGCTAATTTTGAGGTGTAGAATGTTTTTAGTGTTATTTGTTTTCTCTTGTTTGTTGTTTGTTTTCTAGCACTTAAATTCGCCCTATCACAGTGCCAATCATGTCCAGCATCGTTGATAGTTTTCTTCAATATTTTCAAGATGGTCTTGTTTGAGGCTTTTTCTTGGCCATTCCCTTGAGGGTACTAGGGTGTGGAAAATTGATGCTGGATATGGAATTTTTCACAAAGTTCTTGTACATCCTGGTTTTTGAAAGGTCTACCATTGTCACTGACAATGGAGTTAGGGATGTCATACTAATAGACGATGTAGTTCAGGATGAAGGATGCAATTTATTTACCAGTGATGGTGGTTAATGGGAAGGCTTCAATCCACTTTGCGAAATACTCCATGGTTGTGATTATGAATTTATGTCCATTAGAGGAAGATGGTTGAATCTTACCTACCAGATCAAATCCCCATTGACATAAAAGCTAGGTAGATGTGAATGGTTGCAGCTCCTGTGCTGGTGCATGTATAAGATTTCCATGGACTTGACATTTCTTGCACTTCTTGAAAAATTCAAAAGATTCTTTCTCCATGTTCAGCCAATAATATCCCAAGCGTAGGAGTTTCTTAGTGAGAGTAAGACCACTTGAATGAGTACCACAAATACCTTCATGAACTTCTCGTCAAGCGGTTTCAAATTTGTCGCGTTCAAGAAATCGAAGGAGGGTACCATCAAGACCCCATCGTTAAAGTGTATCAGCTATTAGGGTGTGTCAGGCTGCTTGATGGATAAAGTTACATTTTTGGTTTCAAGATAGATCAGGTGGAAGGGTATTGTCTCTCAAATAGGTATAAATCTTCCCATAGATTGAAGAATCAGAATCAACTAGATGGTACATGACTTGGGAATCAGGATTGTCATAGGTGGGATTAAACAATTGTTCCACCATGAATTCATAATGACTTCATTTTTCTAGTATTTGTAGAAGAGAAGCAATGGCTGCCATGGCATCTGCAGCTTTGTTGTCCACTCTTGGAATTTGTTCAAACTTGATCTCAACAAAGTATTTTTTGAAGTCATCTACCATTCTTTTGTAGGGCATCATCTTGTCATCTTTTAATTGATAGTCATCATTAACCTGATTGATGACTAATTGAGAATCTCCATAAACCTATAATTCTATGATTTTCCATTCCACTACTACCTTGATATCGATGATTAGTGCTTCATACTCAGCCATGTTATTTGTGCAAGGGAACAACAACTTGTAATATTTTGGGATAGTGTGTCCTTGAGGAGTAACAAATAGGATTCCATCACCCGATCCATGTTGAGTGTAAGACCCATCAAAGTATAATATCTAATGGTGTGTTGTCATTGTGAGGACATCTACATCTGGAAATTCAATGTGCATAGGATGGTCATCTTGCAATGGCGCTTTAGCTAACTGATTTGCTATTGCTTGGACCTTGATTTCTCTTCTATCCACATATTGAATGTCATCACTCAAT
Organism: Sequoia sempervirens; assembly: GCA_007258455.2. Classification (NCBI taxonomy): domain Eukaryota; kingdom Viridiplantae; phylum Streptophyta; class Pinopsida; order Cupressales; family Cupressaceae; genus Sequoia; species Sequoia sempervirens. The sequence continues at coordinate 279,952,727 of VDFB02193867.1, read as the reverse complement.
ATCATTACCCACTTTGCTAATATTCCTGTTAAATTGGCTTTGTTGAGTAGATATTTTAATGGATCTATCTTGGCGATTAGTTTGATGATATGTGTTAACATATAGTGTCACAATTATTGAGTAGCAAACACCACTGCCAAACAAGCTTTTTCAATGAATGTATAGTCAAGTTCATAGCCAGTCAGTGTCCTGTTGATGTAGTAGATAGCCCTTTCTTTTCCTGTAGAGTCTTCTTGTGCTAGCAAAGCTACCAAAGATACACCAGTAGTTGCTATGTAGAGTAGAAGTGGTTTTCCTTATGTTGGTGGTACCAATATTGGTGGATTCATCAGATATTGTTTCAATTGATTAAAGGTAGCTTCACATTTTTCATCCCATCAGAAAGAAACATTCTTGTGTAACAAATAAGTAAAAGGATTACTTTTGTCTGCCAGTTGCGCGATGAATCTTCTGATGGATTGGAATCTTCCTTGTAGAGATCTTAGTTGGCTAGTGTTCTTAGGAGGTGGCATTTCCATGATGTCTTTGACTTTTGTTGGATCTACTTCGATGCCTTTAGCTGAAATGATGTATCCTAAGAGTTTTGTTGATGTTACTCTAAATGCACACTTCTTTGGATTTAAACGCACATTGAACTTTTCCAATTGAGTGAAGATTTTATCCAAGATTTCTAGATGTCTTTCCCTGGTGAATTATTTTGCTAATAGGTCATCCACATAGTCCTCCATGAATGTGTGCATCATGTCATAAAATATTGTTGTCATTGCACGTTGATAAGTGGCTCCAGTATTCTTTAATCCAAAAGGCATGACATTCAAAAAAATTGTACCCCATGGGCAAGTGATTTTTTTTTTGTCTTGATCCTCTGGTGCTATCTTAATTTGATTATATCCTGAAAAACCATCCATGAGTGATAGCATAACATGTCCTGTTGTTAAATCCACAATGATGTCTATATTGGGTAGAGGAGGGTCATCCTTTGGACAAGATTTGTTAAGATCCCTAAAATATGTGCATATTCTGATATTGTTGTTTGGTTTGGAGACTAATACAATGTTTGAAATCGATTCTGCATAGTCAATTGGTCAGATGAATCCTGCATCTAATAGCTTTTTCAATTCTGCTTTCACTAGTAGAGCAATGTGTGGATGCATTTTTCTCAATTTTTGTTCTACTGACTTCACTCCGGGTGGTAGGGATAAATGGTGCATTATTAGATCCAGATCTATTCCTGGCATGTCAGCATAGGACCAAGCAAAATTGATTTGTCTTTCTTCAAATAATTTGGTGACATTTGGCTTTTCTTGCTCTATCATTGATACTGCTAGGTGTAGGGTCTTTATTGTTTTTGTAGTGTTGATATTTATAGATTGCATAGGCTCAACCAATATTTAAGATCTTTCATGATAATGTTCAAGAAGAGTGTCAAATCTCTCATCCTTCAGTGCCTCAGAGAGGTTTTCACTGTTGGATACGGTCTTTCTTTTTACTTTTTCATGATCTAATACTGACATTGCATGGTTTTCACCATTAGATCAACTTTTTGTATTCTTCATTTTGCAGCTAAGAGATTTGGCACTCCCCTAATTTGAAGCTTCATTATGAAATTCATTGGTGGAACTTGTTTCTGGATTTTTTGAACAAAGGAAATTGGCAATGGCATCATCATTCGAAAAGATAGGGATGTCAAGTAGCTCGATTTGTTCCCAGTCAATGAGTTCTGAATGTATCAAAGGTAAAACAAAGGTGGTAAGGGTCATAATGGAAACATTTTCAAGGTGTTTGATAGCAATGTCAAGGTCTATAATGTTACTCTCCTTCGAATGATCTATCTCGCTTGATGTCTGATCATCCTCACTAAAGTCATCGATATGTAGGGAGCCAAATTCAAGTGGTCTAGACCTTGAACTTTGTCCCTCCATACGTATGGGTGCATACCTCTTTATCACATCAATTTCTTTGTCCTCAAAAGATACTTCAGATAGTGAATCCCATTCATATTCATTTCAGTATGTTTCAAAACTAGCTTGCAATTAGAGGATTCACTCACAAATTTGCTGAGTGGTTTCTCCTTTTGTCTCTTCTTTATATCCTAATCATGTCTTGTATTTTGAATTGATTGTGATAGGTTGACTTGGTTCCACACTACCTTCTTTTATTTTTCCAATAGGACCTGTTCCTTCATATCCCATCTTTTCTAAGATTGTGAATCCTTTACCATATTGCTCTGTTGGTATGCTGGAAGTTTTTGCTTGGGATTCTTCTTCATCTTTGTAAAGCCAATTTATAATGTCTTTGTCCTCATATTCATCAACTAGAGTGTCTTCTTTTACAAATGTACCATCAAAGAGTGTGGTGGGTTGTGAAGATTATCGTCTAGATGTTGATGGTTGCCCATATGATTTTGGAGAAGGTAGCAGATGTGAGAGACATAAGGACTGCTCAATTGAATACTCACCCATGCATTTATCTTTCAACTAAATCTTTTTCTCAAACTATTTTGACAATGAATTTAGTTGGCTTTAATTTCTTGAGGAAGTAGAATCATTGATGCCTTTATCTTCTGACTGAACCTTCTTCTCAAGTTGATTTGACATAGAATTTAGTTGGCCTTTATTACTTGAGGAAGTAGAAGTGAGAGCTTCTTTATTGTGTGGTACAAAAACATCTTGGACTATCTTGAGAGTGTTGCAATATTGAGGATTGTTGGAATCAAATGAAATGGTGATCTCTTGTCCATTGTAAGGGAACTTCAAGCATTGATGGTATGTTGATGGCACTGCTTGCATTTCATGGATCCAAGGTCATCCCAAAAGTATGTTGTATGTCAAATCCTTGTCTAAAACTTGGAAAAGTATATCTCTTACAATTGGTCCCACTTGAATTAGCAATACTATTAGTCCTTGAGAGGATCTTTCTTCATCATCATAAGCTTTTATGGTGATCTTTCTTCTGGAATCTATGGCATTTTTTGAATATCCCAATGCACGGATAAGCTTTAAGGTGCAAATATTTAGACCAGCTCCTCCATCTATTAAAACACATTTGACCTGATGTTTATGGATTAAAACCTCAATATGGAGTGGTGTGTTATGTGGATGAGTGAGCGATGCATCATTGTTTTCTGAGAATGATAGGCAATGGGGTGTAGTCAAATGTCCCACCATGGCTTGGAATTGACAAACTTCCAAATTAGTTGGTACTATGGTGTCCACCAACCTTTTTCCAGGTGGGCTGGTGAAATTTTAAGAAGTTCTAGTATGGATATCTGTGTTGGAATCTTTTGCAATTGATCCACTATATTGTATTGATTTGAAGGGGCAGCAGGTGTATTAGATGTACTTCCTTTCAATACAAACTTGGACTGCGCTCTTGTGGTCACATTTACTAGTAAGTTGTCTTGTTTATTGTTGATATTGATGACGTTGATTTGATTATCAGCTAAAACAATGTCTTGTTTAGGCTCGATTTTGATGTCATTGGTTTGATTCTCAGCTATAGCAATGTGTTGTTTACTCTTGATTTTGATGTCATTGGTTTGATTATCAACTACAGAAATGTGAAGGATGGTAGAATCATAAACATAGTTCACATTTTTCTCTTTGTTTGTCGAAGAGGATTCTCCTTTTTCATAATTGGGTAAAGGGTTTTTTAGTTCTCCATGGTCAACATTTGTTTGAGGTCCTTTTATTGAGATTTCACGTCTATCTATCAAGTCTTGCACTAAATGTTTCAGTTGCATACAATCGTTTGTTTTGTGACCTTTGTTTCTATGAAAATCACAGTAATATGCATTGTTCCACCATGATGGTTTAACTCATGGTTCCCAATCTCGTGCCTCTGGTAATGTTATGAGTTTGGCTGCAAGAAGTTATTTTAATGCTGATTCAAGTGACTATCCCAAAGGTGTAAATTTTATGTGATTTGATAGTGTTCGATATGGTGGTGGAGCTAGTTTAGATTCACTGTTGTTTTGATTATTTTTGGGTGTGATTCCTAATAGATTGAAGATTGGTTTTGCATTATGTGTTTCATCTACACCATCATTACCAGCATTCTTGTTTCTTGTCCAAAATTTATTTTTCTCATTGTTGTTATAATGGTTGGAAGAGTTAGCTGAGTTTGGTCCTTCATTATAGATTTTTAACACTCCTCTTTAACCAAGGATTCCTCAATCTTAAGTCTTTTTTCAATCATCTTTTCAAAGTTGGGTGGACATTGCAATTGGAGTTTATAACTCATCTCACTGTTGAGAATGTCAATGAAGATTTCCATCTTTTCTTTCTCGAGTATAGGATGGGCATATCTAGCAAATAATCTTCTCCATCTTTGTAAAAAAGTGAGAAATGATTCACCATTTTTTTGTTTTGTGTTACATAGATCTTTCATGGTTATTTCATGTTGAATGTTGTATGAATATTGGGTGATAAACTTATTTACTATCTCTTCAAATGATCTAATACCTGGTTGGAGTTTTGAAAACCATTCCATGCATTTACCACCCAAACTTCTTGGAAATAATCTCATTAAATAAGTCTCTTCATGTGCAAATTCCAAGCTCATGGTACGAAATTCTCTTACATGATCTATAGGATCAGATTTTCCATTGTATTTGTCATATTTTGGAAGATCGTAGTTTGGTGGAAATGGTATCATGTTCAAACTTCTATCGAAAGGATAAGGGCAGATGTCTTATAGCAAATATCTTTTTGTGGTTCCTCTTTGCATGTCTTAGATTTGTTGTTGAAGATTTTGCATTTGTTGAGTTAAAGCATTCATTGGATCTGTGTTTCATAAATCGGCTTTTGTTTTCTTGGGAGATCCTTTCAATTGGTTGATATCAAAGTCATTGGGTAGTTTCACACCTTGGTTTTCTGGCATTAAAAAGTATTTCTCTCCATCCTTTTCTAAAATTTTCTCCATGAACTTGTGAAATTGAGGTTCTTGTTGAGCTTGTTGAATTTCCTCATCTGTTATCTCATCTATTTCAGGTTTGTGAAATCTGTGAAAGCTATTTTCTTCTCCTTTAGCCATGGTGGTTTGGGTTTCAATTTCTTTCTCTTTGAGTTTTTTTTTTGAGATCTTGTTAAAACAGGCATGCAAGTGTTAAAGGTTTTCTATACTTTGATCTTTGTTTCGTGATGAAGGATGATAGATCCTGATGATGAAACTTAGCTAAACAATCAGAGATAGGATTGATGATTTGGAACTTTAAATTGGTTTGATCCAAGTTTAGTTAAAGGAATTTCACTTGCAAAGGCTAGTTTCTTCATGTTTAGCTGATGTTGTAATGAGGAATAATCTCTGCTCTATAAAGAATCCCTAAATCTAGTTTTAATTATCTGACAGACATCAATTTAGCTCTCTGTTTGTGAATGAGATGGATGCACTAAAACAAGTTGTAGATGTGCTAAAAGATGGCACAGTTGCGCTAAAACAAAGCCTAGATGCACTAGACTTTCCCCTCTATGTGTCAAAAAAGGAAATTTAGTGCGCTAAAAGATGAGGGCAATGCGCCAGAATAGACCCTAGATGCGTTGGGAGTTGTAAATGTGCTAGAACAAGCCAGAGATGCGCTAGACTGTCCCTAAATATGGTTCAAGGTATCTGACAAACGTTAAAATTAGCTCTCTATTGGAGTATCAGGTAAATGCACTAAACAGGTTGCAAATGCGTTGGAAGATGGGGTAAATGCGCCAGAACATGGCCTAAATGCACCAGTCTATGAACTCAATGCACTAAAATAGAAAGTTGATGCATTGGAAAATGAGGTAAATGTGCTAGAACATGGCCTAAATGCACCAGACTATGATCTTAATGCGCTAAAATAGAAAGTTGATGCACTGGAATATGAGGCAAATGCGCTGGAATAGGAAGTTTATGCGTTAAATTGGAAATGGTCACCATTTTGAAAGTTTGTTTTGTTTTCTTATTTATGAATCAGTGAATTGAATGTTTTTAGGGGATGGTCTTCTAAACAGTGGTTTCAAACACAGAAGCACGTAGTAAAATAGTTGTTTCATCCTATGATCTAAACATCAAGTGTATGTTTAAGGATATGGTCTGATCCCTTTGATTTCCACTAGAATTAAACAAGATCAAATAGATCAATCAAACTCTCCTAATTTCAAGGATCATTAATAACATCATAGTCCACATCTTAAAACTACATCAACTCACACAGCCATGTCACCCCCTAGAGGGCACCCATTTTTTTTCCTTTTTTGGGTCTTAACCAAAGTTGAATCCTCTACTTTTGGCCAGTAATCCCTGGTAGTTATATGGTGAGTATCTTGGGGGTGGATTCTTCCCTCCCCTTGCACTATGAATATTATAATATTCAGGAACTGACTCAGCTAGCTACTACACTTAAAGTTCTTAGTAAGGGTTTCTGTTTGGTGCGGAAAATGATAAACTCCCTCAGGAGACCTCCCAACCTTTAGAACAAAGGATTTGGGGATGGTTATCAATGCACACTACCATTGAATGTGAGTTTCCTCACAATCACGATTGATTATAGTGGGTTGGAATACTTGGCTTTAGTCGTTCCCACTTAGGTCATTCTCATAGGGTAAGTAATTTTTCCCACTACGGAAAGCCTTCTACAGGTGCTATTGCAATAAAATGAAAGAGTGATTCTGGCATTCTGGTCACCCGGTGAAGGGGAGAGCATAGGCCTATCACTTTACAAACACAACATACATGGTGTTCATTAACCTTGTAATTAAACTAGGTACCTAATTTAATCAAAGGAAAACAACTCTAGCCCCTGCAAACACCATTAGTAGTCTCAGATAATTGTCTTTGACAGTGTTTAAAGCACCTGCAAAACATAAAGACATCAATCAATTCCCAAAATTTTAAGTTTCTGCAAATAAAGATAAATGCGCTGAAATAGAGAGCATATGCACTACAAAATGAAATATATGCGCTACAAAACACCCTAAATGTGCTATTCTAGAAAAATAGAGAAGGAAACTCAAAGTCCTGTATATGCGCTGAAAGAAAAGACAGATGCGCTAGAAGAGTAGGTATATGCACTAGAACAGAGATTGGATGCACCAAAAGAGTAGGTAGATGCGCTAGAACAGAGACTGGATGCGCCAAAAGAGTAGGTAGATGTGTTAAAAGAAGCTTTAGGTGCGCTACATTGAAATTCACAATCAAACCTATGGACGAAAACTTGCCAGAAAATGTTTAAAACGGGGCTAGGCCCCACGATGGGTGCCAATTTATGTGTGTATGAATGATGTGAGTGCATAAGCAAGTAATACAACACACCAATGAAACATTATATTAGAGAATTTGAATGATAGTCAAATCAATAAAACAAACTCCCCAATGGCGTCTCATTGTCCTCTATCTCCAAGGATTGTTTGTCATTTTCTCTCTCAAATTGTTTGTGCACATGAATTTCCAAATGACAACCTGAGGAATGAGATGCTGGAAATGCAATAAATACTTCCTACATGATTGTTAAATTTGTTGTAGATGATGTGAAAAGATAAGGATGATGCTATGATATTGATAATGAAAATGATGTAATGAAACTATAGTAATTAAGATGCAACTAATGCAAGTGCCATGATTAATCTACTTGATTCTACAATGAAAATGCTAAAATGACAATGCTAAGATGATAATGTAAAGATAACAATGCTCTCTTAAATTTTGTAGAGTGTAATTATGCTCAACTCTCTATCTCTTTGTTGTAAATGACGATGTATTTATAGATTTTCCAAGGCATCAACTTATGTGGCAAGAGTCAACGGTCTGGATTCGATCTGGAGAGATGGATGATCAAGGTGAAGAGGTTAGAAAGAATCAAGGAGTGTGTTCTCTTCAGAAGAACAAACTGCCAAGTGTGAAGAAGAATCAAATGAAGGTGAAGACCAAGTGTCTCAAAATTGGTTAGAATTTTTTGAGGATAAATGCCAATTAAATATTAGAAATATTTAATTTCATGAGACACGTGATGAGGTGGAAGATGAGAAGTTAGTAGAAATGTGACTAAATTCAAATTTAATAAGAGGAGGTTAATTAAATAAAACAAACTAATTAAATTTGTTCATTTAATTAAGACAAGAAGAAAATGATTTAGGATAGGAAGAATTAGAGAAAATGAACTATATAAATAAATTTTTCAATTTATTTATAAGTAGAAGAATTAAAGATTTATTAATTAAATAACTTGTATTTAATTAATTTCCCCAAACCAAATTTGAGTGTATACACATATAAATCATATTCAAAATATAGCTTAAGCATCATATAAGCATTTAAAAGTAGTTTCATCATATTACATATTCTTTCATTTCATCTAGCCATCAAATACCATAATGACATAATTCATGAATTAATCCACATATGAACATAAAGGTTAAAGTAATTGGGTAAATTAACGAGGTGTAACAAGTGGATCAACCCTCCCCATCACATCAAGCACATGGGCTTTGTACCCTCAAGGGTACAATCACCCTCTCAATCCCTCTCCTTGTGCCACATGACACAATCTTGTGGCTTGAGAGATAACCTCTAAGCTCAACCCTTGATCCCAAGATCAAATCCTAGCCCTCCATCCATTTTCCTCCAATCCTATATATCCAACCCTTAGTCATTTTATCAAAGGATCTCACTCATTTTTATTGGAGTGTCGTTATGCTACTAAAATTTTGTGAGCACACATCCAAATCAATAATCATGGGCATATCTACACAACAGGAGGCTCGTAGCATCGGTTTGAGATTTCTACACCTAATTTGAGTGTTGTTTGGTTTTTATTGTTTAAATCATTCAATTTGAACACAAATTTCGCTATGCACATTTTTGGCATGCTCGGTGGGACCCACGTCATGGGTTTACTAATATTTTTTGTGAGTTTTTCATAGAATAGAAGTTGCAGGTTTTTCATACAAGGGCAGATCCATTGCATGAGAAGATACACCATCTTCAAAGGTGGATACACTTTGGCCTCCAGCCCTACAAATCAAAAATAGTTATAGAGGTAGATGTGTTGCATAGGCGGATGCACTTTTGCCTATAGAAGCATATATGCAACTACATAGGTGGATATGTACACAACCGTATTTGTGGCTACATAGGCGAATATGCTACTCAACGGCTCTGCTTGCACAAGGGTGGCTCTATTAATAGGAGACTCTATAATCTACAAGGGTGGATCTATTGCTACATAGGCGGATTTGTTAGCTATAGAGGTGGCTCACAAACAGATAGTTTTGTAATCTACAAGGGAAAATTTGCTCTATTCTTGGGCAGATATGCTCTGCTCTTAGGTTATTTCACTTCCTACATTAGCTACTATATAAGGTATAAAACAATCCATTTCTAGTAAAAATTTTCATTCCACCTTATCATTTTCCTTTCCAAAAAAATCTTCCATCTTACCATCTCATCCTACTATCCCATAATCCCTTGTTGTCGGTATATGCTATAGACTACCCCCATGCAATCCAATTCCCCCTATCCCATTATCATCACTCCTATCTATTTCCCGCATCCTTATAATCTCCTATCACTTTTCTTCACTCATCTATCCATGCCATTTTCCTCCCAATTCATCCTTTTTATGATTTGAATAACTATCCCATTTTTTAGCTTCAAGCAATCAACATCCTCTTGTAAATATTGTATATCTTGTACATATCATGTGTCTTGTGCATAATGTTAGTCTAGTGTCATCATCTAGGTCCATCATTGTGCATAATTGTCACTAGGTCCCATCCTTGTGTCTAGTGTGTTGCTAAGATCCCCTATCAAGCTAGTAATTTAACAAAATCCTAGCCCCTTTGGCTTGCAAGTATCTTGATCATCTGTTGTCATGAGAATCCTAGGTTCTATCCATCCATATTTGGTCTTCACAGGATTATCATTCCTCAAATCATACCACACAACTCCATCCATCATCCTTATGGTAAAAGGTACTTGAGATATTTTGTTATTTCATCGGTTCTTTTGGAATCTTTGTTTATCTTTATTTTGAGCTTCCTACTATACCTACTTGAGGTTGCCATGATCCATCATATCATGGTGTGCTTTGACAGGTGAAAATAAGGGAAAGTCTTTTCTTTTTGTTTGTTGTATCTTCTTGGTTGTCTCGTGTAGTATCCACCAAGATCCTTTGGGGTCTTGTGTTACACTAGGGCATCCCTTGTCTATGCGATATTCCAGCATCGAATCCACCAAATCCCTTTGTGACTTTGTGATATGTTGGACTAAGCTATCTTTTTTGTTGATTCATTCCTATGCATGTGATATGAAGTCACCTTGGTTCATCATACCCTAGTGCATAGTATCCCATGCTATATCAAATTAGGTGCTCACTACATGGTAGTTCTAATTTAGCACTCCAAATCTCCACATCCATTTATCCCACATCTTTATAATCCATTCATCCTTTATCTCTATCACTTAGCTACCAATGTTTTGTATTGGTTCATCCTTGTGAGCACACCAACACTCATACAATATTATTTTTATAACACTCTTTCTCTACTTGGCTTTCTCAAGCCTTCACATGTGATATTTCTCTTGTTATTTTTCTCTTGTATTTTTCATCCCTTTATTATTATTGTATATTTCTTGTTGTACTAGCCCTAAGCACCTTGGGATCCTCACATCCATTTTATCTCTAATTCTAGTTTACACTATTTGCACTTGCATTGCTCTTACCATTCCCAAATACACTTGGGATAGGAGCTAACACACATAATATTTTAATTTCTATATCTTAGCCATTGTGGAGGTCAAAATACCATTACAGGGGTTTGACCTAAAGGAAAGCTCCTAAACAACCCCAAACAATTTTCTTTTTCGTTGTGTTTGCAATTAATTTAAGAGCATTCAATTGCATGGAGGTTTTCACATGTTTTATTTTTTGTTATTCATTTATATTGTTCATTTGGACAATGTATATCTAGTTATTTATCGTAATCTTTATATTTTCATCATTTGTATATTATTAGTGTTCCCATTTCTGGTTTTATAGATTGAGAAAACTACTAGATTGAAGCCATACATATCTAGAAGTTCTTCATTATTCTAGATTGTATGAATGACAATGCTTATTGCAGACATCGACATGATGTGTTGGAATCTTGGGTAATGACCTTCTATATTTGATGCTAGGTTCCTCTCTCTATTCTACTTTCTATCTACTTTTGTAAAAAAAATCCAATTTCTTAAAATAGAAATAGTTTATTTTGTAGTGTTTTGTATTTTTAAAGAATGTTAGTTATTTTTAATTAAAACACTTTAAATTAATTAGTGTAATACTCTAAATAGTAATAGATTAGTTTCTTTAATCTTACAAGGTTGGTTAATCTTAATGTAATATCCAATGAGATCATTTGACAAAAAGAACTGGCATTTTATTTTTCAAATTAAATTTCACAAATTACAATAAGGTTAAATCTAGAGGCTAAGGATGAGTCCATAATCATGGATCTAACCCAAATAGCCTAACTTGGCCCTAAATAGATTAAAATTTTAGTGTAAGTCCTAAAATATTTTTTTTATGAAGAGGAATAATTTTCTAAGCATATGCACTAGTCTAATTCTAGAATCTTCATCATTGGCGCACATTCTTCAATCATAGATCTAATTATATTTATTCTTAAACATATTTTATCCTCATCTAGTTGTTGCAATTATCGTATTTATCAATACCAACAAAATTTAGTTAATCTAGGTTGATTTGTGCTTATTTGATCACATTGACCTAAGTGTCCCACATTAACCCTGTGAAAACTTTAGTTTCCTTTACAATAGTAGTAATTTATTTTATGATAAATTTTAAATTATATATCTTTTATAAATTAGAGGAGCATTTATGATTAGGATCACCCATGTTGTACTTTATACTATTATATAGTGCATACATTTATTTTTCTTTAAAGATGTAATGGTAAAATTTGTATACCAATGTAAATTCTCATTTAGTTTTTGGCTCATTTTAATAGAATTAATCAATACAATTAGATAATGGCAAGTGACACTCTCTAAAGTAAATTCTGGCTCTTTCCTCACTCTCTGTGATTCCCATTTACTCCCACTTACATGTACTTCCATATATTTAACCTTATCCTTTAGCTATTTACACATGTTTCTACACATTCACCTCATTATTAACATACCCTTTCATGTATATTCATCCATGATCTTAAGATCTTAAATTTATTGTATTGGTCCAATCTCATGACATGTGGTTTGATCTAAAGTTGTGTGTGATTAAACCCAATTCAATTTTTTAAACTTCAAATCGTTAACTCTAGCCCCTTTCCTCTAGTCATTGAGAGTTGACATGGTATACACTTGTGTGACTATTTTCTATGTATTAGTATTTGAGGACATTCATTTATGTATTTAAAATCATCAAGGAATCAAGAGCATTCATTTTAGAAATATTTTAATTTGGGATCTTTTTATCCAAATGGGTTTTACCCACATATATCTTGTGTCTCTTCTCTATGGTGGATGGTTTCTCTTTTTCTTCTATTACTTTGTCATTTCTATAGATAGGGGTCAAATCAATAGGCACAAAGATCATTTCATAGCATAACATTCAACTAGAGTAAACAATAAATCATCCAACAATCTATTAGAGCACTACAATCATAAATCTAATCACATAGTATTGTATTAGGTAATAAAGCACAATTTACAACTCACCGACAAAATTAAGTTCATATTCCCTCTTTGTCATTTATGAAAAGTGTGCTTATGTTTATTTACCATCTTATCTCATCATTCTAGGGTAATTTACTTGCTTTGTTGATTTATTGCTTTACCTAAATTTTTGAAAGAAGTTATTTTATTTCTTTTCAATTTTGTATAATCACACATGCTATCATCATTTTCTTTTTCTTTTTTTGGATAGATACCCCTTTAAGATATTCCTTTATTTTAAATGTCATGAACACATATTATCTCTTCCATCAAATTTACCTGAGAGTTGCATCTAACATCTTCTAATGGGATGTGTAACTCCTAAAATTAGATGCAATGGTTTTTTTCCAATTTAATGGTTAACATTTATACATTATAAGAATCAGCATGTTTATTAGAAATTTGTACACACATCTCCATTATAAAAGTTCTAGTGACTTACCTCTTGAACTCATTCCATTTAATTTTTAAAATAGACTAACAATCTTTTTCGTTTGGAAAATTTTCCCGACTTTTAAAGTAAACCAATAATTTATTTTTTGCTTTTTTTAGAAATTCTTTTAGATGACATACTATTAAAGTACATAAATCAATTGAGAAGATTTGTGTGTTAGGTCATCAAAGATTGACAATATATATCTATTTTCTTTCACATTCAATAAGAGTGTAACTCTGATGTGCTCCATGTGATCTAAGCATCTTCCCTGGTGGAATTATGTCATGTTGACTTACAATGTTAGATTAAATATTGGGGTAGAGGTCATAGAGAACATGTGGGTGGGGGTAAGTCATTAATATGGATACACTCAATCATACCTCAAGATGCCCCATGATGACACATAATGCTAAGTTTAGATCCATGCATTGTCATAAGTTTAACCCTTACTTCAAGATGTTATCATAACTAATACAAAATATCTCACCCTTCAAAATAAAGCTAAAAACTATAATAGGAAACTCATCATTTCCTATCACTTATCCTAGATTAATTAATCCATTTTAAATATAAAATTATATATTTTTGCATAAATAATTTATTTATTTCTCTTACATTTTATTGTATTTTATTGGAATGTTTTATATTAAACCCTCAAAATTGTTTAACTATCTAATATGCGAGCACAATCCTTAGGTTGAAACCCAAAGCATGATCTCATCCTCATCCCTTATAGTGTTGGGCTCTTACACTCGACAAGATTTGGTTCTTACTAAACTCATTTAAAACCATTCAACTTCACAATTTTTTTTTCTTTTATATTATATTTTTAAATACATATAAACTAACGCAAGCATATTATGATGCGTTTGCATTATGTCAGTTACAATGCCATTCTCCATAGTGATTCCTTAAGACCATCATGTAACCTTTTAACTTATTTTAAAGATGTATCCTTACCTCTTATCTCTATTGGATAGGTACCTAGTGATGGATAGATACCTAGTGATTGTGCAATAGGGGATCCTCTCATTGTCACAATCAAGGTCGTTTGTCTCAAGTGAGATACTATATTTTAAACTATAGGTAGATGGTCATTATATTTCAAAATATCTCCTAGCCATGCATCTTTAATGGCCTCTTCTTCCGTATAAAGCCAAGGAATACTAAGTAACACATAGTTGTCAAATTTATTTCATGCTTATCGGAACTCTTTGTCCCCACTAAATTCAACATTTATTTCTGCAACAAAATTAACTTTGGGAAAGAACACAAAATCATGACAGACAGATTCCTTTTGGAAATACGGTCGTTAAAGTTATAGAGGCAACTTTATTATTATTTTTATTAATTAACAAAAAGTTACCTTTATTTTTCATTAAAAAAGCAATGGAGAAAGATAGGTAGGTAGGTAGGTATGTGGTCGCTAGGGAATTAAAAAAATCTGATATGCAGTGTCGTGGGCAGCACGTGAATGCATTGAGTTGAGTTGAGTTGAGTGGGGCCTACCAATCCCATTATTTTATTTTAATTTTAATGCCGGCTAAGCTTTTAACTCCACGGGAATTCTCCACGAGGCATCTTCTGCCACTTCACGGGTTCCGCTCGTATCTTTTAATTCTTTTTCTTTTTAAAAGATGCGTCCATATCATTATCAACGGTCAATAATATTCCAAATAATTACGCTACCTCACGTCACTTCTCGTGACATACACTGGTTATGTCAATTCATGCTGCCTCCTTATCTTTTCATAGGTCCAATTTGCAACGGACCTTTTATAATTTGTTCATAGTTCTAATATTTCATATGCTCGTTATGTCAATTCATGCAGCCTTTTTTTATCTTCTCATAGGCCCAATCTGGAATGGACCTTTTATAATTTGTTCATAGCTCTAATGTTTTCAATGGGGCCGATTTTAGTATGACGGTTTTACATCAAATTCACATAATTGTTTAGTTATGTAATGTGAAAGCATGAGTTTCAATGTTTTTGGTTGAGAGCTAAGATTTTGAGGAGTATTTATTCTATTAAAGTCACTTGATGTGTGGTTCGTACCTCATCATATGATGTTAAAGTCTTGCATTCAACAAGAGTTAAATTCATGAGAAAATTAATTTTAGTCTTCTTAAATTTCAAAATTCAAATTGAGAGTGTCACCGTCCTCCAACTAATCATTATGTGTCATCTCGAAGTATGAAGTAGTTTAAATTGTATACAAAGATGTTATATAGAATGACATATCTTTTTTTTATGGAAACAATGGGATTACATAGATGTTGGTTCCTTTGCTTTTATATAGTTGATTGCAACAATATAGATCTAAATTAGAACTTGTCCTTTAGTTAAGGAGTCATATATAAGGAGATCTCATCCAT
This sequence comes from Sequoia sempervirens, assembly GCA_007258455.2. Taxonomy (NCBI): domain Eukaryota; kingdom Viridiplantae; phylum Streptophyta; class Pinopsida; order Cupressales; family Cupressaceae; genus Sequoia; species Sequoia sempervirens. The sequence goes on along the minus strand of VDFB02193867.1, from coordinate 279,937,230 downwards.
CAAAGTTTTGAATCTTGACTTTTTTTAAGTCACATACCATCATCCTCATCAATTGAGTTACAACCCTTCAACAACCTTATTTCATTTTAACACTCTAGAATCTAGAATCAAGAGCTCTTATTAGTATAATGAGTTTTAATGATATCAAGTTTGCACAATCCATATCATTTGTTGTTGCTAAGATTTATGGATTAGATTGCATGAGAGTTTTTTGCATCAACATTTCGGATCACACTCTGTGATCCATCATCAAGATGAAAGAGCTCTTTCATCCTAATGATGGATCACAGTGTGTGATCCGAAACGTTAGAGCTCTTTCATCCTGATGATGGATAACAGTGTGTGATCTGAAACATTAGCTCTTTCATCTTGATGATGGATCACGGAGTGTGATCTGAAATGTTGATGCAAAAAACTCACACAATCTAATCTAGAAATCTCAGCAACAACAAACAATGAGTGTTGTTTTTTCTTGTTTAATTAGTTATTAATAAGCTAATTTTGAACCAATCAAAAACAAATAAAATTATCCTCTTCAAATAAAAGTCAGTCTTCCTAAAGTGAACATGTAAAATATTTAACTTTATAGATTTTAAAAATTATTTCTTGTGAACATGATTGGCTAAAAGGTTTTGTGTGTCATGATAGATTTTTAGGAAAAATAAAGATGAACTATTATTTTGTCTTTTTTTAGAAATAGATTTTACATTGCTTCCATATGCATTATCTTATATAAGTTAAACTACAAATAGGTAAATTATAGGTATTATAAATATAAGGTGTTATTATACTTTATCCAACCTAACTACTATTTTGTTTCACTAGGCTAGAATATAAGCATGTATTTTAAATGATTATGTAATTTTTGTATTAATATGTTAATATTTACAAAATATACTAAACTATTTTTAACAAATATTTTTAAATTAAATGTTTAATAATATATTTATATAGTATAATTTTATAAATCTAAAATGTACAATTATAAAATTAATATAATATTCACTTTCTAAAATAGATTAAGTTTGCAAGAGCTTATTGATCTCAAACTATTACTAGGTAACCTACCTCTAAATTGTCATATCATGTCACATCGTCTATTAACTAAATGACACATTCTTTACTTGCCTCGCAACAAATATTTTTATTACTATGCATATTTAGTGACAAATAGACATATTACATGATTACATATTATCTTCAATTAACATTCAAAAGCCATTAAATTAGTTTGCATAGAAGTTTGACTAAAGAAAACATGACCCTTACTTAGTAAGCTCATACTCCAGAATGATTTTATTAAATAAAGGTCAATTTAATTAAATTAGTTTTGTGACATGAAATCAACCTTAATAATAATTTAAAAATGATCTTGTTCAAATTTTATTATTCTATTTCCAATCCATCCAAAAACCAAATAATTTTCTAAATTACAACTTAAAATATTATAATTACAATAATAAACAACCATTTAACAAAATATTTTTATTTCTTTAATTCTAATCCCAAATTCTATGAGCTAATCTACCACAATTCTAAATTAAATTAATTATATAATATTATTTATAATATTTATAAAACCTAATTCTCAAATAAAAAATATTTATTTAATTTTGTCAAAATATTAATTATAATTAACTACAGTTTAATTTATGTGTATAATGTAATCAAACTATTGAAAATACATCCATCCAAATACAAATCTGTTGGGGAAAACTTTGGATCGTATGAAAACCACTAATGTGAAACATGATTTCTTAAATTATATGTGAACAGCTCTAAGTTTCCTACGTCATAACAGAAGCATCCAAAAGAATCTCCAGGGTTTTGAATGGGTAGCTTCTAAGCGACAAATTGTGCTACCTAGACAAGTCATCACTAAGTACATTGAGTACCAATTACGCTCACTACCATGCTTGACAAGACTAACTACAAATTTTGTGGGGTTACAATTAGGCTAAATAACAGACAGCTCTGTGTTGTATTTACTTAAATGGTTAAACCAGAAGAGTTTTAGATGGTACAGCTCTGTGCTGTATTACTTAAATAGTTAAATCAGAAGAGTTTTAGGCGGTATAGTCATGTTGTCTCATGAATCGATACTGACGTTATAGGAGTGATGTATTGGAGACACTTTAAAATGATCACTTTTTGATCCTTCCACGTTAAATGGATTCCACAATATGTGTTGTTACTATCCAAAAGCCAGATCAATAGCTATAAGCAGCTAAGTCGCATATGAAGACGACAAAAAAAAAAATCGTGAAAATCCGAATGCATTGTTTACAATGTGTAGGTGCAGGAAGTTAGATATATCCACTACTGATGCTCTTCCCCTAGATACAAGATATATTGTGTGTGTGTATATACACAGATATACACTGTGTGATAGATAGCGATAGCCTTATACTTTCTTGGGTCAGGCTTGTTCATGGATTTTTAAATATAAAAAAGTGGGTTTCAATAGTAGCAAATTTTTTGTGGTTTTGAAGGATCAAAATTTGACTTTTTGAAGACATTTTTTTGTTAAGTATAGTCTGCTTTTCTTTGGGTGCCAAAAATTGGAATTTGTCGGTAATATAGAAGTTTTGGGATGCTAACAAAACAAGCTAATGCAATAAGAGATCCTGAATTTTGGAGGTATAAGGGTTAATCAATATGAAATTGTTTATTTATCAATGAGAAGATATGGGTGCATGACTGAGATGAGCATGGAATTCCAGTCCCAGAAGGTGCAAGTGCTGAGGGATCAATGTTTCTAATAAGGGTATGGTGTACATTTAAGCCCTGATTATAATACATTTGGATTTTTTCCAGTTTGCCCCTTTGTTTTCTGCATTCATGCCGGGACCATGTAAATTGTTTTTAGTAATGTTCATGTCACCTAGGATCTCTCTTCTTTTAATTTCTCTAATTAAGAAAATTGTCTGTTCCAAGTTGGCCTTTAGGGGAATCTTGTAGTACCAGTTGTTAGTTGGCCTATACACAAATGTCTGTTTTTTTTGTTGTCTTGAACAATATATATTGTTCGTAGTTTGCCTGTCTTCTTTCACACGAGGTTACCATGATCCACGACCTCTGTTGTCTAGCATCTAATTCCTTATTGTCTGTACATTAGCAGTAAACTCGAACATAGCTCGGTGCCACACGCCCTCATGACAAAAACAAGATTTTTCAGGCGGGCAGTACATATGCACCTATGAAGCCCAATACCCATCACAATTGTATATCTCTTATTGTGTGTATACAACTGTTTTGTTGTCTGCTTTCTAAGGTCTATCTCCAGATCAGAGAGTTGAAAGTCCCACTTTGTCTTCATATTGCATTCATCACTTAAACATATCCCTCATCCAGAGGAATTTGTACATTGTGCTCAACTTTTTACCACTGTTAGTCTAGATCAGTTTGATTCGTTGATTAACCTATGTCTGTACTGGATTATTGTATGAATCAACATAAAGGAGAAAGCCCATCCACAATCATGAGCAGTTAGACCTGTGAGTTGTACAGGTTTTATGTCAGCAATATCACGTTTTAAAGCAAAACCACCTCTCTCCAATTCCAATCTCATTCAGTAATCAGTAGTCACTAGAGACTTATGGATTGCTAGGCCTAAGTAAAGCTGAATCTAAAGATGGACAAGCTTGTTGAAGTGCATGAGAATGAAGTGAGGATAGACTTTGAAATTGGATGTAAATGCAGGACAACGATTCACCTCAAGAGTCTGATGCACACAATGCCTGTTGCATTCAAGGTGCAAACTTCTTCTCCAGATAAGTTTTTGGTGAAGCCTCCTAATGGGTTCATACCACCTCTAGGAGACTTTTCTTTTGAGATAATACTAAAGCCAAGAAATGATCTCCCTGAGGAATACCCCCGTTCTAAAGACAGGTTTCTCATAAAAACTGCCTTGGCCCCTGACTGCAGAAAGGATGGAAACAGCTTACCAGATAAGGTGCCCACCGACTGGTTTGCATCTAGGAAAAAGCAGGTCTTTGTAGATGGCAAGCTGAAGGTTGTTTACATAGGAGGCCACCTGCTTCGTCATCTTGTTGCAAAAGGAGATATAGATTCGGTTAAACAAATCCTTAAGAGGCAGAATTGCTGTAACCACGCTGACGAGTGGGGTAAAACTGCTTTGCAAATAGCTTCGGCTAGTGGGAATGTTGAGATGTCAAAAATACTGTTGGATGCAGGGGCCAGAGTTGATTTAGTTAATAAGACAGGACAAACTCCTCTGTTAGAAGCTGTTTACATGGGACATTTAGAAATTGCCAAGGAATTAATTGACAAAGGAGCAGATACAGAAGCAAAGAACCCAAGAGGTTGGACCGCAATTCATCTGGCTGCATCCTGGAATAGGCGTGAAATTCTATCCCTTTTGATTGAAAGAGGCGCAAATCTAAAAGCAAAAGATAAAGAAGGGAGAACTGCATTACATTGTGCTGCCACAAAGGGTTATGTTGACTGTGTTAAACTTCTCTTAGAAGCTGGTGCAGACAAGGATGCTACAAGTAACGATGGAAGGACTGCTCTTTTTAGAGCAGCTGCAAATGGGTACCCAGAGCTTGTAGAGTTACTTTTGGATGTGGGTGCGGACAATCGAATTAGAGCCGTTAATGGAGAAACACCTTATGATGCAGCTTTGCAGAAAGGCCATGTAAGTCTCCTGCGCACAATTTTATTCCTCTTATTTTAAAGATTTGGGCTTTTGTGTTTGGTACACCCTTGGTGACCTGCATTCTTTGATTTGTGCATGTGAAAACCATGCTCTGTTTTCCTTGGCAATTTAGACCGTTTCCTAAAAATGCATATTTCCTTAAGGAGACACTGCTTCATTTACATACTCAAAACCCACATTATTGTGTGCATGTACAATCATCCCTCATAGTACAATAGTACCTGTAAACTGCGTCTTACCATTTTCCAATGGTTTGGACTTTTGCTATACAGATGCATAATGCTATAAACCTAACAAATCTGGTAACCCCTTTGGTTGCTAACATTTTTAGTTTGCTTGTTTGCAGACAGCAGTGCTTGAAATCCTTGAAGTGGGGGATAAGCTTTTGACTGCTGCGAGAAGAGGGAATCTAGAGGCTGTCATTGCATGTCTGAAGAAGGGTGCACCTGTAAATAGAAGTGATCAATATGGATGGACTGCACTGCATTGTGCTGCATTGAAAGGGCACGTTGATGTACTTGCAAAACTAATTGAGTTTGGAGCAGATATTCGGGTTGAAGATGCAGAGGGTCATACTGCACTACATTGTGCTGTTGAAGGTGGAAGGAAGGAGGCTGTTCAATTTTTGCTTGGTAAAGGAGCAGAGATTAATGCAAAAAGTAGTAGAGGAGCAACATCTCTGTACATGTCGGCTGCCATGGGATATCCTGGTATCTCTAGGTTTCTACTTAATCAGGGAGCTGAGACAACATCTCTTCATCATAAACCCACAATCCCAACCTTAGACTCACACGATTCTAAACAGAAAAAGGTTTCCTTTGAGGAAATTCAAAGTGTACACACAGGTATAGTAGAAGGCATTTCTGTTTAGGGAACCTTCAGATCTCTTTAATGGGTTTCATTGTAAAATGGGAAATCCTTATTCTTGTTACATCTGTAAAATATAAGTACGAAACAGGAAAGGCTTCTCTTATGCAACCTTTATTCAGGAGAAATTCTCTATACGATGATGGACCATATGTATGCTATTGCTAGTTAAGAGTTTTCCAGGCCTGACTCTGTAGAAATGTCCACTTAGATTCTGTAGAACTAGAAATGTTACCCTAAAGATTCTGAAAAAGAAATTATCCATGAAAAATTGCTGATTCTTGACTGAAATTCTGTTCATAGCATCATACTAATTTGTGATCTTCTTTCCTCTTATAGGATCCACCTTGGGTTAATCTGTAGATTAAAACTGAACAACTACTTTTTGCATGAACTGTACCTCGCAGCCATTGTTAGCTTTCTATCCCATATACGGTTGGAGAAGATTAATGTTATTTGCATGAGTTATGGCATATAAAAACTTAATTTCGAGTAAAGAGTTCTTACACCTATCCATTTTGTTACCATGATAAAGCCATTACGATTATCTTTTCCTCTCAAAAATAATAACAAGCCTTTATGGTTATCAATAGAAAATAGAATTTACAACTTCCTGAGAGCAATATCACAACTCCACAAGAGGTTCTCAATTCAATTTCCTTTGCAACAACCTATTCGTCTGGAAGATCCTACAGAATTTCATTCAAAAAGAATTGAAAATAAATCAGATCCATGAGGGGGGATGATACGACAGGAATACATTCTAAATAAGATTCTCAGAGAGCTTACAATCTATATTAAAATTATAAATATAAGATTTCTGGAGCTGGAATTATTACTGTTTGTTTTTTTCTTATTTTACCGCACAACAAATAATACGAGGAAATGTTTTCTTTCTTCATATATCATATTCTGGATCATCTGAATTAACAATTTTTCATTGCATAAATCAAAGCAGTGATATTTTTGTGCCACTATATTTGACTTTTGTTTTGAAGACACCCATTGGAACTATAAAAAATTCTATGAAGCTTTGGATCCGGTTCCTGATGTGTTTGCCTTTGATGGATTCAATATGAAATCAAATAGCTTTTGTTTTGAAGATGCTTATTGGAACTATAAAAAAAATCTAAGAAGCTTTGGATCTGGTCTGTCTGATGTATTTGCCTTTGATGGATTCAATATGAAATCAAAAGATGTTTCCTCTGTTTTACAGAAGGCCAATGTGAACCTCTACTTTAGATCAATTATTAAACATTCTATGATTCCATCTTTGCCAAAGGAAATTCAAATACCATGGTAGTAACCACTGATATGGTAGCATTCATGATTCAGCATTTTCTTTTTCCATATACTGATTGCTGCCATGCATAAATTTAAGAGGTACTAATATGATCAATTCAGGGACGATTGGTTAAAACATTTTTTTTAGTTGAGGAATTTGTATTCAGTCAAGCCTGCACATTTATAATGTAAAATCATCAGTGCCCACGGTAGCACTGTGCACAGCTTTCTTTTTTTCTCATGGCATTTGAAGTAAGACCATTTTATGTTTACCAGTAGATTCCAAATTTCTTTGCTTTGATTGCTGAAAACCCTAGACATTTCAAAATACATAGAACTGCCATTCTGGAAAAACAATGTGCACTGTTGGGTGTTACTGTTCATACTTAACCCTGTTGCCTTTGTGTTGCAAGTACCATGTTGATTACAATTTTAAACCATGAATCTACCTATATGTAAAACTTCTTACATGTTGATGATACGTGCAAAAACTTATAGGAGAGGTGGAATGATGTGCCTCTCATCATGGAATTGATGTAGTTTCATTATGGATTTTACATAGTATTGTGTTAGGAATTAGGGGTAATTGTATATCTAATAATAGTAATTTTTCGTGGAGCACTCTAACTTCATGTTTCTAAAAATTATATGTGACAATGTTGAATTGCTTTCAAATTTTTATAATGGTTTATTTGATATTGCTATCAGGATTCAACAGTGTAGTTTTTGAATCAAACTCATTGACCCATGTTTCATGAGTAGTGGTTTGATGAGTGATGAGTAGTAGTTTTCGAGTCAAACTCATTGACCCATGTTTCACGAGTAGTAGTTTGATGAGTGATGAGTAGTAGTTTTCAAGTCCAAACTCATTGAACCACTACTCATGAAACATGGGTCAATGAGTTTGACTCAAAAATTACACAGTTGAATCTTGATAGCAATATCATAATTTGAGACACTGGAAAATACCTCCTACTGATCAATTGATGAGCTAAAGGGGCTCTATAATGAATGGCTCATAAGGCACAACACTTCCTAAAGGTTTTGCAAATGGGGTTGCAAGCTAAGTGGGCTTAACCTTCAGGAAAACTCTGTGGTTAAGCGCGATTGAGCTGGAGTAGTACTGGGATGGATGACATCCCAGGAAGGCCCAGTGCTTCACCTCTATGAGCATCACCTAGATGCAATGAGTGCTAAGTGGACCATTCATTATCATGAGTGATGGGTTCTTGTGAACCACTACTCATGAAACATGGGTCAATGAGTTTGACTCGAAAACTACATGGTTGAATCCCGATAGCAATATCATAATTTGACACACTATGGAAAATACCTCCTACTTATCAATGGTTTACTTGGTAAATTTATTGCTTAAAGCTAAGGTTTCTATCCACATCATCAAATTTGATGCCAACTATATGTCTCATTATAAAAGGTGTCCAATAGAAGACATTTTTAACCCTGACTCATGATAGACAATTATGACACCCAATGTTTGAAATCATTTGCTCCAATAGTTGAACATTTCATGACCAAATATTATCTACACAAACACTCATTTCATTTGTAATATGACTTTTTCCCACAATTTATATAATTATGATTAACTAATTAAGTGTATTTAATGGAGAGCGGGAGAGGAGGTAGCGGCGGGAATGGCGTTTCGAATTCGGCTAATGGCGGGGAGGATGGAGACCCTAACGCTGATGGAAAATATTTGGCACTCATGTCCTCTGGGCTCTATGCTTTGGATGGGACTATGGCTGCCGCTTTTTCAAATTTTTTTGCTTCTCTCTTGCTTGAGAAGGCTTGTGGTGTTTGCTTAGGCGGGTTGAGCTTTTGTAGTAGTTCTTTTTCCTCTAGAAAGACTTCTGAAGGTGAAGGCATTCCTATTGAGGTTGTCAGGCTTCTATGGCTCACAGAGGAGGTTTTCTCTGTGCAGTCTTCTTTGTGTTGCGTGGGCGTCATTTTTTGGGAGGCCTCTATTTTGTTCTTTTGGCTGTGGGTGGGAGGTTCGGCTGCCTCTCCTTCTTTGTCCCCTTGGGGTATCTATGTGTGCTTGCAAGGGTTCCCTTATGGTTGCAAAGGCTTTTGGTGATGGGCTTCTTGGTTGTCCCTTTGTGTTGTCATGAATGCTCTTGCTCCTCTGGAGTATTGTTGTGTTTTTGGCATCTGGTGGTTAGAGAGGAGTGCTTTGTGTGGGAAGAGGAGCAGGGCTCCCTTTTTAATTTTTCTGGTGATTCCAATGAGGAGATCTTGGAATCCGAGGTCGATGTAGTTGTTTCATGGTTGGAGGCACACCTTTATCTCTTTTCTTTTGTGCTTGGCTTGTTTGAAGGGTTGAGTTTCCTGTGTGTTTATGGAGGGGTGGGGTTGGTAGCTCTCTTGTGTCGTTCCCTACCTCTTCTTCTTGCAGATCATTCTTGTGTGTTTGGTGTGGCTATTCTGTAGTTGATTGAGAGTTTTGGAAGCCTAGTGCTTTGTCATGGATTTTCTTTTTGGTGGCTTGTTTGGTCGGCTAGTGCTACTTGCGTGGGGCTAGTCTTTTGGCCTCTGTGCTTGCTTCTTGGGTTCATTCTCTGGTGGTGCTTCAGTGGTTGGTGGTTAGCTTTCAGGTCTGGTTGCGGCCTTGGCTGGTGGGGTTGTGGTCCCTTGCGGGTTGGTGTCCTAGATGGTGGCTTATTTTGGGCTCAGACTAGTGTGTTGGGGTTGATGTTGTGATTTCTTGTTTGGTTGTCTCCTTGATCCTTCCTTGCTTGGCATCTTCTTGCCTTGGTGGACTTGTTCTGCTCCTCTTTGATTGGGTGTTGCCTTTTGGTTGCTCTTTTTGGGTGATGCCTTTGGAGGCTTTTTTCGAAGGATTTGGTGTGTGTGCTCCCTTTGTTGAGGGTTGTCTTGATCTTTATGTTTGGTTTCTTGTCTCCATCTCTTTTGTTGCCTAAGGTTGTTGCGAGGGCTTATCCTACTGGAGTGGTTTCTTTTGGCTGGATTCTTCAGATGGTTTCTTCTCTAGAGGTGAAGTTTGCTCTGGTTGAGGTAGAGCTCGCTCCTTTTGAGGTGGAGTGGTTTGTTGAAGGTTCAGTGGAAAGTCCTCTTCTCCTATGCTTGCTCCTTTTGAGGTGGAGCTGGTTCCTTCTGAGGTGGAGTTGGTTTGGGTAGGATTTGGGTTGCTTTGGTAGTTTGAGCTCTTGCATCTTTCTCCCCTATAGAGGGGGGCCCTGTCCTATGGAGGTGGACTGTGGGATGGTTTTTTAGTTTGGATGGAGTTGCAAAAAGGTTGTTGCTTTTCAGTCTTTTGTGCTTTTGGGTTTGAGGTCCTAGTCAAAACCTAATGATGGCTCTCTTTTGGGTTCATGGTCCCTGAAAATCCTGGTTAAGGGTTTAAGGTCCCTTCAAAACCTTTGGGTTTTAGGTCCCAGGTAAAACCTTTTTGTATTTGGTTATGGGCTTTAGGCCCTAGCTTGCTGATGGGTTGCGGTTGGGTTTGTTGATTTTTCTTCTTGCAATATCTTTGCCTTGTATTGAGTTGTAGGTCCCATCAAAAACTTCTTGTAATGGGTTTTGGATCCCATCAAAACCTATTTTTCCTCATCAAAAATTAATTAAGTGTATTTTATAATTTTTCAATAAACTATACAACACTTTTACTACACAAAGATTTTTCAGTTTGGAGATTTAATTGCATCCCTTTTACTCTTTTCTTCTTCTTTTTCTTTTACTTCTTTAATCCAATATTTAACTTTTAAAATTCATTTTGATTCTTAATTATTTTTACCCATCTCATGAATTTTTCTTCTTCCATTTTTTTTCTCTTTTGGGTAATTTTTTTTATAACATTTCCCCCCTATAAATTTGTTGCTACCCTAAGGAGCATGGGATTATCTGCACCAAAAAAATAATTTTAAATATGTTTAGTCAAATAAATGTGGCTATTGATGTTTAATATAATCTACTTTTTTCCAAAAGTAGATAGTGAGTCCATTTTATTTTAACTTAATCTATAATTCTATTTCTTAACTTCATAGATCTTCTTTCAATAAGACTTTTAGGTTCAATTTTAAATTCACAATTAGGTTCAATAGTAATACTTTATCAATCTATTTTTAAGTAAACTCACATGAAATACATTATGAATTTGTAATTGTGGTGGTAGAGCAAGTTTATAAGCTACATCGCCTATTTTTTTCAAATTTCAAAGGGTCCATAAAAACGAGGTGTTATTTTAGCATATTTACCAAGTTTTAAAAAACTTATTTTTGGTTCTCTAAGAAAAACTTGATCCCCAACTTCAAATTGTCAGATAGATCTCTTTGTACCAACCCAAGTTTTATATCTATCTTGGGCAACCTTCATATTTTGTGTAGCTTTATTAATAATTTCTTCCATCTCTAGTAGATTTTTATTTTCATACTAAATTTTGTGGACAGGATTTGACCATGAAATGGGTGTATTGCAATTTCGACCATATATAGGTTCAAAAGGTGAAATTTTGATAAGTGGAACAATATCCTTGGTTATATGCAAATTCAACTAAGTGTAAATAGTCTTCCCATGACTTGGGTTTATTCAAGGTATACATTCTTAACATATCTTTTAAGACTCTATTGATTCATTCAGTTAGCCCATCTGACTCAAGACGATATGCAATACTGAAACTTAAACTAGTTTCATGTTCAGAAAAGAGAGAGAGAGAGAGAGAGAGAGAGATTTCCAAAAGGAAGAGGTAAATCGAGGATCTCAATCTGAGACAATGTTTCTAGGAAGTCCCCTTTTTTTAGGAAATTTTTCTTGATGAATCAAACCACTATAATGTTATATAATGAAAGCAAGTTTGAATTCACTCATCAACAAAATATCAACATCTAGGCAATCATTTTATCATCATCTAGGTACCTTTTTTATCATCATCTAAGTATTCATGGTAATTTAAAAAGACTTGACATGTAAAGATGCATTAGTAGAACAAATAAAGTTTTGATGCAATAACTCCTTATGAATAGTCATTCAATATCATGATGTAATGTAGTAGGAAATGAAAAACCATCAATATTATCTTCATGAGAGGTAATGAAATATCATCAAAATGCATAATATAACCTTGTAATATGTCACATGGTAAACAATAGAAGAATTATGATCACAAAACATATCTTTGTCATGTACAAAGGAAGGTAAATCGCGCATATCCCTATCCCTAGGATCCTCATAAGATATGTCATCAAGAGAGAAATAACCTAAGGGTGGGGGATTTAGCTATCATGAGAGGGAGAAAGAGTATCATCACTAGGTATTGCGACATCATGACTAGCTAATGATAATATAATATCATCCCTAGAAATAACATTATAGCACGTGAGGCTACATTATTAATACCATCACACGTTTTATCTATTTTAACATTTGAGAATACTTAATCTAAGATATCTAGATCTCTACCTCTACATCTCTCCTAATATGTCTCTCTCCATTTATCTATATCTCTACCTCTCATAGATTATCTCTCTTAATATGCAAGCTCTCCCTCTATCTAGATCTCTATCTCTCTCTAGGTGAGCCTCTCCCTCCCTCGAGATGGAATTTTAAAATATTCATGTGTTCACTAAGTATTTATAAATATGATTTCCTAATTATTTTGTTCGCAATCATAAGTTAAGTGACAATTGTTTGAACATGGCCTCGTGACTTGGTGTACCTTGGCTAGTAAATATATATTAACCCATTGGCTTACAATAATCTAAAAATGTAGAGCTTAGCAACTTTCCTTTAGCCATGTTGATCATTTTATCTTACCCCTTTGTAATGAATCATATATGTTGCTTCATGTTTATAATCTTAAGACTTGTGGATGTTATCTAAATGAATAATTTCTTATATACATTTGTACTATATAGATCCATAGTATTTTCTTTATTCATTTCCTAAGGAAAATACCATGTGTAGGATTAAATGGTAGAAGGATATTGTCTATAACTTTAGTTAAGCTCACCATAAATTGTGTTTTGCTTTCAAGTTGAACTATTATCTTGTCTTATTTTAGTAGTCTAGGTTCCACATCAAAATTTTCAATCTACATATCCCAAGTTTTCAATATATCATTTTTCGAAGGTATTGACATATGTGAACTCACATGGAATGATATTGTAAAATAATATTATCAATATGCCACATGTGCATTGATGATATAAATGGCGTGTACAAATTCAATTTTGTTCATGCTTGAGCATTTTAATTACCATGAAGTACATTTAACGCATATGTGTCAACTTATTACAAGTATTCACCTATCAATTGATCTATTAATTTAGGAGTTTTAATTCCCTACCATTTTTCTAACTTGGCCATGGAATCTCTAGTGAATGAGGAAAGAAAATAAAATATATTTGGCACAATATCATTAGGACCAACCCATCTTAATCATGGGTATTCTCCATAGGATCAATATCATAGCAATTAACAAATGAGGTCCCTTTCTAGGTCCTCTAGGTCCCTCCCTCCCTACCTATCTCTCTTCCCCTACCTTTCGCACACTCCCTCCCTCCTTCCCTAGATCTAAGTTATTTTTCTCACCTCTACGTCTATCCCTCTCTATATTCCTATACAGTGAACTTGAATATTACATCCTATTTATATTTAGTAGTTATTATGTATGTACATTGTTTTTACTATTTTTTTATGGAGGCTCTTAAAAATATATTGACAAATAGTTAAATATTCTAAATTCTTCTCTTTTATATGTATGACTTTTGTGTGTAGGAGTTCAACATACAAAGACTGAAGTAGCAGTTGAGCCAAATTCAAATATTGGAGCAAATGAGGCTAAGATCACATAGTTGATGTAAGCGAGGAGGCCCAAGTGAAAGCAATGGATGTTGGAGAGGGGTCATGATCACCTCCTTCTACCATCATGGATGAGCATATGAATTTAGCTAAAGAGGTGAAGAGAAAAATTTCTTCTAGAAATTTAGATCATTTACTTGAAATGGATATGGAAAAATTGAAATTTTATGTTGAACAACCTAGACATACTATTATGAGGTTAATTAATAAAATTACAAAGGAAATAATTGCTCATTTCAATAATCTTGATACACTTGATCAAGCCCAATTGTTATCAATTGTACTTTTTAGTAATGAGCTAAAAAGTCCATTACAACTGTTGGGCATAGATTTGAGTATGAAAATGAGGAAAGGTTCACACCTAAAAAAAGATGTTGAATTTTTTTAAAAAGGTTTGGGTTCCATTAGGAAACAATCTCGATCAACGGATAAGGCCATTTCAAGAAGAGTGATATTGACATCTATTTTAAGTGAAAAAATGGCCAAACAAGACAAATCTCTTCACTTTCAATTAAGATTGGTTTAAGTAGAAAGACACTAACATAATATGTGAAAAGGAGAAACGTTTTGGATGATAGTACCTCATAAGACAATTGGGTAATTTTGTGTAGAGATCCTCTACTTGATAGGATTCAAGATGTTTTTAGGAACTTGATCTCAACTTTTTGGAACGATCATACCTATCCTTCATCAAATAGTAGAGATGTTATCAAACACAAGATTGGGCCCAATAGTATTGAACTACAGAACACTGGTTAGAAATAACACAACATGAGATGTATGTGATGTTTTGTAGTTCAAATCCTCATATAAAGATTGGAAAAACAATGTTTGAAAGGTTAAGGCCATATTATGTGAAGACAAGCAAGGTTTTTGAAACTTGTTGTCATTATCATATTGAATTTGATCTCTACTATCAAGTGTTTTAAAAGATTAGAGAAAAAAGTGATGGATTTCAAAATGCACCTCCTAAACAGGCAAGTTAGTTCATAAAATCCATCTTATTTGATAAATTAGATGATGATAATGCAACCAGTTAAATAAGTTGCATAAAATCCACTTTGTGAAACAGATTGAAATTTAGCTAAAATTCCTTTGAGAAACGAAAATATTAACCCGACAAAGTTGGTAAAGTGTAAGAGTTACAAGTAAATAAAGTTTCATACCAAAATTGGAAAAGAATTGACAAGGTTAGATTATGTAGAAGAGGAGATAACTATTAGAATATTTATAAAAAAAAAATCATAAATTAATACAACCATACATACATCATTCTTTTTTCTCTAAGTGGCAAGCAAAATTGTTTCAAACATTAAAAGATACTTTCCCACTTGGAACAGTTTTATCAGTAGTTGACTATGCATAAAATTACTCTTTTGTACATCAAAAAGAGATTCAATCACAATATTAATTTTCAGAGTAGATCACTATTATGGTGCATGTGTGTTATCGACATGCACAAATGGATTTGGATGGTGCTGACATTACATTTGAATCGCAAGTCATTAAGAAAGAATATTATTTTTATATTAGTGATGATAAAGAGCATGACAGACATTTTGTACAATATTGCTTTAAAAAGTTTTTTTAATATTTGGAAATCAAAGGTGTAAAAATTAAAAACCATTTTGTATAGTCAAATGGATGTGCATCACAATTCAAATCATCAAAGCCATTTTATGTACTATGTAGATATCATTGAAATGATAATATATCACATGTTTGAAGCTTCTTTGAGAGTGGACATGGAAAGGGTGAGCATGATGGCGCATGAGATTGCATCAAACGTGCTCTAAGAAAGCATCAAATGAATTATGTGGGAGATCATATAAAAGATGCACATGATGTTGTTGAATGGTGTAAGAAACACTTTGCATCAAATGAGGTTGACACGTCTTTAGCAACAAACCGATAAATTCCATAGTGTTTTGGGAGATATTAGGTTGTATTGTTTGAATTTAAATCTATATATATACATATATGTGTACATTCAAGTTTGTTTATTTTAGTTTTAATTTATTTATATTTTTATTATTTTTAATGCAAAAAAAAATTTGTGGATGTGGATAAAAGATCAATGCATGGATGCAAGAGGGTAGACAAAACAAGATCTTTGCATTGTGTCATGAGTATAGATAGTTGCCCATGGACATCATACACTAGGGATTGCTCATGTTTTTGTTATGACTACATTTTAGAAAACTATGATGAATGCAACAACCAGCAACATGGATATGTTAGTGGATGGAATTTGGTGCCACTAGTTGTTATTGACACATACAATGAAGATGAAGATGAAAGCTTTGAAGACATTTCTTTGATTTCAATTGATTATGACCATATTTCAAGATTGATTAAAAAAGGTATGTATGTATATGTATTTATATCGCATGTACGAGCTTCTGTACATTTGTAACTTAAACATTTATTAAATTTATTTAGCTAATTTTTTTTTAAGTAAATAGATATAGTTAAATGATAGTGGAATTCTACTTTTTTTACAAATTTTCCATGTAAATTTGGTGCAGGAAATGTTTTTGTAGTCATAGTAGAGCCTGGAAACATAGAAGGTGTTAGTTATTATTTATTACATTGCACAAAAGAGAGGCGAAAGCTAACAAAACCATAAACAAGTGACGGAATGTTGTTTCTGATAGGTTTAACTAAATATATAGATGATTTATAATGATTTATCTATTTGATGTATATTTTGAATTTTTTGTATGTGTCAAGTACCTCAAGAGTGATTTAAACATTTAATATATATTTTTCATTTATGTCTTGTACCTCAATGAAAATGCTATACATGTTACCTATGTATTTACCTTGAAAATTATATGTTTTACCTTGGAATGATGGTTCCCATAGGTTCAGTTGTAGTGCAAGGAACATATCTCAAACAAGTCAAAATTGTTCAACATGGGATTCATTTTATTGATTATCAACCTGAGAACAAGGTATATCAATATAGCCACCTGGTAATTGATATCGCCTTATCCTTTCATCCAATTCCACGTGCACATGGATGTCATAAGTGGAGACTAGATAGTGGTGATCATCAGAGAACACTACATGTTATTGAAGAGTTGAACCACTTGAATTGGTTTGAATAACATGATGTGTCACAGGTGGACTTGAACAATTTACATAAATTATAAGACTCCAAATTATATTAAATTTCTATTTTTATACTTGTTTAAACTATGATTGAACTTATCTACACACACACACACATATATATCAAGCTATAGATGATTTATCTGGACTATATATATATATATATGTGCTTTATCCATTCATGTATATTTTGAATTTGTTATGTCTTACCACATTGATTTAAATGTTTAATATATTTTGAATGTTATCTAGATTACCTTGAAAATGTTACATGTGTTACCTTACATTTACCTTGAAAATGTTATGTCTTACCAAGTGAAAATGGTGGATATGTAAAACTTAGAGATTTTTTGATCTAGGACCTTAGTTGATGATAAAATATATGGTTAATCAATCACAATGTATTTAAATATATATATAGAATTGAACACATGGTAGCTTCAAGTTATTCTTTGAACTCAAGAACAATGAATAATTTAAGATATATTTAGCTCAACAAATCATAATAAACACGAAAGTGTGACATGTATAAAAATGTCAAGTAACAAAATTATTTGTATAAATTCATTCATATATATATATGCCACGTTAAATAGTTAATTTAATTGGATAGACAAGATTAAATTCCAATATTATAAACATATATTTAATTTACATAGACTAGTTCATAGGCACATTTGAACTCTATGATTCCATTCTAAATATTTTTTGAACAAGCAAATTTTGTGATTACATTCATGCTCATAGTCTCTTGTTTCATTTTGACACTTATGAATGTATAAAGAAAAAGACAACATGTGTAGCTTGCACATTCCAAAAAACAAATAATGAAAGGCCCACATGCTTAACTTATTCTATTAATTAGTATGCATTACATGAATTCAAGTAAAGAAAACCCTTAAACTAAAAAAATTAAATGATCCCTTAAATTCTTACAAGTTCAATACCTGTGAAGGGTGAAGAGACTCATGGTTTGAATTGAATAATGTACATGATATATTGACTTTGTTATACATGGTATGTGGATGCCCAATGCACTTTTATAAATATAATGTCTAGCAGGACCTAAGGATTAAACTTTGTGAACTAAATTTAGTAAAAAATATTATAGAGAAAACCCTCTCTTATGAACAAGGATACGATCTCCAATTTGTCAATCATAATGTAAATCAAAATTGTTCCTTCTTTCAATCTAGATACATAGATTTATCTCAACAAATCACATTGTTTAATATAATTAAGATTAGGTTCAATTAAGTAGGACTTTAGATCAAGTTCACTTAAGTTGGAACATGTGTCATGTAATTAAATTTAATGTAATTATAGACAATATCTTAGAGAATTATTTAGTCCAAATTGTGAATTTGTATATAACTCATTTCATTTTTTTCAAGCTAATTGGTAAACTTTTTAATTCCAAACATACAAGTTATCTTAAGGTGGACAAGTACCTATCTAGTTTGAACAAACAAGTTATTTATGTACATTTTCATAGATACATATATTCATTTAATCTACTTTATATATAGTTTAAAATTCAATTATAGACAAGATTAAATTCCAATATTATAAACACACACACACACACACCGTAATTTAAATCTACAGTTCATAGGCATGTCTTTGATGTACATATAAATGAGTTCTCGTATTTAATAAATTTAGTTGTATGAGCATGTGAGCTCCCAAGAACCATTTCAATCAAACATATATAACATACACCCTCAATCTAACATGTATTCAAACCATATAATCATAAATGAACCACGATCATACATAAATGAACCGCAATCAAACATAAATTTTCACCATGTAATTTCAAACATTTAATATTATACATGTCCACAAATTTAAGTATTTTGAATCAAATGTATAAATGTCCACAAACGTATCATAAACAAACATGTAATCAAGTTCACAAATATATCATCAAACATAAATGTCCATAAATGTATCATCAAACATGTAATCAAGTCCATAAATGTATCATCAAACATAAGTGTCCACAAATGTACATCACGCTCAAACTACACAAATGTCTACAAACATGTCCATGTAAATGTATCATCAAAAATTTGCAATTGTCTAGAAATGTCCAGAAACATGTATCATGCCAAATGTCTACAAATATCTAGAAATGTCCAAAAAACTCTAGCCACTGGCAGTGTCATCATGTCGGCTCTGAATCGAGTGACCCTTTGAGTGAGGATCCTGCTCTGATGGATGCGCTAAGACTTGGAGATAGTACAACACGTGTATACATTTTAAGTACATTATGTTAAATTAGAATAATGTTAAATATATACATGTGTACAGATTATATACATACATGAGTACATGATTTAAAAATGTAAAACTCACCTATCCACTAACATTAGTCACATCAACTGAATCATGCCTACTTACACGTTTCGTCCTCAGACTAGATGTAACATGAGCTAACTCCTTCTACAATATATATATATATATATATATATATATATATATATATATATATATATATATATATATATATATATATATATACATGTGTGTGTGCGCGCATTAGGACTATTTACCATTTAAGTAAAACAAATGATTTAAATTTTGAACAAGTTTAAATCGTGCATGTGTGCACATACATACATATCTGCATATCAAGTGGTGCTAAATCCATTACAATGTTCATATTTTCCAACTTGTTTGTATCACACG
>VDFB02193867.1:279871933-279917650 GCA_007258455.2 Sequoia sempervirens | reverse complement strand
GTTGGAGGATTTTGAGGAACATTATAACCATTTTTGGAAATCAATCATACATCACAACTTAAGGAGGACAAGTAGGTTTCCATTCATCTACTCCAAAACCTTGGCATAGTTAGTGTCATCAAACATAGGTACCTTCACAGAAGCAGATTCATGCTTAGACATTGTGTTCACAAATTAGAATCTACCCAAGCTGGAGAAAACTTTCTAATAGGGAACTAGACGCTTTGATACCAATTGAAGGAACACAAAGACCACTGAGAGGGGGGGTGAATCAGCGGACTACAAATTTTAACTTTCTAAGGAATATGGCAGTAAACACTGAAGCATAAACCAGTAATATCTAAGCAATGACATTTATTAGAACCAATCTTCTTTTGCTATGGAAAACCAGGTAGCAAATAAATAAAGAGGTAATCGACCAAATCTCCACATATTCACCAAGTTATTACTAGCACATCATTATTCCAAATATTCTTTGCCATGTGTATGCCATGTCAACATTCTCTAAGTTGTCTTTTTGCATATTTAAACATTGTCCAATGTTGACTTTGATTTGAGCTGTGAAGTTTATGTCACTATGAGGTTCATGTCATTGTTTTCTTATTATCCTATAGTTGCACATTGTTCTTGTAGTTGCACACTGTTCTTGTAGCTGCACACAATGGTTTCTATACCATGAGTTGGCATCAATGACAATCTAATGCCAACCAACAAACTCAATGCCAACAAGTAAATTTGCATTAAGGTTATCTCTAAGGTTAAAATTATGATTATAATTCTATATCTAACCCTAACATTAAACCTAATTCTAAGATTAATACTAATTCTAATTATCACCCTAAATCAAACCCTAATTCTAACCCTAACCCTAAACTTAATTTTATCTTTAATCGTAACCCTAACCCTAATGATTAACTTGATCCAAACCCTAATATTAGTTCCCTAATTATAATTTTAACACTAAATCTAACCTTAATTGTATCTCTAATCATTATCCAAACCCAAACCTTAACCCTAATCCTAATCCTAACCCTAACCTTAATCATAACCTTAATCTCTAACCCAAATTGTAATCATAACCCTAACCCTAACCCTAACTACAACCCTAATTCTATCTCTAATTATAACCTATACCCTAATCCTAACCCTATCCCTTATCTTAACCCTACCCCTAAACCTAATTCTATCTCTAATCCTAACTATAATCCTAACCCTACCTATAACCCCAATCCTATGCCTAACCCTAACCCTAACCTTAACTGTAACTAAAACCTTAATCCAAAACCTAACCCTAACCCTAATTCTATATCTAATCATAACCTAATCATGACCCTAAACTTAACCCTAAACCTAATCATAATAGTAACCCTAATTATATCTCTAATTGTAACCCAACCCTAACCCTAACCATAATTCTATTTTTAACTATAACACTTCCCCTAATCCTACCCCTAACCTTAATTGTAACCCTATTCCTATCTCTAATCTTAACCCAAACCCTAACCCTAACCTTAATTCTATCTCTAATTGTAACTCTTACCATAATACTAACCATAACCCTAATATTAACCCTACCCCTAATCCTACTTCTATCTCTAATTCAAACTGTAGCCCTAACCCTACCCCTAACCCTAATCCTACCCCTAAGCCTAATTCTATTTATAATTGAATCCCTAATCTTAACTCCAACTGAAACCTTAACCCAAAACCTAACCCTAACCCTAATTCCATCTCTAATCGTAACCCAAATGTTAACCCTTAATGTAACCCTGACCATAATATTAACCCTAATTGTAATTTTAACCCTAAACCTAACCCTAATAGTGTTTCTAATTGTAACCCAAACCCTAACCCTAATTCTATCTCTAGCACAAACCCTAACCCTAACCCTAATTTCATCTCTAATTGTAACCCTTACCTTAATCTTAAATCTAACCCTAATCTTAACACTACCCTTAAACCTCATTCAATCTCTAATTATAATTATAATCGTAATCATACCCATAACCCACATTTGTAACCTTGAACCTAACCCTAACACTAATCCTAATAATAATGCTAACCCTAACCCTAATCTCTAATCCTAAGCCTAATCCTAGTAATAATGAACTAAACCCAATTTTAACCTTAACCTTAACCATACCCTTCATCCTAATTTTACCTCTCATCCTAACCCTAACCCTAATTATGTCAAGATAACCTCAACCCAAATTATAATTCTACCTCTAATCGTAATGTTAACCCTAACCCTAACCTTACTACTAACATTAATCCAACCCTAATCCCAAATTTATCTCTAACCCTAGAACCCTAACCCTTTCCCAAATGTTAATATCAAACACAATCTCCAACCCCAAACCTAACTCTATTCCTAAGTCTAACTGAAACCATAACCATATTCCTAATGTTAACTCCAATCATAAACCTAAACCTGACCTTATTCCTAAGTCTAACTATAACCGTAATCCTATTCCTAATGTTAATTCCAATCATAACCCTAAACCTAACCCTAATGCTAACCCTAACCCTAATCCTAACACTAGCCCTAATGTTAACCCTAACCCTAACCCTAATAACTTTGTCTTCCATGTTTTCCTACAACTACTACTAGCATATATATATATTATTTATTAATAATATATATAAAAAAGCTGAGAGATATCCTTCTCAAGGTGCTTTTGTGTGATCAATTGATTAAAAAATAGATGTCTCAAGAAGGATATCTCTCGACATTTTTATATAAATTATTAATAAATAATATATATGCTAATAAATAGACTTCAAATGATTAGATAGCATAGATCGGGTGTTTTGTATACGTCATGCTACTAGTTTGCCATTAATACAGAAACGACAACGAGATTTTGTCGTGCATTGCATGAACGGGTAGCTTTTTCAGTAGCTTGGTGGGCTGGTAGGTCAATACTATAGAAAAGACCTACCAGCAATTTTTGATAAAGCACATGTAATATTTTTTGGAAATTTAATATAGGGTGTTGCTCCTAGGCAGTGTTTACGGATCCAAAAAAAAAAAGACTTCAAATGATATCTACTATTAAATAATAATTTAAATGTAATATAATTATATATAAGTATTTTTTTTATATTTATGAAATAATGGTAATATAATTTTTTTAAAATATTTTATTATTATTCATTATATTTACAAAATAAGATTAAATTAATTTATTATTTATTATATAATATTAAATAGACTTTAAATGATATCAATTATTGATTAATAAGTTAAATATAATACAACTATATACAAAAATTATTATTTCTATAATTATAAAATAATATTAATATAATTTATAACTTATACTTATTATTTATTATATAATATTAAATAAAATTAATAATTATTTAATTAAAAATTAAAAATCATTTAAATAATAATTAAAAAATCAAAAAGATAAGATAAGATAATAAGATAATAACAATAAAATCTTAAAATATAAAGTAATAAGATAAGAATAATATAATAACAATATAATAATAATAAAAACAAAAAGCAAAAATTACCCAAAACCTAATTTTAACTCTAACTGAAATCTTAACCCAAAGATAAGAATAATATAATAACAATAAAAGCAAAAGGCAAAAAAACTTAAATTTACAAAGTAAATTTCTAAATTAATATTGAAAAAATATTCAAAATAATTTTTTAAAGCTAAATACATGCTTTAAAAAATCTTTTATCTTTTATCTTTAAAAAAACATTCTAAATTAACATATATATTTTTATAAAAAATATTATAAAATAATATATATCATAAATTAAAATACCGTATTAATATATTATATTTTTTTATAATTTACTAAAAATATTCTAATAAGTTTTAAAACCGTATAACACGGTCTAAAATTATAAAAAAGGTCCACAGACCATCGAAGTCCAATTCGTTATATTGAAATCTGAATTCCATCTTTAAATTGCATTATATTGAAACTTCTGAATTCCATTTTAAATTGCAGTCGGCAACAATTCATCATATTGAAGTCTGAATTCCATCTTTAAATTGCAGTCGGCAACAGTCATTATATTGAAGTTTGAATTCCATCTTTAAATTGCAGTCGGCAATAGTTCATTATACTGAAGTCTGAATTCCATCTTTCAATTGCAGTCGGCAACAGTTCATTATATTGAAGTCTGAATTCCATCTTTAAATTGCAGTAAGCAATGGACGCACATTCCTTCCAGATTGGTGATGAGAATGATGGCGATGTCTTATTACGGATTCTTTGCTCCGACGGTGTTGAATATGAGGGTAATCCTCTGCATCTGCATTCTCTGGTATTGAAAAAATCCAAGTTTTTTGAGGCCAACCTCTCGGAGCGGTGGTCTTTACATATTTCGCCTCCCGAAATCAAGTTAACTGTTCCCATCAATGGCATTGCTGAGAATTACATAAAGTGTATTAGCCTCATGTATTCATCTTACAAGGGAAAAGAACTTTACTTCTCTGGTGTAGATGAAGCCCTAGATATAATTCCGGTTGCCTTCGACTTACTCTTTGAAGAAGGTATTGAGGCATGCATGCAATATCTGGAAGCAGTTCCATGGACTCCCCAACAAACACGCAAGATCAAGTCTTTACTGTCATCTCTGCAAGTAAGTGTTTCTTCCGATTTATCTGGCAGGCTTGGAATCTCCAACTCCTCGTTTGGTGGAGAGTTAGAGCTTCTAAAACAGAAATTGCCAGAAATGTTTTCTGCCATATGGAGAAATGAAATATGTATATCTGTGAGGAGTAGTACGCGGCTTACAATCGAGGAACAGCTGATTGAAATTTTCCAAGGCAATGCATTTCCAGCTATTCAAGATGTATGTAGAGATGTAATTATAAATGAATTTAGTCTCATAATTGAGTGTATGAAAAATGGAGATGGTTCGGCTTGTGAGAATCTGTTGTGGCTGTCGGATGTTGCTAAGCTTTGCAATATTGGAATATTTGGAATTACAATGAAAATATTTGTCGAAGATAAACAACTAAACAAATTGCTTCATCAATACACCAACCAAATTTTCCGAGACCACCGAGGTTGCTCAGATTATCTACTACAAATTTTAGTCGACAGGTATGTGAAGGGTTTGGCAAATGGGTGTATAATTGTTTCCAAGTCTTTTCGAATTTCTTTTCTGAGAATGTGGGTACCAGTTATAGCATTTCATATTTGTAATATATCGAGTTCCGAGATGTACTATAAAAATTTTGTTGAGGGTGTTACTAAAGTGGTAGGGACCCTTCCCCTTGATGACCAGAAAGAACTATTTATGTTCTGGACAAAGTCTTCGGAGAGATTCCGAAGGGAGATGAAAACTTTTCGGTGGTTGATTGATGCAATATGGTTATCAGTGACAAATGCAAATAACAGTGGTTTCGGGACTGAGTGATGGGCAATGAAGAACTAAACTGTTGGAAAATGATGCATGAGCCTCACCGTTTAATTGAAGATTCCATGCAACACTTTTTTAGTAAACAATTAATAAATGTTTGTATTTGCATGTTGCTGCATGTTGATTGTAACAGTCATGTGCATGCATGAGCTATATTTAGAGTTGGTATGCAAAACCTTTTTTATTTAGAGTTGGTATGCAAAACCTCTATAAAAAGAGGTCATATGTAATGAATTGATTAATCAAAGGAATAAGAAGCTAAGCTCCTGTGTTTGTGTGAAAAAGTTTTTTGTGCTTCCTCTGTTTTCTGTATTTGTGTTTTGTTTTAGTGTTTGCTGCTCCTATGATTGTTTTAATGTTTTCCTAGGCTTTTGAAATTTACATAAACGTTACTTTAGATTGTTGTAGGGCTGATTAATGGAATAAGTCACCATTAAAGGACTTGTCAACTGAAATTTTTTGAAACAAAATTTTGAGACTCAGTGTTACTCGTATTATATATGTTTATTTATAGAGATTATTTATAAGTTTTCCCATATGTGTTACTCTTTCTTATTTCCTTATTTCCTGTTTATATGTTCAATGGGTAGTTGCCTAAATCTTAATTCTCTAACATGGTATTATATATGTTTGTTTATAGAGATTATTTATAAGTTTTTCCATATGTTAATCTCTAGTTGTTACTCTTTCTTATTTTCTGTTTATATGTTTAATGGGTAGTTGCCTAAATCCTAATTCTCTAACATGAGATCAGAGTTAAGACTGTACTACTCTGAGAACTAATTTGCATCATTGTAAAACCAGATGTAGAGAAAATATCCCTGGGTTTTATGCACACATATGACGGTGGTCCTACAATCAAAATAAGGGGAAAAGCAAACTGAAAATGACGGATTTGTGGTATTCCACGGCTCGCAAATTTCTTTTACCCCTGTTAATTTTGCATGAAAAAGCATTACTGCTAGGAGTTGATTGGCAGGCGCACAAATATTTTATAGACCAATTTGGAGATCTGATACATATTTGATTTCTTATTATTCTGAGGACGGCCCCTGTGGAGCAAGATTAGTTAGTGAAAAGTCCTTTACTGCACTCTTTCCATAAAACCATATGGTCGTTCCTGGAGTGATTTATGGACCAATTCTTGAATGGGTGTGAAGCCATTGTATTAACACCACTGCTTGAACCTTCCCAGTATTTGAATAGAGATATATTCAAGGGAGAAGAAATTTTCTACGTCCCTAATGTCAATTCTTTTGAATAGCTGAATAGGAATGAGATTTTATGAAGAAACATATATTTTCAAACAAACAAGAAACACAAATTGCATCTGATTTATAGTCGAACACCCAGATAAGAGATTCACAAACCTTGTCAAAGCAAAAACATGCATATGCTAGGGCCTGGGCATAACAATGATTTTTCACAAGAGAAATTACAGTAGTATATTATGCCTTGTGCCATTAGTCCCTGAAATGCAAGTTAAAGTAAATAATTTGCATATACAGGCATGTTACAAAGATTATAAATTAGTTATTCTATGTTGGTCTGTTTAGTGTTATTTTTTAAAAATGGATTCTCTGTTAAATAAGTCATGAATAAAATCATGCTTACAAAGGGCCATGCTTGGGGATAAAATTTAGAGCAACGTGGTCTATTATCTTTATATATTTTTCTAGTTAGGAAGTTTACCATACATCCATGTCAGGGTAGAAGCAATTCTTGCACCAATTTGCACCATGGGATCTTCTTGACCTAACTGTCATAAGTGACCAATTAGAATGTTTGAGAACAGTATTTTGATTATACAAAAATGTCCATAAGATTATGTGTTACTGTAATCTGTATATTCTTCTATGCCCATATCTCATAATTCATCTAGTAATGCGAAAATAACCAAATATATAAACAATATCAAACAACATTTCTCTAAGGCCATAACCAGAGGAAGGTATGAAGTATAGTTACCTAAAAATCAAATGTATACAGACTAATGTATTGCATCTATATTTCTGGAATTTATTGTAATCCTGATCTCTCTCAGAATTAATTATAAAATATCATTAAAAGTCTTTATGGATTTGTTTATCCCCTATTTCCTTCTAACGTCTGCAGCATTCTTAAATGTTGTTTATTTGCCCACACAAATTGATTGCTGGTGATTGTATTTGAATTTGGTGTGAGCAGAAATTTTTAGAAGACAAAACAAGATAATGTCTCTACATTAGTAGTTTTTATGGAGGAAGAACATAGAACTACAACAACAAAGTGTTGAAATGGAGATCAGTAGTAGTAGTTACGGAAAACACACCATAGTTCTGGACAATGAACATACTCTATAGCTTCAAAAAGAGAAATCATTCATAATAGCAATAAAATTGATTGACAACATTTTGTAATTAGAATAAAAAAATTGTAAATGATATTTTTATATAAATAGAAAATATATTTTTCTGAGTGTTGTTTTTTTTTCCATTGGTCTCCGTAGTTGTTTAGTTTGGATTTTATTCCATCAAATTGGTATCGAAGCCCTAGGTTTTAGAATGTGTTGGACATTATATTTTTGGGTTTACAGATTTGCTTCAAATTCAAGTATGGCTAGAGGAAACAGCAAAAGCTAGCAACAACCACCATCTTTTGATGGGTAGAACCGTAGAACTATGATGTGTGGCCAAAGAAAATGAAGATCATAATGGTGGCAAATGATTTGTGGGAGCTAGCGGTATTTGGTTTCACAGATGTAACACTTCCAATAGTGTATGCAACACTCATAAATGACCAAAAGACCCAATTGAAGGAAATCAAAAGAAAAGATGCAAAAGCCCTAAGTTTGATAGAGTTGGCATTGATAGAAGTCATTTTAGCCATAATAGCAGCTAATTTGGGAAATATTACAAACCCATTACAAAGGGATTGAAAAGTTGAAATTAGTTAAACTCCAACTTCTCTAAAGAGACTTTGAAACTCTTCAAATGAAGGATGGAGAGTCTATTTCAGACCTCCATACAACAATTTTCATGGTAATAAATCAATTGAGGATTAATGGGGAAACTATGGAAGAGTAAAGGATTTTTTAAAAATCCTTAGGAGTTTTCTCTCAAAATTTGACCCAATAGTCATTGCCATAGAAGAGGCCAAAGACATCCCAAATATGATAGTGGATGTGTTGGCGGGTGCTTTGCAAACCCATGAGAAACACTTGAATAGTTCTATACCTTCTTCACAAGATCAAGAATTCAAAGCTAAAACCAATACAAGAGGTAGAGAAGAGGAAGAAATATCTCCAAAAAAAACTCTAGATACAAAGGTAGAAACAACTCCAAAAGGTGTTGTAGTTGCAGAGTAGACAACTTCAGAAGAATAAATAGTTAAGAGACTTAAGAAACTCACACCCCAACTCCAAAGTCAAGAAAAACAATCAATTAAACCAAAAGTATGACAAAAGTAATGTGCACTATTATTATTATCACAAATATAGTCATTATGCAAGTAAATGTTGGAAAAGGAAACATGACTAGTCAAAACAAAATATAAATGTGGCTAATGAGAAAGTGGCTAAAGCTAATCAGTCAAAAGTATTCATCATGTGCAATGTTGTTGAGCAGGGAAATACCAAAGTACATGATATTTGGATAGTGGATAGAGAAATCACATGAGTGTAAATAAAAATCTATTTCTATTTATTGACAAGAATGTCAAGTCTAAAATAAAAATGGGGAAATAATGAAATAGTTCTAGTCTAGTGGGAAAAGGGTATGTTATGATCCACACCAAGCATGGTAACAAAAAGGAGATAGAAAATATTTATTATGTCCCAAGGATAAAGAATAACCTCTTGAGTGTTGAACTGTTGGTCCAAAGAGGATACAAAGTGTTGATAGAAAAAATTGAGTGCATCATTTTTATAAGAATGAGAGCAAGAATGTGGTAGCAGCAATCCAAATGATAAAGAACCAGTTGTTCCTCTATGAATACAAATTAATTTATTAACCCAATTTGTAGCTACTTGTCCCAAACATGAGAAGTATACAATAGTACAACAAAACACAACTTTCAAGAGAGTCATAAAACTTTCAAGAGAGTCATAAAAGACCTTTACAGGATCTAGCATCTAGGGTATGCATATTTGAGTTATTTTGGATTTAGTCTTTTGTCCAAGAAGGGTATGGTTAATGGTTTACCAACAATAGTATATCCAAATAAAAAATGTGAAGCGAGTATTTAAAGAGAGAAGCATAGACAACCCTTTCAATTATGGAGCTCTAAAAGGGAAAGAGCACCATTGGAGTTATTGTATATAGATTTGTGTGGCCCTATGAAAACTCTCACTATAGGAAAGAACCAATATTTTATGACCTTCATTGATGACTACAGTCAAAAGACGTGTCTACTTCTTGGGTAAGTGCACAAAGATGAAGGGCCAAAAAGGGGGCTTAAGTGGCCACTTTTTTTCTAAAATTGAGAAATTTACTAACCTTGGATGAGAAATTGAGGATAGTTACACTCAAAATTTTAAGATGCAACATTAATGAGGACTGTGGAGCTTCGAATGTACTTTCTAAACTATTATTTTTTTAAAATGGGAGAGATTAAGGGGTTCAACAAAGTTACCCACACAAATTGGTCATGTTTTTTTGAAAAAAAACATAACATAGCATTTTAGTATTTTTAAAATCACTTCGGTGAGAAATTGACTAACAACATGCATTGTTGTCCTGAATTTCTCTGATAATTTTTAATGAATATATAATTTTTTTACAAATTCTTCAAAGTGGGCACATCCCTGGAAAACAAAAACACCATAATTTTGAAACTAATAATTCAAAATCATTTTCTAAACATGCAGAATAGAGTCCAGTTTATAAAAAACAATTTTATTTGAAATTTCAATGAACAACTAAATATAAAGTAAAAAAAAATACCAAACATTAGTTTTGACACAAAAATGAAAACATCTAATAAAAGAAATTAAAGATGAAAGACTTAACATAGTTAAAATGTGAAAAAAATACACCATTAAATAGCTAAGAGAGCTTAAAATTACCTAGGTGTTTGTTTTACTCGACCTTGAAACATGTGCAAACCTGATGGTTTGCATGAATGAGATTATGTGAAATTTTGTAGAATATGCAAAAATGCGTTTTTGGGCATTGGAAAGGTAGTCCAATCCTTTGAGTTGGAAATCTAAAGCAAATCCAAGCCAAAGGCTTGGGGATTCCCAAAACAAGACAAAACGTGAGTGTGTTATAAACGCGTCTGCTGTTACAGTCCCCGCTTTAACTTGTTTTGTAAGTCTTTTGTATAAAATGTATTGCCTTTATGTGAAGGCCTGTATTAATTTATTCAGGCTGCATGCCTTGTACAAAAAAGGCTCTGTTTGTGCGCTCTGAATCCCATATGTATGAATCCCATGTGCATGTGGCTGCATGTGTAATGTACGTAATGAATGTGGCCGTGTGGAAACAAAATGTACATTGTGGCTGTGGCTGAGTGCATTATTCTATCTATACTTGTACTCCATTGTGGCATCCATTCCATAGAGCTCAGCATTCACCATTAGAGGGGTCCCAAAGTGGCTTTTAAAAGCAAGGGTCAACTTATACAACCAAAAATGGTCAATCCTGAAGCCTAGAGCATGTGGCCTAGGTGAACAGTCAGAGGCCTTTAGGCATATGGATGAGGACTGAGGTGTAGGTCCAAGGTTTACACAGAGTTGAGGGCTGAGAGATGCGTTCACGCAGCTGAGGGGTACAGGGTTACAGCAGGTTACAGGGATTAGGGTTTGTGGATATCCCAGATAGGGCCTGAGGGTCTACAAATTTAGGCAAATTAGGACAAAAGGTTGGAATGTAGGGTTTTAGGTCTTGGGCATGGTGTTGAGGGTTCAAGAATCACAATTGAGGGACAATGTTTAGGTTGGATGGTACACTCTGGACAAGTTTATAGGCCATAGGGACTAGGGCCAAAAAGATATTGGGTATAGGGTTTAGGGTACAGGTTGAGGGTATAAGGAATAGGGAACTAAGGGTTGAGAGTGTAGGTTTTAGGGTTTAAGTATAGGGTTGAGGGACAATGTTCAAGGTTTAGGGTATAAGGTTGAGGGTATAGAGTATAGGGATGAGGGTTGAGTGTGTAGGGTTAGGGTTTAAGGTATAGGGTTGAGGGTTGAGGGATAGTCTTCAAGGTAGAGGGTATAGGGTATAGGGATTGAGGGTATAAGGCATAGGGTGAAGGGTTGAGATTTTATGGTTTAGGGTTCAAGTATAGTGTTGAGGGACAATGTTCAAGGTTTAGCATATAAGGTTGAGGGTATAGGGTATAGGGATGAGGATTGAGGGTGTAGGTTTTAGTGTTTAAGGTATAGGGTTAAGGGTTGAGGGTGTAGGGTTTAAGTATAGGGTTGAGGGTTTAGAGTATATAGGGTTGAGGGTTTAGGGTTTATAGTTGAGGGATAATTTTCAGGGTTGAGTGTAAGATCATGTGTTTAGGGTATACGTGTTAGTATACAAATATAATATTGGGCATAGGGTTTAGGGTATGGGTTTTTGGTATAAGGCATAAGGTTAAGGGTTTAGAGTGTAGGGTTTAGGGTTTAAGTATAGGGTTGAGAGTTAGGGTTGAGGGACAATCTTGAATGTTTAGGGTATAAGGGTGAGGATATAGGTTACAGGGATGAGGGATGAGGGTGTAGGGTTTAGGGTTGAAGGTATAGGGTTAAGGGTTGAAGGATTAGCATTCAAGTATAGGATTGAGGGTACATGGTATAGGGCTGAGGGTTGAGTGTTTACAATTGATGGATAATTTTCAACCTATTGAACGTATAAGATTAAGTGTGTAGGGTATAGGGATTAGGGTTTGGGGTTTAGGGTATGGTTTGAGGGAAAAACACATAGGGTTAAGGGTTGAGAGTGCATGGTTTAGGTTTTAATTATAGGGTTGGGGGTGAATGTTCAAGGTTTAGGCTATAAGGTTGAGGGTATAAGGTATATGGATGAGGTTTGATGGTGTAGGGTTTAAGGTATAGGGTTGAGGGTTGAGGGTGGAGGGATTAAGGCTTAAGTATAGGGTTGAGGGTTTCTGGTTGATCGATAATATTTAGCCCCTTGAGTGTATAAGATTAAGTGTGTAGAGTATAGGGATTATGGTTTAGGATATTGTGTATATGGTATAGGGTTGATGGATTGAGGGTGAATGGTTGTGAGGTCATGGCTTACAATTTAATTATAGTGTTGAGAGACAATGTTCAAATTTTAGGGTATAAGGTTGAGGGTGTAGCGTATAGGGTAGAGGGTTGAGGTTTTACAATTGAGGGAAAATTTCCAACGCGTTGAGTGTATAATATTAAGCATGTAAGGTATATGTATTAGGGTTTCAAATTTTGGGTTTATGGTATAGGATATGGATTGAGGGTATAAGGTATAGGGTGAAGGGTTGAGAGTGTATGGTGTTGGCATATGGCTTCTAGTGTTGTCATTGATGGCAACTAAAGTCATTGATCTAGTTTGCACTGTAGCATCTGATTATACCAGAAGACAAGATGAAGAACAAGGTATCTAGTTGGAGATTGAATCTACCAAGTGGTTTACATCACCAGCTTATCAGCTTTGGTTGTGGATCTCAGGGAAGGTTGTTGGGTATTTGAAACATGTTATTCTCGAGTTTTGTGCTGACGCATCAAGTTGTGTACGAGTTAGGAGATCTGGTTTTCAATCAGTAGATGAAGGCTGACTAGTGAATATTGGGTGTTGCAGGTGTTTAAGGCATAATTGATTAAAGTATTCTTGTGTTGGATATTTTGTTTTGGGTCCTAATTATGTTATGGCTGACTTTGGTGGATGTGCATTAAATTTTGTTCATGATTTGAGCCAACTGTTGGAAGATATTTTTCTATTTTATTGAAGCCGACATATAGCGATTGAATTCTTTATAGTGGATATATATATGAGATCAGTTAATTCATTTTCTAATGCATATGTGAGATTTTGATATGTATTGATGTGTGTGCAAATATTAGGATAGTAGTTAAGCAATTTTCATTTGCACAAAAGAGGATTTTATGAAGTGAATTAAGGCAGAGTAGAGCAAAGTGCAGAATCAAATAGAAGGTTTAGAATCTGATTTATGAGCCTAACTGAAACTGTAATCAAGCATTGGTAGATGCTACTTTCTCAATTCAACTCTTGTTGCAATCCAAATCTTTTGTAAGGCAGTGAGCCTTCCTAATTTTAAGCAGTGAGCTCTAGATAGTGTGTCTGAATGTAAGTGCATTATCTTTTGTAAAACACTTATATTTTGAGTACTCAAATTGTGGATTGACCTCCATCGTGGTTTTTCCCTTAACTGGGTTTCCACATAAAAATCCTTCTGTTATGGTTTTGTGGCTTGTTGTTCTCTGTTCATGCGTCTTTCATTTGATTGAATGTTTTAAGTACTAAAGAGAACAAATTAATAAAGTTAAAAATTGCACAACACTGATTCACCCCCCCTCTCAGTGTTGATTGAGTCCAACAATAGGTATCAGAGCTAAGTTCCTCAGAAGAAGTTTAGCAACTTGAGGTGGATCTTGGAATGAAATGGACTCTGGTAGTCTTCAAAAGCAACTTTTGGTGGCACTTGATGATCTTGATCATTCTAAAGAAGAAGTTCGGGAATTGAGAAATCTTAAGGATGTAGAGAAATTCATTCAGAAGTTGAAGGATCAGATTATTAAGTCTAAGGAAAAGCGAAAGGATCTTTGTGATCAAATTAAGCAGAAAGAAAGCAAAAGCATGGATGATGTTCACCTGAATCAAACCTTGAAGAAAATAACTAAAGAATGTGAAAAGCTTGCTAAAGGCAATGCTACCCTAAAACATGAGATGGAATCTATGGCAATGAAGATGACTAAGGAGATTGAAGAAAGAAAGAAGAATGAGGAAAATCTTGCCCAATCCCTAAAAGAGAGATCTGATGAATGTAGGAGAATTAATGGAGAATTCATTCAATTAGAGATTGAACTGCAACAATCTAGAACCAATGAAGAAGAGCTTGAAAAACATATTTTTATTCTCAGGGATGAACTTACTACTGCAAATGAATACAAAGAGAAATTCAAGATTAGCTTTGTGAAGCTTGATGAGCTGACTCGAGAACAAAAGAATGCAAATGATAAACAAGTTCTTGGTTATGAGAAAGGAGAAAGTCCTGGATCTAGACAGAATAATTTTAAGCAAGGACATCTAATGAACAAAGTAAAAAGGCTTCTAGTAAGACAACCTAATGCTCAAAAGTTTAATGGATATTGTTTTGCTTGCAACAAATTTGGTCATATGGCTGCTCAATGTAGAAGTAAAATGAAATCCAGTGAATTATCATTTTTCGGTCAGGTTTTTAATTGCAATAGGTTTGGTCACAAGATTTGGGCATATTGCTAATCAGTGCAAATCGAGAAGAAATCAATGGAGTGACTAGTTTGAACAAGGAAATGTGATGTGTTTCAATTGCAACAAATATGGTCACATTGCAAGATTTTGTAGAAACCAAAATATGGATTGAAGAGGTTCGGTAGACAAAGGCAGAAATGTACAAAAATATGAGAAAGGAAAAGGGAAGGTATATGTGGATGAAATAAGAGATCAGATGAAAAATACATGGGTGAAGAAGAGTTCCTCTAATGAGCCAGCACCAGAACCTGCTTTTGGTAATTCCTTCGGGAACTAGTTTTAGGCCTTTGGCCTAGGGGGAGCTGTTAAGAAAAAATTTCAAACCCCCTACGGATGAGTGTAGTAGTTGCACTGATGATCTACAGGTGTTGTTGGAATAGTTGGGAAAGGGTGTTGTGCTGAGTTGAAGATCCGCAGAAGAGTTATCTCTTACAGACTAAGAAAGCAGGGTATCCGGATAAGTTAGGGAAAAAGTATTTATTACAGCAAAAGTCATGTGTGCAAAATATAAAAGGCAACTTGAAATCCTCATTTTCCACTTTGTCGAAGAAAATAAGGAAAGCACTCTACACCATAATTTCAGAAGTGTGAAAAGGATTTAGCGGCGAAACCCTAATCTATCAAGTACCTCAATTACATTGACAAATTTTTGATTTGGTGTGCGGTTGAAGAACTTCTTTGGCATTTTCAAGACATGTGTATAGAAGGGAAAAGGGAACAAATCAAAGGATTGGTAAAACTAGATGAATATAGCAGTGGGAAGATTAGAGCCGAAAGAAACATTTTGTTGAACGATGAATTGGAATGGAACTGAATAAAGCGAAACACAAAGGCTTGGATATCTAGAGTGAATTTCCTTATTTCAAAAGCATAGAAATTGTTGAGTTTGTTTTGAACAGATTGAATGATGACATTCTCACTCTGGATAAACCATATCACATCTCGAAAGAAGTAATTGAAGTTGTAACCGGGTTATGCAAAGTTGGGGATGTGTCAAGGAAGAAGTCAATTCGGAACAAAGAAGTCAAAACCCTAAGTGTTGTAATTGGAGATCAAAGGGCACTGCTAATATCTATAATCAAAGATCCAATGACAAGGTACATTACGCATGGAATATCTTACAAAATCTTTTTCAGAAATAGAGAAGGTGCTACTTCGGTAGGTGCAGTCTACATTTCACACAAAATGATAACGGAAGATCAGGATTTTGATCTTTGTGGATTACTGAAAGATCAATTGATGGAGAACGTGCAATTGACGAAGGAAATAGGTTACCCTTTCAGGTTTGGTACTTTGGTTATGTGTCTTGTGATCTATTTTCTGAATTGCTTACCCCTGAATGACAATGCAATATGGAAAGAAGTGAACCGGTTTGCAAATACATTTACATATTCTCTAAAAATTTAGAAAACTATGATCAAGTGTATGAAATTTTCTTTAAGGATTTGCTAAGGAAGTTTGAATCAATTGGTGTTTCAATTCTGGTAAGAAAACTTGAAGTTGGTTCCTCCTCTGGTGAAATGGAGAGAAAGAAGAGAAGAGCAAAAGAAATTGATACCAGTACTCCACCAGCATGCAAGACTCTAAAAAATGAAGGGAAAGGAAAAGAACAAGTGATTATGGACATACTAGATGGGGAATCTAATAAGGAAACTAAGGACACCCTTGGAAAAGAATTGGAAACAGATCAACCAAAACAAGAAAAGGCAATGATAGAAGGAAGTGAAGGAGAAGGTGATCTAACAAAAGAAGAGTTATTGCAGCTTATCCATGAGGAAGATGGAATGCAAAAAATTGTGAACATGCAGTCTATCAGACCTTCATATGAGTAGGACATGATCTTAAGCGTACTAAGTGCTCATTTTGTGCACAACCATATCAGATTGGAGATTTTGCAGAATAAGTTACCGAAAGAGATGAATGAATGTATCAAGGAAATCATGGACTCTGAGTCTCAAATCAAGGAAGAAGAAGAAGTGATTCTACATTTGAAGAAGCAGTACATATTGTCACTTACTAAGCTAAAAAGGCACATGAATGAGCTAAGGCAATGCATAAGTATAGCAAATAGAATTTATAACTATTGTCTTTGATGGCCTCATGCAATCAGTAAGTACAAGGAGAAGTTGGAACAAATTAAAACGAAGCTGAACAATATTGGTCAAAATTATAACATGCCTCAAGATCAAGATGGTTCGATCAGGAAAAGGATTTAGGAATTACAGACGGATCATACAAATTTTTAGAGTACCAGAAACAGAATTGTGGACACTTTTTGGAAAGTGAAGGACATAACAGAATGCAGGTTGGAACAATTGACTTCGATACTAAGGAAAGGAGAAGTATTGGAAGATTCCTTCACCATTCCATAATCCCTCATCAGGATTATCAACCAAACATTTGAGAACAATAGCATGATCATAATCACCAAGATTGCAATGGAAGCATGGAAGAAATTCCTTCCAGAGATGAAGGAAAAGCACAAAATAATCTTCAATTAGCAAGTGTATTTCTTCAAGTTTTTGAATTTTTGCTCAAGTAAGTTTTTGGTTATATCTTCATAAGGAGATATTGTTGGTATAAAGGGAAAAAGGAAATATTTTATTATCTTTTTCATTGATATGTCAAGGAGAGCAATGAAGAATTCATGTGTGAATCTAAGGGTTTTGAGTTTTGTTAAGTATTATTAAACTTTGGGTGTTTTACATGGTTTTGAAAGGTTTGTACCTTGGTCGTTTTCACTAAAGTATTTAGCATCAATGTCTCAAAGGGAAATGACTGGAATATATAGCTTCTAGTGTTGTATCTCTTGCAGTGTGGCAAAGTCGTGGTTATATATACTTGATTATATATACCGGGCCAGGGATGAAAACAGTGTTGATTGAAGATTAGATCTGTCAAGTGGTTTGCATCACTATCTTATCAACTTTTGTTGTAAGGATCTCGGGGAAGGTTGGTGTTGAACCGGTATTCTAGTTTTGTGCTGGCTTTTTCAAGTTGTGTCTGAGTTAGGAGATCTTCTAGTTTGTTTGATTCTTTTGTTCCTTCGGTAGATGATCTGATAGATAGTAGGTGTTGTGGATGGTTAAAAGCGGTGGTAAATATTCTTGTGGAATTTTCGTTAATTATACTATAAGCGGAATTTGGTAGATCATAAATATTTCATAGTTGAGCCTTCGTTGTTGGAAGATATTTTCTATTTTGTGAAGTGACATAACTTCTAAATTCTTGATATGTGGATATATACAGGAATCGGTTAATTCATTTTACAGTATGAGTTTGATGTGTGTAGAATATCGGGGAGAGGATTGTGACCAATTTTCATTTTATGTCTGAAGAGTTTTGTAAGAAACAAGATTAAAAGCGAGAGCAAAGCAAGGAACAAATTGAATAGAGGTCTAGGAATATAATTTATAGCCTAACTTGGAACTATAATCAAGGTGGTGATGCTAATTTCCAAGTTTCAACTCTTATTACAATCCAAATCTTTTTGTGGGTGATCTTCCTAATTTTGGCTGATGAGCTGGTAATGTCAAATAGAGTGCATTCTCTTTTGTAAAACAGTTATATTTTGAGTACTCAAATTGTGGATTGACCTCCACCGTGGTTTTTCCCTTAACCGGGTTTCCACGTAAAAATCCTTGCATTATGGTGTTGTGACTTGTTCTATGTTCACGCATCTTTCATTTGATTGAATGTTTTAGGTACTAAAGAGAACAAATTAATAAAGTTAAAAATTGCACAACACTGATTCACCCCCCCTCTCAGTGTTTCTTGAGTCCATCATATGGTTTATGGATTAAGTATAGGGTTGAGAGACAATATTTTGGGTTTAGGGTATAAGGGTGAAGGTATAGGGTATAGGGATGAGGGTTGAGGCTGTAGAGTTTTGGGTTTAAGGTATAGGGTTGAAGGTTGATGGATTAGGGCTTAAGTAATGGGTCGATGGTATAGGGTAGAGGGTTTATAGTTGAGGGATATTGTTCAACTCATTGAGTGTATAAGATTAAGTGTGTAAGGTATAGAGATCAAGGTATAGGATATTGGGTGTAGGGTTTACTGTATGGATTGAGGGTATAAGGCATAGGGTGAAGGGTTGAGAGTGTATGGTTTAGGGTTTAAATATAGGGTTGTGGGACAATATTTAGGGTTTAGGGTATAAGGGTGGGGTTATAGGGTATAGGGATGAGAGTTGAGGTTGTAGGTTCAAGGTTTAAGGTATACGGTTGAGGGATGAGGAATTAGGGCTTAAGTATAGGGTTGAGGGTTTACATTTGAGGTATTATGTTCAAGGTTGAGTGTCTAAGGTGTAGGGTTAAGGGTTGAGGGTGTATGGTTTAGGGTTTAAGGTGTAGGGTTGATGGATTAGGGCTTCAGCATATGGTTGAGGGTATAGCATAGAGGGTAGAGGGTTGAGGGTTTACAATTGATGGATTAAATATTGGGTTTAAGTATATGGTTTAGGGTATAAGGGTGAGGGTATAGGGATGAGGGTTGAGGTTATAGGGTTTAGGGTTTAAGGGTTGAGGGTTGAGGGATTAGGGCTTAAGTAATGGGTTGAGGATATATGGTATAGGGTTGAGGGTTGAGAGTTTACAATTGAGGGATAATGTTTAGCTCATTGAGTGTATAATATTAAGTGTGTAAGGTATATGGATTAGGGTTTAGGATATTGGGCTTTGGGTTTACAGTATAGATTGAAGGTATAAGGAATAGGGTGAAGAGTTGAGAGTGTATGGTTTATAGTTTAAGTATAGGGTTGAGGGAAATATTCAAGGTTTAGGGTATAAGGGTGAGGTTATAGGGTATAGGGATGAGGGTTGAGGTTGTAGGGTTCAGGGTTTAAGGTATAAGGTTGAGGGTTGAGGGATTAGGGCTTAAGTATAGGGTTGATGGTACATGATTGAGGGTTGAGGGTTTACAACTAAGGGATAATCTTCAAGGTTGAGTTTCTAAAATTATAGGGTTAATGGATGAAGTGTAGAGCTTAGAGGGATTTAAAGGTATGGGGATTTGAGGGTTGATGGATTCAGGGATTAAGTATGAGTTGAGGTTGAGAAGTTGGCATAGTTGAGGATTAAGTGTTAGGGTTTAAGTATGGGTTTAGAGTATAGGGTTGAGGGACAATATTTTGGTTTAGGTATAGGGTGATTATGAAATTACAGAGATAGTTTGAGTTATGGGTTTAGGTTTTAAGGTATAGGAATGAGGTTGAGGATTAGGGCTTAAAGTAATAGGTTGGGGTATAGGGTTGAGGTTGGTTGATAGGATAATGTTCAAGAGTTAAGTGTATAGGGTATAGGGATTGGGTTTGAATGTTTGGTATAGAGGTTTAGGGGTATGGATCAAGGTTATAAAGGCATGGGTGAAGGTTGAGAGTCATGAGTTTGGGGTTTATGTATTGATTTGAGATAATATTTGAGTTCCGAGTAGTTGAGATATAGGTATAGGATGAGGTTGAGGTTGTAGGGTTTAAATTTGAGTAACCAGGGTTTAAGTTTATTCGTTAGGGCTTAGAAGTATATAGGGTCAAGGTTGAGTTTTGTGGTGTGGGTTTATGGTTTTAAAATTATAGGGTTGAGGAGATCTTAGGGTTGAAGAGATCTGCCAAGGTTGAGGGAGGAGTAGAGGTTTATATTTGAGGGATAATGTTCAAGGTTGAGTTTCTAAGGTATAGGGTTAAGGGTTGAGGGTGTAAGGTTTAAGGTTAAAGGTGTAAGGTTTAAGGTTTAAGGTTTAAGGTTTAGGGTTTATGGTGTAGGGTTGAGGTATTAGAAGGAGCTTAAAGTATAAGGAGTTGGTATAGTATAAGTTGAGGTTTTAGGTTGAGGTTTGGGATAATATTCCAGGTTTAGGGTACAGGAGTGAGGTATAAGATGTGGGGTGAGAGTTGAGGTTGTAGGGTTTAGGGTTTAAAAGTATGGGTTGAGGATTGAGGAGTGCTCGACATATGTTGAAGGTTGTAGGTGTATAGATTTAAGTGTATAGGGTATAAGTTAAGTTTTATGACATATTAGATTTGACATTCTGAGTGTATAGTTAAGTGTAGGGGTATAAGGTTAGGGTTTCGATATTGGGTATAGGGTTTAGGGTATGGATTGAGAGTATGAGGCATTGGGTGAAGCATTTAGAGTGTAGGGGTTGAGGTATAGGGTTGAGGGACAATATTTAAGGTTTAGGGTATAGGGTATAGGGTATAAGGTATAGGGACTTTTTTTTAAGTTTGTATGGTTTAGGGTTTATGGTATAGGGTTGAGGGTTGATGGATTAGGGCTTAAGTATAGGGTTGAGGGTTGAGGTTGTAGGGTGTATGGTTTAGGGTTTAAGGAATAGAGTTGAGGGATTAGGGTTGAGTGTTTAATGTATAGGCTTGAGGGTACAGGGATATTGCATTGAATGGAAACACACAGACAAAGGGTCATGTCATGTATAATGACACATATGACATATAATAAGGGAATTGTGGTGAAATTTCATATCACACACAAAACAACACATACATAGTACTTACAAGATGTCATAATTTATTGAAGAAAGGTCTCATAGATATACCTCAACCCAACCCCCTACACACATGATAATATTCAAGAAACCTTGACAAATTCATCAAATAAAATATCTAAGCGCTCTTTGAAAAGGTTGAGATTTTGCACCATTAGAGAAAGCCAAAGTGTGCTCACACTTTGTGCAAGTAAAAAAAGCTCATTATAAAATGAGCACATTTTGTGGATTTCTAAAAACAATAAAAAGGGTAGGACACCCATGATCTAGGCCCACATGCTCTGTTATTCTCCTACTTATGTGTGTTATTTGACAAAAAAACACTTTTTCATGTTGTTGGGGAAAACACATGCAATTTTTACACATTCCACCACCTTTGCACCATTTTTTTATTTACAAAATTAGGAAGGAGGAAATAATAGAGTTTTTACATCAAATATGATTATATGAACTCAAATTTTCATGTTTGTAGTGTTGCAATGTTTATGATTTTATTGTTATAATTTCATATTAGTTAATTCTATAGTTTTTAGTAATTCTATTAGAGTTAAATAGAATTGAGCATTGAAAAGGAAGCAACTTCGTGAAAAGATCAAATTTTTGAGGAGTTTGATGCAAGAAGAAAAATAAACTACACATAATTGGGTAGTTTCTCATCAAATCTTGGATTTTAAGGTATGTCAAGTCTTTATACATGTGATTTACATTTCCCTTCATTTTTTTATGTTTCTTTATCACTTCTTATCATACATGCTTAATATAATGTTTTGATTTTGTTATCATGTTGATTTTTGGATTAGATTTTGATAAGAGTTCAAAATCATGAGTGAGAAAATCATACTCATTTAAAAGTTAGAACTATTTTCTTAAGTTAAAAATTTCAATCAACTACATCATAATCATCATATTTAGTTTCTTCTTCAA
Source organism: Sequoia sempervirens (assembly GCA_007258455.2). Lineage (NCBI taxonomy): Eukaryota > Viridiplantae > Streptophyta > Pinopsida > Cupressales > Cupressaceae > Sequoia > Sequoia sempervirens. The sequence continues at coordinate 279,895,402 of VDFB02193867.1, read as the reverse complement.
TACAATCATAATTAAATGCACCATATTAATCATCCATATCTTTAGAGTACTCAACATACCCTTCCTTAGAAGATAAATTTTCATCCTTGTTTATTGAGAGAGAATTTTCACATTCAAATGAAACAAATTTGGACAAAAGAAACTCAATGTAGATTATATTTTATTGTATTTTAACTCTATATAACTCATTGAGAAAATTGGAATGTTGTAAAATAATGGAGACTTGCAGATATAGATATTCCATAAAATTATATTATAAATACACATCAAATAATCTATCCATGTCTCTTATACTAATAGGTATATCACTCCTTTGTATCTCATAACCAATCCTTCACACTTTATTAACTATTTTAGTTATATCATCAATTGAATCTTTAGAAGTAAACAAGTATCAATTTCTTAAATCTATATCATGATCTTACATTTGTATCATGCCCAAGTGCGTTGCCCTTTGTTTATCCTTCCCATTCATCCCTACCCTTTCCTACACTTTGTTTGTCATGTTTATCATGTGTGCAAAGGGAATTAATGAATTTCAATAAATTTATGCCCATTCATCTATTCCCTTTGTTGCCCTTTCCATGACACCTATTATCCAACATGCATTAAAAGAGCAACCCAACAACCAAACCTAGCAAAGAAGAAAAATCTTAATTCACCCACGAAAACTAGTCTATCTTCAAGGAAGCACTAAAGAAAAGAATAAATAAGGAGAGAAAATGAATAAAAAGTTTCAAAAGCCACAAACTAACAAACATTATTCAAGAGGAACTTGAAATATGTAACAAGGAAAAAAATAGAAAGAAGAAAATAAGTTGTTTTCCAACAAATGTTTGGTTCAATGAGGATTACAAGGCTACAAGGAGAACTAGCAAAGAGTTTTATAGTGCATATTTTTTACCAACCCAAGTGCATAGTTGTAGGATTGTGCTTGTTCCATTCACACATTCTCGTGCGCATAAATTCCCTTTGTTGCTCTTTGTTTATCCTTCTCATTCATCTCTGCCCCATTGCCCTTTTTCATGTTTATCGTGCGTGCAAAGGGAAATAATTAATTTTAATGGATTTGTGCCCATTCATCTTTTCCCTTTGCTACCCTTTGTTTCCCTTTCCACAACACCCATTATCCAAAAAATGTCTTTTCTTATGCTATTTGGTCGATGCTATTTCTGCAATCCCTTATCATTGCATGTTTTTCTACATCCTTGTTGGATTTAAGGTGCCTAGGTTTGAGAATTATAATGGGAAAGGTGACCCCATAATGCACATCTTTTCTTTCACTATACTTTACATTGACTTCTTATATGAAGATACTTTTCTAGAAAACTTGTTCCCATTGTCATTAAAAGAGACCATGTTGGACTACTTTTTCTCACTTCTTAATCATTCAATTAAGACATTTAAGCAATTAATAAACCAATTCCTTCAATGTTTCTAGGTGAATATTAGACCACATGTCACCTTTATTAACCTTATTCATTACCCCTAGCATATTATTTGTTAATGATTTGTTCATGTGTATATAAAATGGTCTTCTTCACATACCTACTCATTTCAACGAAAAATCCATTAATGCCCTTTGCACACATGATAAATGCCCTTTATTTGGTAAATACCTTGTTTCCCTTTGTTTTTCATATTTCAACTTAGACCTTGTCACTATCATCTTATAGAGCCTCCTCATGTTCTTTTCTGCCCTTGGGTCTATAGTTCCATGGTGGGGCTAATCTTTATCTCTTTTTCATGATATAGAACAATTCGAGGAAATGACCAAGTACATGTCATCTAACACCGAATGAGCAAGAAGCATTGAATGCAAAGAAAAAGAGAATAAATGAGATAGGTTCATAATAGAAGGAAATTGAACATGATAGTAGAAGGAATGCCAATTCAAGAGGAACATGAATCACTGACACGAGATATGGTATTGGTAGCACAAAGGAAAAAAATGTAAAACCTTCATGCAATGAGAGATTTGAATCTCATAGTTGGAGACACGTCATCTACCGCAATTCAAGATGGAGGGACACCATTTACCGCATCTCAACTTAAAAGTACATCATCATTCACATGTGAAGGAGGTACACCATCTTTCTCGTCTCAACTTCAATGTATGTCATCTATTCCATCTCTAACTGAAAGTATGCCATCTATCCCATCTCATTTAAATATTGATGAAATTCCTAATGTTGATGAGAATTTACCTTTGAGAATGCCTCCTAGAATTTTGTGTAGAAAGCCTAAGTTTTTTATTGATATTGATGAGAATATTTTGCAGGCAATAGATGATAATATTCCAAAATGTACTTGTAGAAGATATGCTAATAATATTTGGAGATTATTCTTTGAAAAAATAAATAAAATTGGAAGATACCAACTTTTTATTGAAATGTTGAGAAATCTAAAGTATAGGTCCATTATGAAGATTCTTGGGCTAAGAACATTGAAAGCTTCAAGTGACAAATCTATTGTGAAGAATCTAATGAGTGCATATGAGAGTGTGGATACCACCTCACACATTAAAGATAGTAACATTACACAACGTATCATTACATCAACAATAGTAAGTAATCAAATGAATAAAGATTGTCTCATTAGAAAGACAAGTCAAGTATTGAGAATAAATACAAAAAAGTTATTGAGAGTCATTGGAAGACACCAAAGAATTGAGGACACTAATGACAATGAATTATGGGCATTCTTGGAGAGATTAACACAAAAAGATAAACCAATTGTTGAAGCATTGAGATCCCTAATTGAAGACTTTTGGAAGAATAACATAAGGGTATCTCTGAATCAAAGTGATGTGGTAAAAAGGAAATTGGTAGTTGAAACTGTGACAATTCAAACATTTTGATAAGGACCTCGCAAAACATAATTTTTGGATGGCACATGTCAACATTGTGGTGGCTTGCAATGTATGCCAATATGTGAACATATATAAAGTACACATGTTGTTGGAAATGAAATGGTAGAATTTGGAAAGACAATGGCCTACTATACAAAAGAAGGTAAAGAAGCAAAAATGTGTGATTTGGTTATTGAAAAGATTCCAGTGTATCAATTTATGTCTATATTTCATGATAGTACAATGTATGAGTATGCAAGAAATACCCATAGAGCTCGATGGTTGGACTTGCAATTCAAGTTATGCATGAACACTTTTCCACTTGGTAGTATTGTTTCAATCGTCAACTTTGTAGAGAACTGTAGTCTACAACCACAGTGTGAGGTGCAGTCATAGTATTACAACTCCACATAGGTTGTCATATTTGTGCACATAACATTCATTCATGCTAGTGATAGTACAGAGGATGAAAAAAAAATCATAAGGGAGTATTATTTTTATATCAGTGATGATCGCACACATTCTACAAAGTTCGTGCAAGGTTTCTTTCAGGTGTTCTACCATGATTTGGCTAGAAGGGGCATATCATTCCGTCAACATATTATATGGTTGAATAATTATGCTAAGCTTTAGTTTATTCTCATAAAGGAGTTTTTCAATACCCAATATTGTGTATGTTAGTAAATAATGCATCATACCTACATTCTTAATCCATTTCCTACATAACCCCATGAGAGAAAAGTATGCATGCAAGTTTACAGAATAACCATAATGCATAGATCAAAATAGACTAGCCACAAGATAACACAATATATACCATAGGAAAACCCTCAAGAGGGAAAAACCCAACCTCCAAAAGTATCCATACTCCATCTATTATTCAACAATAAAACAATACATGCACTTATAGAGTTACCATGAATACTTTTGAAACATCAAACCTCTCCAATGCGTACTCCATGTTTCCAAGCATGAATCCACACATCCCATGCCATGCTTCACATATTACTCCTCAAAAAGATCAATAATGATATCCCACTCACGCAGCCAACCATAACCACTAAACATGTGTTTTCTTTTATAGATACAAGCTCACAAAAATACAACCATGTGCCACAAAACCATTGAACCCTCATTTAAAATTGGGTACTAATTTTTCACTTTATTTAATGTTTTCCCCAATATTAAATTATTATCTCATGTCTCTCACACATTAAATAATAAAATCCAATGTTACAATACAACATACAAATGGTCCCCAAATAATTACCTAGTGTGATTAACCACACCTCCTAGGTGCATGACAACTAAATAATTATTTAATTACAACATTATGATAAATCAAATTATGTAATGGTGTACAACACCATATCCTAACATTCTCCCACATGGTGTATACATTGCATAAGGGTCAATCAATGAAATACATCATCATAACCATACATGAAATCACATGAATCTCTAGCATGCTCTTGTGCTCCATCAAGATACCTACAATAAAACCAAAGTGACCACCATCTCAAGCAAGAACTCCTCTCAACCTCCAACATGCCACCAATGGAAGAAAAGGAACATGCCAAGGTGAAGATGCACCATCCAAGAACACAACCATAAAATCAAAGTGATAACAAAGGCTCCAAGTTGATGTCAAAGGTAAAAATCCACATGATCAAAAATAGCATCCACAACACATGCTAATACATCCAACCATCCATACCTCCTAGGTATCAACAATATTAGTAAACTCATGCCAACAACATATGCAACCCATAAACCGTAATGAAAATCTCCCTATATCAAACTTGTTAATGAAGATCGTACATATCTAGGAACTCCCACTACATGGGTAATGTCAAATCTGAAAATGATTAAGACACATCAAGTCTACCAATCAACACTATATCAAGGTGTGATAAATAATAAAAACCTAAAGTACCAAGAACAAACACAATGATCCACACATGCAACACCAAATAGTTGCATACTCTCTCACATGTCTCCACAATCCTCCCAAATCATAAGAACATGAACCTCCAAGAAGGGACCATAAAATGAAGAGAGAAAACCTATAAACCATAATATGTCCTCCTACCAACACCTCAAAGTGCTATGTTATGTCAAGTATGATCTCCTTACAACCCCAAATTAAAAGCCTCAACAACACCCATAACGTTCAATCTCTTAAATCAAGAAAATATATGAATCATGTAGAATGCCAACATGAATGTAAGCCTCTCTAATCATGAAGATAAAACTTAAAATATCCATTCCCAAATCAAGAAACCAACCCAATAACCATCTCCTAAACTCCTCATCAATTAATGATAACATAAAGTCATATGCACAAGGAGATACCATCCCTCAAAATGAATCCTCTAGAACTAACAAACCATAGCTCAAGATCCATATCTATGAAAGATAAATCATAAAACATAACACATCTAAAAAATAGGAAGGGCAATACCTATTAGATGATAAACTATCGAGTAGACCAAGAGTGGGGAATGATAATGTTCCTCCAGGATAACCAAGTCATCATGATTCACTCCAAGCACAATCTCCTTGATAGGTTCATCATGAACTCATGTCCATATCCAAGTGAAGGCTTCTCGGTCTTCCATGTTGAAACCTCCAAAGAGTAACTGTCTCAAGAAAATATTTCTAATCCCAAGAGAACTCTAGCCTCACCTAAGTCTCCAAGTATCCATGAGCACCTGAAATCGCTCAATCCATGCTAAGCTCCAAATATAACACCACACTACCATGAAGCTCCCGAGCAAATGATCAATGTACTCAATACCAAGAGGACCAACAAGATCAATGTTAAAGCTCCAACCGTAGAATTAGGAAACCATCATGACATCATGATCTAACCATCTCCTCCTAGGATATTACATACAATGATGCATACATCCTAGTCTCAAGAGAGCTTGTATCATGTCAAACCTTTAAACTAGTATCAAGAGTAAATCATGACACAATACCAATTACACTCTAAACCAAGAATCAACATCTCCAATCACATGAAGATAACCATCTCCCAATAATGAACCTATCACTATGAAAGAACTCTTTTGCAAGAACAAGATCTAAGAGCCCCTCCATGACATCCACAAACACTAACGAATATTATCCATCACCAACAATGAATCCATGTCACTTCCAACAACTCCCACTAAACCATGATATTGAGCTACACCTGGCATCGTGACAACCATCTCCTAAATGAATATCACCCAGGTCCACACATACTCAACTGCAATCCCAATAGCTCCAAAGAAGAATTAGAACCAAGATATCTAAGCCAAGAAGATACAACTAACATCAAAACATCAAGAAACAATCCTACACTGCTAAATCATCACTATCAAAAGCTCCCACTAGAAACTGTAACTAAGTTATCATGACAACATGATAAAACCACATGCTACAAGTCCCAATCATTGACTAATCAAGTACTCTAATCATCCATCCTCTCGTCTCGATGCAACATACCAATGCACTAATGACTATAGACAATGCCAACTAACAAATTCTACATCAATATTGAAACAATCTTATGGATATAAACAGTCCACACTGAGTCATCACACTACAAATTAATAGATTATCAACCCATACAACTACATAAGTTGTAGATACCAAACAATGAAGTATGCAAACCCATAATCATATTAGTAACCTACAAACTGAGATATCAAAGAAGATAAACTTATAGACAACAAGATTCAAACACCAAATCAACCATAGATTTGATTCACCAAATATGTCCACAAACAAGTAACCATAGTCAAGGAACTAATCAAGCATCAAGGAGATAAGAACAACCTCCTAAAACCAAACCATACACCACCAAACAACCACATACATGATCATTTCATGTCAATTCCCAAATGTACCTGCATATCCATGACACCATAATCATAGCCAACATTGTACCTACACTCAATTATCACCCACACGAGACTCCAAATCTCTACTCATGTCAATCCATGTCCTCAAAATTGAAGAAAACCTATATACCTATCACCATCAAATTCCAACTCTGAAAAACACTTGTAAAACCTATACCAAGGAGCACCAAACTGATAATCAATTGAACCATCATAAATATTGAATATAAAAACATATACTCAATGTTTTTCCTCTTGACTCGTTCTGATGCTTACACAATCACACCTTGTATCTTAGGCTCCTACAAGTGATCAAACAAGTACAAACCTCATCCTACATCACAAACTAAAAATCTACCTGATCCACTATGTAACACATTGTACATGCTCTACAATGCCTATTCAAAGTTGAAAATTTGATTTCATATGCAAAAGTTATGCTCAAAACTGCAAAATGGAGAACATCTAGCTTGCGGATTCTAAAAATTAATAAAAAAATAGCAAAATCATGAAACCAAACCTATACTACTATTTAGTGCTCAAAACCACCTTTCCAACAAGTATAAGAAGTCAAAAATATAACATCTTGGGTGAAAGTTATGCTTGTTTGAATAAAACTTTGTCAATTAAGCTTATACATAGGCTACTAGTGGCCCCTGGGTGGAGCCATCGACAACGATGGCATGTCAGTGATGCTTGAGTGGTGCACCATTGGTATTGATGGCATAAAAGGGTAGCAAATTTTAAAAAATAGTTTAAATTTCATTTTATAAATTTTGGCAGATTTGTTTTAATGGCTCATAGCCTGGGGTTGGTCCCCCATGGGACCAAGGGGGCACTGACTACTGTCAGTTGGGACTATTAGTCTCATACTAATAGTCATTGGTACCCTATCATAGGGTATGGGGCAGGGGTCTACATACCCCCCCGCTCCCTTTACCCTCCCTACCCCAAGTTAATATAATTTTTTAATTTAAAACTTTTTCAGTAATTTCCAATTTGTTAGTATTGTGCAAGAAAATATTTTTAAAAGCCACAAACAAATTTTTTTATTTTTTTATTTTGCACACGACAATATAGTCGTATGACTATGATAAGGAGGAGATTTTTTTTGCATTTTTTCATAGTGGCCAAAATAGGGTAAATTTTATATCATTTTTTCATTTCTCAACCATCCTAGATCCAATGGTGAGGTTCATTTTTGTTTCAAGAGGTCATCCATAAAATTTCCTCTACAAAACACTCATATGAAAACACAATCCAAGAAACCCTTTTGACCTAAATTTCTCATGCCTTAGATTTGCAATAAACCCAACAAAATTTTAAACCCCAAAAGCTCAAATTTGCAAAAAAAACACCTATACATGTGTTCCATATCTTGTAATGCCTTAGATCTTTCTTGCATAGCCATGGATTCAACTGTGTACCAAATCTATTCAAACAAAGCTTATAACAAAATACAGGAGCTTACACCTCCCACAACCATAAAAGCTCTAATACCACTTGTTGAGTTGTTGCTCATTTGGACTAGCTAGGACTCAAACCTAGGACCTTCCATTGTTTTTGGAGTGTTCTACCAACTGAGCTACTAGCCCCTCTTTGGTCGGCCCATCATCGGTCTGAATGTTGCTTATTTCCAACACCCTCCCCACCTTGTTAAACCACATTGCTAGTGCTTAGGGCTCCTAACCTAGCTCTAATACCACTTGTTATAAAATAATGCATCATACCCACATTCTTCATCCATTTCCTACATAACCCCATGGGAGAAAAGCATTCATGCAAGCTTACAAAATAACCATAATGTTTAAATCAAAATAAACAGGCCACAAGATAACACAAGATATACCCTAGGAAAACCCTCAAAGAGGGAAAAACCTAGCCTCCAAAAGTATTCATAGTCCATCTATTATTCAACAATAAAACAATGCATGCACTTACCATTAACCCCTCATTTAATATTGGGTACTAAGTTTTCGCTTTATTTAATGCTTTCCTCAATATTAAATTATTATTTCATGTCTCTCACACATTAAATAATAATCCAATGTTACAGTACAACATACAAGTGGTCCCTAAATAATCACCTAGTGCAATTAATTACACCTCCTAGGTGCATCACAACTAAATAATTATTTAATTACATTATGATAAATCAAATTACGCAATAGTGTACAACACCATATCCTGACATTGTAACCTATGGTTTTCTACCTTTTGACTAAGTTTAAGATTAAACTTGAACTTAAACTTGTCAATCCTATTAGAGTCACTTAAGGACTCAAGCTCCTAAGAACACCTGCAAAACCAAAAATACCCTTCTACAAGAGAAAAAAGCAAGACCCTAAATTTGCAATAATGGATGCAAAATAATGTTAGATCAAATGTGATCAATATGCAATACCTGCAATATGGCAATGCAATGCAATAGATTGATTTACAAATGAGAACCCCTTGGTTATATAGCCAAATGAGATATAGGATTAGACAAGATCATGGCTAGTGTCTTAATCCTATGACATGGGACAACTAATATTAAATGACCTAGAACACAAGAAGTAAATGACATAAAATAAGATAAGATCTAATGCCAACTAAGACTTCTAAAAAGATTCCTAAGACCTAAATAAACTTACCATGTGAATAGGACCTACTAGGTGAACTAGTTAGGTAAAATACCATATTCACACCAACACCACCTCTACGTGTGGGAGTATTGGTCATTTCCTTCACTTCTAGCTATCCCAGGAGTTTAAACCTAGGTGATACCATTGCAAGTAAATCCCCATTAAGTTAAAAAAATTATGTATAGCATGTAAATTTGAAAAATGCAATTACAAATGTGCAAGAGAGAACTTGAATGGACACATAAATTATTTCACTATTGAGGATCTATTTGTTTAATGTCAAAGAAACATGCATGATTGATGATGGAAGTGACTCATCAAATTGCACAAATGTCCCAAAACTTAAAACGATGGTCAAGCTCTTATGTTAAATTGTATATTATCCTACAACATGCAATCACACATCATAGAGATCACTAATCAACATAAGGATAGTTGCTCCTATACTCCTATTAAGTGATTTCTCTCAACTCTACTTGATCATCGTTGAGCACATAAACAACCTCTACCTATTGATTAAAATTTTAGGCATTGTTTTTGGTTTGTGATGAAGCTAGGGTAAGCAACCATCATATATCTCTACTACACATCCATACATAATATCATGAGCATTAATGATAGTAATCACATTATAACGTAATATTTAAATATAGTTAATCTCTTTTAAAAGACTAGTTGTGAACATTTGCTCTTATTAATCATTAATGAAAACAAGTGGAAAAATTAATGTATAAAAAAGATGATAAAAAGAAAAATGTTCTATTAATGATAAAAATAAAAATGTTCTATAAATCAAACCTTGTGTCTTTAACTTCAAAAATAAGAAAATATAATAAATTACATTGAATAAAATGCTATGTCTTTAATATCTTTAATATTATAAAATATATATTTGATCAACAAAAATTAATACATAATTTCATTAAAAGAATATACAGTTTATTGCTATTTTTTATAATAAATTAATTTAAAATCCCATGCATCAAAGTGATGTTTACCTCAATAACAACATAAAAAGTATCTTTAGGTTTACCTTCACAATGATATTGATGGGGAGGAAAGTCAAGCTACGCATTTTTTTACTGCTATCTATAGTACTTTCACACCAAGCGAGTGGCAAGGGCATATGCACAAAGAATTGAAGGAGATTGCCACACATTTAATATTATATTCTCCATCTATATACACCAATTTAAATTCTTCTGATCTAACGCTCCTAGATGTGGAGCATAGATGTGATAAGAAGGCATTATCTCGAAGTTAACAGAACTAAATTTAATTGTTTGAGAACCTTGTGTTTTAGATTTCAAAATGTCTACAAATTAATTGCAGCACTTCTCTCATTGCTTGGCATCTACTATTGACAAGATTTTACTGAAATACACCTATCCAATGGATGTTTTTGTTTTCATGTCTGTGGCACATTGCAAAAAACTTATATAAATAGCAGACTAGCAATACATGCCCAAAAGACTAGTCATACTATATACATAAGTTTGCAATGGTTAACAAAATCTTAAAAAAAGGAAGCTAAGCTCTTAATATCACAAATAGGCAGATGCAAGAAGAACTAAAAAGCAAGTATAGGAACATGTTTCAGAGCCACTTTCAGGGTAGGATCCATATCAAAATGGCATCCATGGAGATTGAACTCAAGGCGTCTGCAAGATCTATATGATTTAAGTAAGCTTTTGAATGCTACGGTTTTAGTACAGGATGTGGGATCAACATTGCAAGCACTGATACAAACAGTATTTATCACTTATGGAAGGAGCGAAGAGAAGTATTGATGCTTTCAGTCTGCTCTTGCAAAATGTTCTGAAACACCAAGATAGAAGCAATGCATAGATATACTTCACAGGCCATTTATAGATATGACTCCATTACTTTACTCAAAAAACATCATTAATGTCGGAGGTACAAAATAGGATTTTTTGTGCATCTTACAAACAAATCAATGCACAACAGTCCCTCCATTTGACTATATTTAAATAACAAAACAAACAGTACTCCCATCAAAATATATGGATGGTTCATGAGTACCTAGGAGTAGCAGTTTATTAAAAACAAAAACAGGGGTGGAGGAAGAGGGGTACTTAACCCATACAAATATCCTTGTAGCTTCACATGAAAGGAATTTATGTTTAACCTTCGAAGCCTTTACCAATCATAGAGATAACTTCAAATTCAAATCAACCGATTCTTTTGGATCTCTACTGCATACTTTGTTGTCCAAACAAATGAAGTCTGCAGTTCCTTGATCACTCGGGGTATGCAGAAACTTGTAAAAAGGCACACATTGTTCCTCCTGGTGTCTAAAATCTGCTGATTTGATGGAGCCATGTTTAAGCAATCCATTAGATGGAAAGACTGTTGTGGTGCTTAGGCCTCCACCAATTTCCTGAATAGAAAGAGATCATACTTAGTTCTATGATCCATCAATGAGCCAACACTAAAGAAAAACAACCCTCGAGATTGCTTAATCTCCAAGGCAAACATGACTTTCAACATCGGAGAATATGCCATTTGTTCCACTATATTAAGACAAAAACAAAATACACAGCCTCTCTACATGATTTTTCATTAGTTTCCTTTCAATAGACAGACAAGTGGCTAAATAGGAATTTCAATTCCACCTGATAGCCTACGCACCTAATAGTCCACATGTTCGAGTAGTCATCTTGAAGCTAAGCTAGTTGCAAACACACAGATGAGAAAAAATAAATTACCTGATTTAGATGGATTGATGGATTGTTTGGCAGTCCGCATTCATCACTAGCTTCAGAGGTGGAAAAATGTTGTATCGGTTTGCAGTAAAGTTCATTCCCATGACAATCCCCATCAGTTGGGTGAGGCAAACCAAGAGTCAAAAAGGAACCATCAGGAGTTTCAATCTCCTGTGATGAAATATCATTTTCAGATGAAGCTTTCCAATTCAGAAAAATACCATGCTGCAGAGAGGGAGAACTTGTGCAGACCTTAGGAGTGCTTCCACTGTCACATGAGAAGCTTATCTCAGAATGATGCTGATCACCTGGGGATGCCAATTCAGAGTTTGCTTGCCATGCTGTCTTCTTCTTGAGGGGTCTAAGAGAAATACCCAAAGAATTTCTAAGATACACAACATTTCAACATCAGCTACTAGAGGTTGCAGATAATGGTACCTCAGACATAAAAAAGTTTAAAACCAGAAATTGAAAAAGCATGCCTTAGAAGATACCTGAAAATGCCAGCAGATTCGTGCTTCACAGCCTCTAATCTATCTATATTTGAATTGCCAATGTCCTCAGATTTCGCATGAATGCCAATCCCAACATTCAGGCAAGTAGCTTTTGACTGAATTTGGCAACTAGGATTCTCTTGGGAGAAAGGCCAGGGTCGCTTTATGCCGGCAATCTAATTCACTAATCAATAACAAAATTAGAACCCTTCCTACTTAAACAATAGTAAAAAACTAATGGATTACAACTAAAAGATCTAAAAGGGAGCCATAATTCTCTACCCTGTCTTCCTCATAGTCATTACAGAGAGGAGTTGTTGAGTAGCTTTGGTTTGAAGGGGGCTCCAATTGCATGGTAGCTCCAGACGATGATATGCTCACCTGTGGAGGTAAAATCATGATCTCTGTCACTCGATACATATTTGAAAATCAAATTGCCTGCAATACTGAATTCCTATTTCATGAGAGAATATAGTTTCACTAAACAAAATAAAATGAAAAAAAAAAAAAAAGCACACCCATCCTAGGTGACTGCTGCTGTGAGCTACTGTTACTGCTGCCCAATCCCATCTGTTGCTTAAAATTAATGGAGTGGAGATTGACCATTGAAATAATGGAATCTGACATTTTGCAGTTATTTGTTGGGGACATGAATGCCTGGTGCTGTTCAAGAGACCTGCCCTTGATTTGTGGGGCACAATTATGAGTAAAAACAAGAGAATTCCCCTGAGGATGCAAGGCGGCTTGAGAATGCAGTGCACCTGTAAGTGGAGGAAGGGCATGAGCTCTTTGAAGAGATGCCAAACAGGCTGCCTCCTGCTTTTGTTGCTCTTCCAGGCGTAGTTTTTCCAGCTGGGCAACTCCTAGACCACGCTGAGGGATCTTCTTCTGACCATTCTTTGACTTCCTGCTCGATCTGGAGCTCCTCTGTTGATGTGGTTGCTGTGAGTTCTCCTCCTCTATCATGTTGCCACTGATACTGCCTTCCCTGGTGTAGGTCAAGGATGACAGGGGGACCTTCTGAGTGCCAGACAGACCAGACAGACCGCCTGATCTCAGCAGCAGCATTGCCATCTATCATCCAACACAAAAATCCCAAACTGCCAGGTCCTTAGCAGAACAGACTATATTTATGTAGTTGATATCTAAGTACACTCGGGGAGTATCAGAACAGGGATATACACAACTTCTGGAGTAACTGAGAAGCCCCCGAAAGAATAGCTTCTATGTTAAACTAGAACTGCTAGCAAGACACGTCGAGGGATATGTGAATAACTCCAGAAGAATGGATCACAGAGATGATTGAAAGGAGCGGAACTAAGAGAAGCTGGCATAGGCTTACCTATCTAGAATTGGTGTTGCCTCAAGGATATAAAGATCTTCAGAAATCAAAACTTTGAGGACCCAAGTTTGTACTTACGATTATTTGCTGCCAGAGGTTGAATTTAAACCCAGTTGATGGATGCTACTGCAATGCAAAGAGCTTCAAAGGAGAAGGGAACTAGGGACCTGGTACAAATACAAATACCTCCATTTTTTTGGCTGAAAACAAAAAGGATGACCAATCAACGCCCTTTACAGTTGTTTGACATAATAAACGCAGAACTCCTGTGACCCAGTTGAAGGAAACATGTATATGCTCACAAACCCACAAATATTTCCCTGCAGCAGGGTACAAAATCGCTCTAGAAAAAAGCAGATGCGCCTATAAACCCGCTACTATTTGCCTGCACGGGTAGCACAGAATTAGAAAGAGAAGGTTATTCACATATTCACAATTGTTGGCTAGGCAAGGTATATACAGAACCCCAGTGGATAAGAAGAGCATATACCCACAATTGGTTATATATAACAAGAATTTCTGATTATCAGCAGAACTATGAAAAGCAGGTGCATATACCCAATTGCCTCTTAAAAAATATCGTCCTATAGATCAGGTTAACAACAGTCAACATGGGGGGGAACAAAACACATACCAGGCATCAAGAGAGAAATAGTCAACGTTAAACTACTTATAGAAGAGGAATATGATCACGGAGAGAAACTGCACCAACGAAAGCTGGGATATTGTCTCTAAGTGCCGGTTGATTCTGATTAATATTGGTATCCTCTCTGCTGTTTTGCGTACCAACATATATACTTTTTAATAAATTTTGCCCTCCCCTATCTATCTAAGCTGAGCTGCCAAGATATGTATCTGTGGCAACAGATCCAACACCATTATGTCCTAATTCTAAGGAAAGCTGCAGCCCTTACTCTCAAGGAGAACAAAAGAATAGAAAGAGGAACTTTCTCATCACCCATCATGTTTTTGCCCACCGCGTGGTACCCAAGTGCGGGCAGCTCCAGATTCATAGAGCCTACAACGCAATTCTTATGAAATCCTACCATTCCGATTTCCTATCCCCTTGTCACACGTGTACAGTGTTGCGAAACCAACAGAATCTGAATCAATCTATCCATAAGCCCATGTCTTTGAGGGCCCAACATGCATTACACCCACATCAAAGAAGTAAAACAGCAGCAGCAATCAATCAAACACTTTGGCCTTTTGTGGCCCCGCTTTTCCTCCTTGCTCACCTGCATGACCCACTTCCGTTAAAGCTCTCCTTCCCCTCTTCCGCTGCCATGGTCATGCTCTCATCTCATTAATCCATGCCCCCACTGGCCCCCTCCTAAGATCTAAATTTGCACATAAAACCAATTCGCTGCATTCATGCCTCCCCTCCTAAATAGCTACTAGCATCTAGCTCTGCAACGCACAAAAGCAGCTTTAAGCACTCTGTAGGCCCTCACCACTGGATACCCAGTTGGATTAGCATGGCAAATGGTATTTGTATCACTACCCCCCTTTGTTTGTTTCTCTATCCATATCAACACCCATGTTTCTCTCTTGGCTGTATGCATTTTTTCTGCCCAATAAATCAGAATCCCAATCGCAAGCATCCCAACGAAAAAAGAAGAGAGTATTTATATCTAGTTCTAGTTCCACCACATCTATTCAAAACCAAACATCTAGAATCCATCACACCTAGATTCACTCCTCCTTATCTCTCTCCCCGAAACCACCTGGATTCTCAAACAACCAACGTCTAAATAACACGCCTAAAAGAATTTAAGTATGATTAAAATACTCCTTAAAACACTGAACATAATTAACCTCGACTTCAACATTCATCCCTCCATCCCCCATCACTTTCACATAGCTTTATCTTACTAAAACAAGTCCCACCCACCGCACCACCTACAACACCGACCTGTCCCTTTCCACATCTCTCTTTCTCTCTCTTCCTCGGACGGTTACATCATATGTGTGACCCTCCTACTCTACCCATCATGAGATTCAAGCATTTTTCTTCTCCCAAAAATCATGTCCTTTGTATGTTTGTAACCTCCTTTTCTTATTCTCTTAAGCACACTTAAATCATTTCATCTTGTCCCAAATTTTTACTCCTTTAGGAATGATCTATTCTTCTCTTCTCTAATTATAAGCCCACATACCAGAGGACAAAATTTTACACCTTACCCTAAATTTGTCCCTAGCTCTGGCCTACTAAATTAATGTGGTGTACTTACAGCCCTGTAAGTACTTGAGATTTGTTTGGAGATAGAAAGAAGATGTGAACAGTCAACTACTATTTTTTCCAATCTAGGGAACCGTGTCTTTATAATATATAAAACCCACCTCAACTAAAGTGACCCCTAAATTTTGGCAGTACCAATCTTTTCCCTCCATTGTGATTTACTCCATGCTAATTCTATGTAAAACTGACATGAATCTTAGTACTACATACCCTTAGGCATATACAGAGATCCTCATCATACATCAGTTAGGGGAGAATCAAATCAGCCCCTTGTACTGATCTACTTGATGTGGACAAAGCCTTCCCAAATCTTTCTCATGTGTTATGCAACCCAATACTCGTTTCCTGTAACAGAAAGAATGTTTTTCATGTTCTAATTGGTTTAATGTTCCACATATACATTCTTGAACTTGGTAAATAACTTTTGGATGTAAAGCACTCTTAGTTGTTTATATTTTTTCCCAATTGTAGAATCTAAGCAATATTTAAGTGAGTGAGCATAAGCTTTTAAATTAAATATTGGAATGGTGCAAAGGTATCTTTATGTATTTTTCATTTAATTTTATGTCTAATTTGGGTGTAATGTGTTTATATAATAATAATAAATGGTGCATTTGTTTTTGTATAGATGAGTTGGTATATTTGTCTTATTTGTACTTAGTCTTATTTTTATTATTTATTGATATGTTCAATAAAGTACAATCTTAACTTAATTTACTTATCAATTTGATTCTAATCATTAATATTATCATTATCCATAATTCATTGTCATCGTACACAAATCCAATCTAGTGATTTGACACAACTCATGTCTACAATTTTGAGGTCATCCTTGTGATAATTTTGATTATTTTAATTGCAAAATCAAAATCAAACATTTAGCTCACTTGCCTCATCTATCGTGTCCCCTTTTTTGAACTAGCATCATGGGAAGACCTCTGACCTATTCTTATTTCTCATAAGCTAAAGAATTGTGCAAGGGAAATGAATATTAATGTTATTTTAAGTTGGACCATGTCACTTTTATCTTTGAGCAACTTAAAATAAGATTATTTTAATAAAAATATTTTTTTTTTATAAACATATAAATATAAAAAAGTTTGAAAATATTTGAAGGGAATTTTAAATCCAAGGCCCTAATTTGGAAAGGTATATTAAGGAGGTGTTTAACTTCATTTCATTATTAAGATTTTATTTGGCATTTTTATTGTGAGTTTGTGTTTGAATTTACATTGAAGGACGAAAACCCTTGGTTGTTTTCTAGGGACTAGGAGGATAAAAACCATCTTGGCTCTCCATTGGAGGTGAGGATGAAAACCTTTGCCTCTAGTATTGGCAATTCTACAACGATAATTGCATAGTGGCCTAAATTGGAGGTTTGTGTGTCATTTTAGATTAAGGGGATCAAGATTTGTAAGAAAATATTGAAGGAGCAACATTTTCCTAGAATTATATTACACTGTTGTGATGGTTGGAACTATTGTGGAGGTTTAATTGAGCATTACATTCCATCATTTGATCGCTTGCCCTTGATCACTTAACTATTCATTGTTTTTATTATCATTGAGGTTTGTTTGAGTTGCATCAATCTAATCGTAGTATATGATTATTAAAACATCATTTGAGGATAGATTTCAATAAAAGGGAGTTGTGTCTCTATTGTACATAGGAATGTTCACTACTAGCCCGTCATCATCTCAAGGATCCAATCCACTTGTCATGGCATTCTTTAACTAACATATACATCAAATATGTTGTATGTATAATTTAGTATAGAACTAGATTTATCTCTAAGATTTATATTTTTAGTTATGCATATCAAAAACTATACTCTTTCTACTATTATAAATAAATGAAATAGAATCAAAGTTTTTATATTATGCTTTTAATCTAGTAGTTATTGTTCCAAGTATTATAGTCTACTATAATTAGTTGCACTTCATATTATTTCAATTTGAAATCTTTTAGAAAATACCCAAAAAAATAGAAAATTATGTATATAAAAGAATTGGGGACATTACATTGTTATTAGAGCAATATATCTTGCCAACCTATTTGGGGTGGATCTAATTTTGTGATGTAAATTTGATTTGATGCAAGATAATGATAGGGGAATCAAATATCAATTAAGGGAAAAGGGGAAAGAGGAAACCATGAATGATAGAAGAGAGGAAACAAACATCCAAGAAATCATTACCTAAGGTAACAAGGAGTTGACTAAAGAGATCCAAAATACCATGAGAAAATTCATATTGAAGATGGTTAGAACCTTAAGGGAGTTGAATTATTATCTAAGTGTATATAAGCATATGGCTAATGTAGCAAGGGAAGGGATTAATACAACCATTGAGAGGATCTCAACCATCCCTCCAACCAAGACATTATGGGCCAAATTCCTTCAAAGAAGGGAAAATGAACCATTAGAGGAGAAGCATCATTTTTAGATACACATAGAGGATGATATAACAAGGTATCATGATGAGTATAATGCACTAAGCTAAGCAATCTATAATAACTTATCATTTGGTGATTATTATTATTTAAAAGTAATAAATGGACCTAAAGGGGAAGGATACATCATCGTGATCAACCTTGAAAGAACATACAATGTCAATTGAGTAAGACCACCCTTCCTATGTATGACGGGTCCAAAAAATGTTCAACTAGGGCATGATTGCAAAAAAAATTAGATACATACTTTTCATTGAACCCTGTGTATGAAGAGGATGCAATCAACCTTTCCACCCTTCACTTGGAGGAGTAGTGCATGAATGGCAATATCATGGCATGGTTACACAAGGGCATAGTTCCATCACTTCCTTAGAAGAATATGGCCAAATATTGATAAAGAGATTTGATAGGAAGGATCCATAAGTCTATTTTAAAGAGATAACATAATTGAGGCAAAAAGACACCATAGAGAATATTGTATCAATTTTTCAAAGACTATGAATGATTATACTTGATGTGATTGAAAAGAGACCCATTGTGCTTTTCACAGAAGGACTGAATAAACCACTCAAAGGATTGATTAATGAATTTGATCAAACATCCTTGCAATATGTTATCAACAAGGGTTTGAACTTAAAGACTTTGGAGGACAAGAACATATTTATTCCAAGATCCCACCTATGGGGTAGTTTAAGAAACATTTTCAAAAGGTTTTCTCTCAACCCAAGGTGCTACCTCCAAAAATAAGAAAGATTGAAGATTCCAAAAATGAGCTTCAAAGAAAGAAATTGTGCTTTTCTTGTAGATATTCATGGGAGCCTAGACATAGATGACTAGAAAGAGATAAGTACAATATATAGAGGTTATTTTAGATGAGGATTTAGAGATAGAAGAGTCAAAAATTGAGGTTGTGGTTGATGAGATAGAGAATTAAGACAAGGGAGAAGAACAATCATCAAGAGGTGCCCTTATTTCTCTTTCTAGAGCACCCAATTATTCCCCTCTTACATTAAAGGAGTTTTGTAGGCTCAAAGTGATAGTTTTGATTGATAGTGGGGCCACCCACAACTTCATTGATGAAGGATTGGTAACTAAGATGGGGACAATTTTTTTTTTTGAGGGATTTAATGGTGTTGTAGTTGATGAATTCACTATCCTTTGCACCAAGAGGATTCAAAATCTTGATATCACTTTAGGAAGGCATAGATTATGTGATGATATTATGTGGTTTGAATTAGTGAGATAGGTGTGGTTTTGGGTGTGTGATGGTTACATTAACTTGGATATTTCACCCAAAATTATCAAAATATGGAATTAAAGTTCAAATCTAAATAGAAGGAAGTGGTTCTTCAAGGCCTCTCTCATGGAGCATCTTGAGTTGTTTTAGATAAGAGGATGGAGAGAGATTTATGTAGAAGTCAAGTAGTTTGGGCAACATAATGTTTTATCATGGATACAGATACATCACATGTTGAGAAGCCCTATTATATTGGTATTCAATATATTTTAGATAAGTAGCATTGTATTAAATGATATTCCTCTAAGATTACAACTAAATAGAGGATTTTTTTCATTTCATTGAGTTAGAGAGAGATCTAAGCCAATCATCACTAATTCTAATCACCATCCTAGGAAGCATAAATTAGAAGAGATTGAGGAGACAATTAATGAGCTATTGAACATGGGTCATAGAATCCCTATTGCTAGTCCTTTACTTCTTCAATAGTTTTGGTGAGGAAGAAGGATGGAACTATGAGGATATGCATTAACTATAGGGTTATCAATAAGAAGATAGTCAAGAACCACTACCCTATTCCAAATATTTATGAGCTTCATGGAGTAATTTAGTCCAAAATTGATCTTTGATCTGCTATCATTAAATAAGGGTGAGAGATGAGGATGTGTACAAGATAGCTTTCAGATGTTAGTATGGGCATTATGAGTTTTTATTCATGCCATTCAATTTGACTAATGTATTGAGCACCTTCCAAACTTGCATGAATTAGGTATTCATTAATTGGTTAGAAAGCTTACATTAGTTTTCGTTGATGGCATAATTATTTATAGAAAAATATGGGAGGATCATTTGAGGCATATAGATGAGGTGTTTGGAAGTTTAGAGCAGCAATCACTATTTTCAAAGGCATATAAGTGTGAATTTGGAATGATGGAAATTTTGTATTTGGAGCAAATCATTAGTTCCCAAGGAGTGCAAGTACATCAAGATAAGATTTTAAGGCAATTTGAGATTGGTGACCTTCTAAGAATTTAACATAGTTAAGAGGGATCTTTGAGATTTTTAGCTATTCTATGAGGTTCATCAAGGGTTTCTCATAGTTTCAATGAAGAAAGGATCCTTTTCTTGGTTGGGATTCAACATAATGGTCTTTTGATAACCTCAAGGAGTTAATGATCTCATGCCCTATTTTGGATATTTCTAATTTTTCACTTCCCTTTGTTTTAGAGTGTGATGCTTTAGGGGAAGGGATTGGAGCCATGTTGATTCAAAAAAAGAATCCCATAGATCTTAAGAGTAGGAAAATAAAGGAGTCAAAAAATGGTTCTATGTTTATAATAAGGGGATGTTGACTATCATGGGTGATCCCACAATAGTGGTTTACAATTTTTGGCCAATCTGGACATTGAAATTATTATTTTTAACTAAATATTCATATTTGGGCACCTATAGCGGCTAAACCGTGAATAATTTGAAGATGATGCAAACTAGAGTCTCATCAAATTTTCTCTGTAGATTCTAAAAATATTTTTTTCAAAATTTTTGGAATCAAATTGCACTTCTTTTTTGATCTCCCATGAAAACTGATTTTTTTCAAAAAACAACATTTTTAAAAAGTGATGCACAATCAGATAACGCAGATAACTTTTTTCCATGAAGAATAAAATTCTAATTCTTTTGAATTTAGATTCAGAATCCTGATATCTAGTGCTTCCACTTGGTTAGATAATTTTATTGAATATTTTTCTTTAATCAAGCTCTCGTCAAACCAATTACAATTGGGGACATAGCTGCCACCTATGCTTGTTCCTTCTTTTATGTATATTGAAATTCATTTTTATTTTTGTTAGACCAAGGACTTCAATATCTGGTGCAATCATATTTTTCAAAAAAAAAAATTTGATAATTTGCTATTTTTCCACATGTGCACAACAAAGACCTTCATTTTCAATGAAAAACCTATTTTTAATAAAACAAATACATAATAAAACCAAAACATATTAAAATTATATTCATTGGATAGATCATTCCGAGGACTACCTGATTCCAGTTGGGTTTGTGAAGATTCATCCATTTTCATCCTCAACCCGAGCTCCGAAGTGCCAAAATTCAGGTTTTTTTTTGTGTTTCAGGGGGGGATGAGGTTAAAGGGGGGTTCGAATGAACCCCTAGGGTTCACATACCACTGTGGTTCATTCAACCTCTAGTTCATTCGAACCCCCTTTATAAGGGTTTTGTTGGAATTTTAGCCGGTGCCACTCTTTTATAAGGGGTTTTGTTGGAATTTTAGCTGAAAGCATTAAAAAAGGGCTTCTCTCTGAACCCAAGTTCCTAGCGAACTTTAATGGGTCTCGCTGGCCAACTAATAGTTCAAGATCTAACCCTAAAATCAAGTTTTTTTTTCCATGGATTCATTTTTTGTGAGTTTTCCTTCCTCACTTCAATTGTAAACCACTATTGTGGCTTCACCCTCATGCATGTATTGGAAAGTTTAAACAATACCTTTTTTGTGTGAAATTTGTAGTGAAGAGGAATCATAATAGTTTGAGATTATTTCTCAACCAAAAGGATATAAATGAGAGGTAGATAAGTTAGGTATGTAATTTATATGCTCGTGATTTTGAAATTGAGTGTGTTAAGGAAAAAATAATTTTATGGTTGATGCTAGAAATCCCATTTTTTGTTTTATATATGGTATTGTTTTTTTATTCAAATGGTAAACACTTTTGAACTAGAGCTATGAACTGGAATACAACCACTCAACAATACCACCTCAACAGGGTTTGAACCTTGGTTTCAAGAACAAAAATGCCACCTTTAAACCATCACACCATGCCAATATCGGCAAAATTTTAATATTAAGGTTTGGGACTTGGTTGTTGGCACTACAGGCAAGAAGCCCCACCAGTTCACCAAGGAGCCTCCCCTTAGTATGAGGGTAAACAACAAACTCCATTTTTGACGTGGTAGAGAGAAATCCCACGAGGTTTGAACCTTGTTGTTGGATCTATAGGCAAGAAGCCCTACCATTTCACCAAAGGGTCGCCCCTTTTATATATGATATTGTTATTGATTGGAAAATTTCTATATTTTTTTAGCAATGCCAAGAATGCTTTTTCTACTAAAATTTTGGAGAATAATTTATGAGATGATAGATATAAGGTGGTTAGTGAGCTCATCCTTTACAAGGATAGAGTATACATTATTGTTGAGTCTAAGGTTAAGGAGAAGATATTAAGAGTTATTCATGATACACCTTTGGTGGGCCACCTAGGGTACTAGAAAACCTACAATCAATTAAGAGAGATATTTTCTTTGAAAGGAATCAAGGGATATGTTTTTGAACACATTAGGGAGTGTGTGGTATGTCCAAAAAAAAAAAACATTTTTATGATATATTCATATTATAAGGCATCACCAGTGGTTGATTTATTTTTTAAAAAGGTGTTTTGATATCATGGATTGCCTAAAAACATTATGATTAATAGGGAGAATAGGTTCTTTAGTTTATTTTGGAAAGATCTCTTTCAATTAATACTTGTTTAGATTTGACCCTTAGCACTAGCCATCACCCTCAAATGGATGGGAAGATAGATATTGAAAATA
>VDFB02193867.1:279568611-279871833 GCA_007258455.2 Sequoia sempervirens | reverse complement strand
TGAACTTTTTGATAAAATGCTTTGGTAGACATGTATGAAAAATGTGGTAGCATAGACAAGGCAGTGAACTCCTAGATTATGCTGTTATCATTGTTAAGCACCTGTTTTGAGCTTTTAGCCACAGCAGCAAGGCAATGAACTGTTTGATAAAATGCTTTGGTAGACGTGTATGAAAAATATGGTAGCATAGACAAGGCAGTGAACTGTTTGAAAAAATGCCTCAAAGACCGAACAGACAATAGTTACTGCTTTACCTCGAGCCCTTTTCCATCCCTGCTATTCTTCAACGCTGACTGAAGACATTGTATCCAGTTCCTTGTTGCAGTTCTTTAACACCTTTTGCAATTTTCTATGCTTCTTATTCATTTTCTGTGTCATTTCTTTGGAATTCTGTTATCTAATCTGCACATGTAGTGGGTTCAATTTTTGAGTAATTTAGCATGCTTTATAATTTTGTTAATTTTTGAGTCTATTCTTTGTTTCTTATTCTTATCTATATCATTTTTACACATTTCAGTCACCTAGAATAAGGCTTTGATTTTTGATGGAAGCGTTAGGTTAAGTTCTAAGTTGGAGCGGGGAAAGCTAGAGGGATGTTAGCAACTATGGTCCCGGCTCAAGCTTATGATGAAAGTTTTTGATGGAGAAATTTTCTCAAGTTGCCATTACCGATGACAGATTTGGTTTAAGTGAAGTTTAGTTATTGTCTGCTAGGATTCTTTTACAGAGTGAAACTCACTGATCACTAATGCTATTATTTTGTGCAGAAACAGGAACATGCCTTCTATGTAAACATAGATGATATTTTGTAGAGATACTGTGCTTTAGTTGACAGGAATTCTGCCATCATGGAGCGTGTTGCAACCATGGCTACACTTGAATGTGGGTGCCAAAATACAAAAATGCTTCTGCACAAGAAAATGGGATTTTCAATGGGATGGATTATGTTTGCCTGCTTATTCCTGTTTGAACATTCTTTCCATAATGTAAGTACGTTTTAAGAACCCCAACTAGTCCGTGAAGTTGGGTTGTTTAGTAGGAATGTCTACTAAAGTCAAACAACGCATTTGATTTCATGTTTCTAACATTTGTGTAAAAACTTGTGTTTTTAAAAAAACGAGTACAACTCAATTTCTCACAATTTCTTGGCTCTGAACTACAGATAAACAAGGAAGTAGATGAATCTAATTTAATTTGTTTTCTACTAATTTGTTAGACAGAGCATACACGTTGTGTGCATCCTTTTTCCATTATTGAGGGTTGCCAATTCTGAATTTATTATTCATCCCGTTAGTTGTAGCAAGTGTGTAGATATTTGTTGTTGAATTAGCTTAGGGTGTACAGATAAAATACTGGGTACTGCATGTTTTTATGTTTCGATTTGATTTTGTTTTGGGTGTGTGAGTAAGATGGCCAGGAATGCTAGTTTTTGGAAATTATGATTTGGGTATTGTTTTAGGTGCCAAGATAAGAATCCTTAATTAGAGACCTAAACATTGCTATATTGAAGATCATAAAGAGGCAAGAGTTGCCTGGGAAAATGTTTGTGAAGGTGGAGGTGGCAGGACACAATAATCAGTTGCAGGATATGACATGTTGATCTCATTAAGTGTATTCCATCTATTTATTGTAGAATATCAACCAGTACGAAATCCTCTACTCATCTCTTGCATATAGCAGCTTTGTTACCTGTGGCTTTGCACTATTTGCTGCTATTTCTCAGGTTTTATCTGTAAAAGGTAATTAAATTCACCTGCCAAATTGAAATCTGTGCAGTTGGGTTTGCTGAAAACCTTTCTATAACTATGTTGTATTTTTATTACTTTGTGAACAGAAAATATATCAAGCCTCTAACAATCTTAATTCCATCTTTAAATCACAACATCCTTGGAGTTCAAAGGGTTCACAATTTTGGGCTGCAAGTTAATGTCATAGTTATAGCTTTTAACACCCTTCTTAAATACATGAAAATATATATATAACCTCACGAGCCTCAGCCTCGAGCATTTTAGCAATAAAATCTGCAAGGTTCACATCTTTTTAAGAAAATGAACACCCATCAAGACTATATTTGCAACAGAGGCAGCCCTGAGACCAAAACTTTAGTTGCTGAGCATATCTTGGTATAAGAATTCACAGACTCTTCTAATTGCCTACACAAATGGTATGTCATATATTTTTCCCTAGAAAGATATGAGTGCATTAACAACATTTTCTTAACCTTGGGATCCTTTGAAAAAAGCAGAGATGTATGATATGGCTCCAATCTCTGCAATGCAAGTTGTATTCTCCATACCACATTTAGTAAGTAACAACTCACTTGAATGCAAATGCAATATCTCCAAAAAAAATCAAAATTGAGTCCTACAGTTTCAATTTGGCCTAGTTAGCAGCAACTACATTGGCCCTTCTGGTCAATTTGGAATTATCGGTTCTTGAGGTTTCACATGCAAATAAATGCTTGCTTACCCAAATCATTTTTTTGGGGCAAGTTAGAGAATTGTTTTTGGTCTATTCAGGTTGACACTGTAGTAGATGCCGCTCCATTTATGGGACTCTAAGAACAGTGGTGCTTTCTCCTAGGCTCCTCAATTCTACCTATCTATTTTCTTGATTGGAAGGACATGGAGATGGGGAATTTTGGCCTTTCCAGCGGTTATGGGCTTTAAAGTAGCAGGTAATGATAATCTCTAATTATTTTCTCTAAATTCTTGATTGAAAAGAATGAATGGATATGTTTGTGTGTATTGGAGCAGCGAAATTTGATTCTGCCAAGAATAGAGGCCTTTACAAGCTGTAGATAGTATTTCCTGTATTTTCAAGTGCAAAGTATGTTTAAATATCTAAATATTAAATCTGACATGTCTACTAGGGCAGTCACAACTTCAACATCTATCAAAATCTCTCTATCCTTCATGTTTTCATGGATGTCAATACCCTGTTCCAAAGCTCCCATTTTTGCACAGGCAGTGAGGATGCTGGAAAAAGTTGTGGAATTTGGCTTTACACCTGCCTATTGCATTTGCTTGGAAGTTTCTAAAGCCTTTTCAAAAATCCATTTTGTGTATATCCTGCAATCATTGCAGTCCACGGGAAACACATCTCTTCATGATACATCAGCGTTGGCGCACATTGTTTACATTTCCATTTCCATACATGTCTACTAGGACAGTCGCACATTTTGCATACATGTCTACCAGGACAGTCAAAATTACAATATCTGACAAAATTCCTCTATCCTTTATGTTTTGATGTATCTCCATACCCTGATACAAAGCTCCCATTTTGGCATAGGCAAGGAGGATGCAGGAAATGTTTGTTGAGTCTGGTTTTACACCCGCAGATTACATTTGCTTGAAAGTTTCTAAAGCCTTTTCAATAAATCCATTAAATCCATTTTGTGCATAACTTGCAATCATTGCAGTCCATGAGATGACATCTCTGAGGCATTCTGTCAAACATTTCATGCACCTTGTTTATGTTTTCACATTTTGCAGGTTAGTAGTAATTCAACATTTTTTGGTTAAATTTTTTATCAAATTGGATTTTAGCATCTGCAGTTTTCTTTTTTTCCAAGGAGCAACAAATTTAGATTTAAATTTTAATGATACAGTGCTCACTTTCTAGGGTCATCATGACAGCTTTGTCTGCATTGAAATAAGAAATTTCATCATCATTCAGTACCCATTTTTGTAATAACCCTTATTAGCATTAAGTTTTATATTTTGAGAGTGTTTTATAGTGTTTGGTTGCAGGTGACAGGATCAGACCGTTCAGTTATTATACTTCCTCCTATATCTGAATTTGGACAATTCTATGGTGCGTTGGGTCAGTTTGTTGAAAGGCTACAAGAGCAATACTTGTCCTTCACATGTAACAGAACGATCGACAACAACATTGAGATCATATAACTACCCAGATAAACTCTCTTGCAATGAGCACATCAACATTTGTAGCATACTCACTGAATTCTGTTACAATGTCATATGCATTACTCTCATGTGCCACAACTGAAGTATCACAAGTTTAAATGTATTCACATATGATGAATCATTATACCAGAACCCACCAAAATAAGCACAAGAGATTTGATTTGTTTATATACTGAATTTCTTAATCATTTTCAAAAGGAAATAGATGAATTGGCTTGCCAAGAAGTAGTTCCCTCTCTTTGAATTTTCCTTCCAAGGTTAATATTTATTGAAGCTAAGGCAAGCAACTTGCACCTTGACATTAGGATCACGCATCATTGTTACCATTAGGGCCATAGGTAAATCAGAATCAACGCACGTAGATGGAGAGATGTGATAGATCTTTAAAGCCCCAATAGCTGGCACTGTCTTAACATAGTCAGCATAGTCAGGGGTGTTGTTTTGAAGCTCCATTCTCTAAGGACCCACAATATATTCCAGCAAATTTTTCACTTTGAGAGAATATGGGCTCCAAAGAGAAAGCCTTCTAATCATGGAATCTTTATCCTAACAATCCTTTTGTAGAAAATTGATGATCAGAAGAGCAAAATCTGGGTAAACCTTTGCCTAATTGCCCATATAGACATAACATATCTTCAACATAATATATGTTCCATAGCATGTGACCATTTCACTTTAAAGAGAAGAGAGACTGATCCCTATAATTATATAAGGTATGACCTTTCTTGTATTTCACTTTAAAGAGAAGAGAGACTAATCCCTATAATTCCTATAATTATATAATTATAAGGTATGACCTTTCTTATATGGATGTTGCATACTATATATGTATACTTATTTGCTCTGAAAGTGAAAGCTCTGCCAACTTGAAATTCAATCAGAAGTACCATCATAGTAAAATACCAAAGCATTTGCTTCTCCTTAGAGAAGCTTGCTTGCTCCTCGTTGTAAACTGGCTATTGGCTCAAACAATTGTAAACTGGCTATTGGCTCAAACAAATCATGAACTGTTAGCCTAAAACAACTCAAATTAATGGTTTTAGCATTTGTGTTTACAAATATCATTTAAACACTAATGACTGTCTCTTGCAATACACACAGATGTACTCTATGCCCTCTTTTGCCAATTGTCACTGTTTTCCCTACAAACAGACCTGCTCAAGGCAGGGACTCCAGCTCATGCAGAGCGCTTGTTATAAATATTTTTTATTAAACAAATTTTTTAATTAATTCTATAAAATTTTATATTATTTAAACATTCTTATTATATACTTAAAAAGGAGGGCATCATCATATTTTATTATATATATTTATTATTAAAACATTTTTTTAATTAATTATTTAAAATTTTATATTATTTAAACACTCTTTTTCTATTTTTTTTTTTTAAAAAACAGGGCAGTTCAAATTAATCTGCCCTTACGTCTAATATATCTCTTAGGAATATTAGCAAAGTTTTATGTTTTCCTTCAACCTACGAAAATCTTCCAGTATATTTATTTCCATATGAAATGTGGAAGTAAAACAATAAGTTTAAAAGTGAAAACAGAGATACAAGAATCCCTAAAAAACCATAACATGAAAATGATAGCATACATAATGTCAGGGGAATGGGCCTGACCACCTAAAAAGTGTACCCTTAGAATGTTCCGGTTAAGCCCGGCTTGCAACCATATTATTTTGGCAGCCTTCATAAAAAGAAAACGTTTAGCAAATTAAGAGATGAGAACTTAAAAGTAAGCAAGTAAACTTCTATCACACCACGAGGAAAGACTTAGTTTCTAAATCTTTCCTAGAGAACCGATGGTGCGGTCTATCAAGTGTATGCACTTTCTGTTCAATATTGTTGTAAGAAGTAACACTCCAATAACAAGATTAAACCCACATGCAAAGCTGAGTCCCACTCCCACTCCCACTCCCCACCGCATATCCTCCTCTTCATCACTTCTATCAACACTCTGCGTTGGAGGAGAGTTTGTTAGACAGGGCTTATTAAGCTCAAGAAAATAGCTAACAAATTTTAAAAATAGCAAATATTATTTTGACAGCCTTGCTTCATGAAAGGAAAATGTTTAGCAAATTGAGAGAGGGAGAGAGGAGAGCGTTAAAAATAGCTAACGAGCTTTTACCACACCTTAGTTTCTAAATCTTCCAAAGAGACGAACGATGGAGAGATCCATCGACTTTAAGCACCTTCTGCCCAATGTTGTGGGAACACACAACACTCCAATAACAAGATTAAACGCAAATGCAAAGCTAAAACCCACTGACAGTCCCCACCAGATCCCCTCTTCTACATCACTTGTATCATCATTATCCGCCCCTTCTTTCTTCTTAGGCATGCTTTCATTCTTTGGCGAAGGCGACCGTGACTCGTTCAGTTGTAAGCCGTATAGACCTGGATTATGTGAGAAGGACGAGGCATCAAATGTTAAGAACTGCCCCCCTACCGGAATCCTTCCTGTAAGATTATTGTATGACAGATTCAAGGAACTTAGGAATGTGAGATTCACCAACTCTACAGGAATAATTCCAGCCAGCTGGTTTTGCGAGAGGTCAAGGGACTCTAGCTGTGCCATGTTTCCGAAGGACTTGGGTATATCACCATTAATATGGTTTCTTGAAATATTAAGAATGATCAAACCAATCAGAGATCCCATGCCTTCAGGGATATCACCAGATAGTTTATTGTTTGATAGATCAAGAATGATCAAACCAATCAGAGATCCCATGCCTTCAGGGATATCACCAGATAGTTTATTGTTTGATAGATCAAGACATTTTACTAATCTCAAAATCCTCACAAATTCCAGCTCCAATCCTTTACTTCTGATGCTTATTTTCTCTACATATGTTGAACCTTTTATCAACCCATATTCAAAGACTTCTGTATCCTTTGAGTCCTTTGCCATGGCCTTCATCTCTGAAATGCTGTCCGGAATGACTCCTGAAAAACTGTTCATTGAAAGGTCTAAAATTTGAAGAGAGGGTATTTTGCTTACATCAGCAGGTACAGTTCCTTCAAATTTGTTTGATCTTAAGATCAAAATCTTAAGATTGGGAAGCTCTAGAATCCAATTTGAAGAAATGTTCCCTGTCAGTCTGTTGTCCCCCACATCCAATATCTGCAACTGTTTACAATTTGCAAGTCTTGGCAGAGTCCCATTTAGACGATTTCCTCTGATTTTCAGTGTTCGAAGCGAAGTCATGTTTCCCAACTCCGCTGGCAACTGACCTTCTAAATAATTTTCATCCAAATTCAATACCTCAAGAGAACTGCATTTTACAAAACCTGGAGGAATCTTACCTGTAAGACTGTTGTATGAAAAATCCAGAATCTCCATAGACAACCCTTCACATATTGTAGATGGAATGCTACCACTGATATTGTTGTGAGACAGAGAAAGGTGACTAAATTGATACTCGCCAATTTCAGTTGGAATGGACGCACAAAACTGATTTTCTGACAGATCCAACACAACCACTGAAGGAGGTGGAAGCGGAAGCCGACCATGAAAGTTGTTGTGATGCAAGTCCAGAATCTTCAATATTTTGGGCCCCATTAGCTTAGAAGGTAAAACGCCTGCAAAGCTGTTGTAAGACAGGTTGAGTTGTTCAAGAGAAGGAGAATCCCATATCCACGCAGGAATATTACCCCATAATCTGTTGTCGGACAAATCCAAATCGGAAATATTGTAAGTTTGAGTTAATAAGAAGGCCGGGAACTCACCCTCCATGTTACAAGATCTTAATCTCAATGTGCTAAACGAGTTTTGGGGAATCCAAGTCGGACTGAATTTCACAGTTAACACATTGTTGGAAATGTCTAGAGATACCAGACTGGAGAGATTATAAAGGCGAGATTCTGAAAATTTTCCGCTTAACCGATTGGAGGATAGGGAAAGAACCTTCAATTTAGGTAGATTTGAAATGTTACGAGGTATGGCATCTGTTAATAGGTTGTTGCTTAGATCAAGCGTACTGAGGGAAAGGAGTTGACCAACGGAAGCCGGGATTTTTCCAGTCAAGTGGTTATTACTCAGATCGAGCAGAACAAGGGACTTTATGTTGGCCAAGGAAGGAATTGTGCCGTTCAGTTTATTGTAGCTTAGAGCAAGCCATGTGAGGGAGGTAGCATTCATGTCAAGGGGTGGAATGGCACCGGTCAATAGGTTCTGCCTCAAGTGAACGTAGCGGAGCTTTCCATATGTGCCGAACAACATGGAGGGTATGTTGCCCTCCAACTGATTGTATGAAAGATCGATATGTGCTAAAGGAAATGTTCCTAATAGAGGCTTATAAGCCCCAAACGAAGGTATACTTCCTTTTAATACGTTATTCGAGATATCCAACATTACAAGTCCTGTAAGATTTGCAATGGTGGGAGGAAGCATACCTTGGACAAAGCAGTTGGAGAGGTCCAAGAGAGTCAACGAGGAGATGTTCCCAATTGAATCTGGAATAGGTCCTGCTACACTTGTTGCTGCAAGAACAAGGCTGTTAAGCGATGCAGAGTGTCGGGGCAGAATGCTTGAGAGGTTCCCTTCCAAGTCCAGATTGGCAGACAAATCTACTTATTGCAAGCTTGGAAGGCTTAATAGATGAGAAGGGATGGAACCATTGAGGTCACAGCTGCTAAGCTTGAGAGAAACCAGGTTGGAAAGGTTCTGTAAGCGAGCAGGTATGGACGAGAAGAAGGAATTGCCACCAAGTTGGAGGTGGGTAAGATGGGTAAGATTTGCAAGGGAAGGGGGAACTGGCCCGGACAGGTTACAGTTGGACATTTGAAAACGCCTGAGACTGTACATGGTGGAGATAGCTCTGCCCCATTCATCGCTTACCGCTTGCTTCATATTCACCCCGTCCAGCAGCAGCACCTCTAAATCTCTCATGTTTCCTATCCACATCTGCATGTCCTCAACTGTGATGGAGGAATAGGAAGTGTAGGAATTGGTGGAAAGATCCAAGTAGCGCAACGCGGACATGTTGCCCAACTCCCTGGGTATCTTTCCTACAAATCCAGCATTTGACAAGTTCAAGAAGTACAAATATTTCAGCGTGGGGAGTTGCTGAGGAACAGCAACACCAACGAAGACGTTGTAGCTCAAATCCAAGACTTGTAACATCTTAAGATCAAACAGTGGAGAAAGAACGTTTTTCTTATTACTCCCAACAAAAAGTGAACTGAGATAGACCTTGGAATGAACATCACTGGTTGAATTTCCCACATCCATTATCGGATCATTGCTGAAAGGATTGCGGAGATCCAACTGAATGACGTGCTTTGTTATATTATCACATTGAATTCCTTTCCACTGGCAACAGTCGGTGGAATAATTCCACGTTTTCAGTCGACCGGACGGGTCGTGAAGACCTCGCTTGAAATCCAAGAGGGAATTTTTCTCATTATCTTTACAGCAAGATACCCAACAAATCGGCAGCAACAGCGCAAATCCCACCAAGTTCCAGAACAAACTATCTGAGAAACATCCCCTAAAAGAATCATCACGAGAGGCCATTATGAGCAGAACAATATGAAGCAACGAACTACACCCACACAGTCCGCATAAAGTTCCACGAACCAATTGGAAACCCACATATCCTATCGAAAGATTTAAATGATAAAAATGATATCTTCGTAGCGAGTTGCAATTATATCACTGTATTTGTGTTTTTTCACGTCAATGGAAGTCGTAGTCGTTGCAAGCAACTTCGTAGCGAGTTGCAACGTCCCAACAACTACGACTTCCATTGACGTGAAAAAACACAAATACAGTGATTTAATTGCTCTTAAATACCTGTTATTGTGATCATACAGAAATTACTTGGAAAAAGCTTAAGACGGCACGAACCGACGTTCAAAGTTGTATTGAATTTCCCTGGTGGTCGTTACTGCGTATAATGCACGCTGAATATCGTTGGGCATTCGTCGTATTGTAGGCTGACAAGGCAAGTAAAAACGCGCCATATAATTGTATGGTTGCAAAGACGTAAAACAAGCGGTCGGAAGTGAGGACAGGGAGGTTTACCAATAGACTTACTGTTAAGAAGGAAATTGGTGTGGAAAGAATTGTAGGGCCTTCGATTTCCCATCCAGAGCCGGGTCTTTCAGGTCAGGGGTTCCAGGCAATTTTGTTTGCATCTTAAAACGTACATTGATGTGACTCTCTCACATAATTAATTGAGATAGAAAAAACACTATATTTGGAATACATATTAATAAATATATTTTAATTAATTATCATTATTAAAAGTGTTATGCAGTAATTAGTTATATATTATATAATGTTTGAAAATTAGTTTTTAAAATTAATTTAAATGTTAGTAATTTGGTTAGAATTTTATTTTTTAAGTTTAATTGTTCTATGTTGAGATTGAAAGCTTTTATCATTAAATTTTATTTTTTAAAATATATTTATATTGATTAATTATTTAATTTTTGTCTATATACAATGTGTTTGGAATTTTCATTTCTTTGTTGTTGTTGCTTGTTTGAAGAGTGTTGTCTATAAGATACTAATAATGAATTTATATAAAAAATATGTTTGAATCATTTTATTACTAGTTTGCAATGTTTTTGAGAGAATAATATTTGAGTTTGTTTCCTAATGTTCCATTTTTTATGTCCACAAAAGAGGAACAAAAGTGTGAATATTGTTGTGTACAAAAAAGTAGGAGCATAAAGGAACAAGTTAAACAATATAGCATATTCTACTCCCAATTTAAGCAACACTCAAATTAAGCAAAAGAGTTAGCAAACACTAATGAAAACCAAATGAAATCTCAACAACACCAACTCCTATTCCACCAAGTTTGTGATAGTTGTGCTTAAGATGGTGATATGATGTAGGAGCATCCAATCGTTACAAAGATCCTCATTTGGAATAGTTTAATGAGAAGTTGACAGTTACAGAGGTAATGCTAGTAGGGAAAATGAGTGAACCTGAGAACATGGAGGTTTATTCAAATCCTAACAATTATTTTTCCTTATATAAGGGCAACAAATATCGTTCCTCGCAGTTATGTTGAAAGTTGTGTAACAACCCCCATGTTTGTATTTTGTTGTGGTCCTTCCTTGATGGATTTCGATAACGGTATATTTTGCATTTGCACTATTCGTCCCTTCATTATTTTGTATTGACACTTGAGAGGTGTAATTCTGTGACTACTATGTTGGATTACATGTTTACATGCTTATATGTTTATATGTTGTTATGTTGTTGACATGATTATTGTTTATGCTAGATTTCATGTTTACATGGTTAGTTATTATGTTGGATTACATTCTTACATTTTTATATAGCGTTGCTTTTGCTTATGTATGAGTATGGACAAGAAAAGGACAATGTCGTAACACTCGTAATTGAGAGGCTTACAATATCATGACCCTTTTTCCTGATGATTGATGTTACTTTAGATATATGATATATGATATATGCACATGTACTTTGACGTTTGATTGAAGTGATGCAAGTACTGAGTATTGACTCCACCTAGATTCATAGGCCTAAGCGTACTTTCATTCCCCGATGGTGGTTATTGGAAGTAGTCACAGGCAAAATGTCCCCTACCCTAGCCCACTGTACCCAATTAAAGTGTAGTGTTTTTGTGTTGTTGTCTTTCATCCGGTTACCTAATGGTAACGTCTGGAGCACCCTTCTATTGTAAGTGATTTTCCAATATGCCTCATTGAGGTATTTGGTCTTGTTTTTCATTAATCTTTTATGTGATTATATATATTTAATTGGATTGTCGGTGTTTTGGTGTGGTTCCATTGGCACCTTCATGTGTTTTTAAATATGGTATTTTATAATGGTTAATTGTTGGGGATTTTAACTGTTATTTTCTTGACGTTTTAAATATTTTATTTAAATTTTTACTAATCCTTTTAAAGGAGCCTTGTGTATTTTTAATGTTGCATATTTTGTGACTTTAATTAATTGTTTCTTTTTGGGGGAGTTTTAATAGCTATTTTTATAAAATGCTTTATTTCATTTTTATGGTTTTGAGAAAATATAAAAAGGAAAGGAAGATTTGTTTGAGGGGGATGGTTATTCTTTTTGGGAGGAAATGAAATTTGTTGTTGGCATGGAGGAACCCCATGATTTGGGCAACTGAGTTGGGGAGATTGTGAAATTTTTTCTGAGAAGAAATTTGTGGGTAGTAGACTGTTTAAATCAGTGTGCCACTTCTTGCTTGTTGTCTAGTTTTGGAATCTAACCGTGTCTTCTTCAATGAGCATTCCTCCATTTCTATTTTGGGGAAAAATTGAGGTATTTTTTCTGGTATTCTTCAATCTTGTATGGTTGGTAATTTGGGCATTCATTAATGTCTCATTTATGCCCTGAATCTCTTTTTGATCTGGGTTATTTTTATTTTGTGAAAATTTGGAAGAACTTCGTTTTATTTTTGTATTGCTTGGGATTTGTGTAATAGTTATTCTAAATTCTATTTGTTGCTCTGTAGTAGTTTGTATGACATATTTTTGTACATTTCCAATAGATCTGAAATGTGTTGTTGGAAAATTTTGATTTATGGGCTCTTTCATATTCTTTTTTTTATGTCCAATTTGTTAAAACATGTTTTTTATTTGCTGCTCATTACCCTCTTAATAAAAATAAATTTTAAGGGTGGATTCCATGTAGAAATTCCAAGATATCAACTGGATCTTTAGCAGATTTGAAATCTGCACTTTTATTTTTTGATGATTTTTCTTGCCTAGCTTGGCAAAATGACATTTTTCATAACAACACCTCATTTTTTGTCCTAAACTCAAAAATTGAAAGTGGATTCCAACTAGAAACATCAAAATATGAACTGGGTCAAGCTTAGAATTTTAATCCGGGCACTTTGAATTTTTATGCCTCTATTTCATGTTGAATTTCAGCTGTTAAATGTGTCTTCTTATAGCAATATTGGCTTGGCTGTTTTTAATGGTTTCTGTGACAGAAAATAGTGGCTTTCCCTTTTGTTTCATGTTTTCTTTAGATTCCTCGTTTGGTTAAACGAGATGAGCTTAGGGCTAGGTAATAAAGTGGAGTGGCTCTCTACAGGCCCGGGGCCCACAAGTGGCTGGCAGGGGAACTAGTAGCAGAGTTAGAGTAAACAAGTGATAACTAATTAAAAATAATGGGGTAAAACACTAATAAGATAATGAGTCCTCATGCATGGCCTTGAGCGCTTATAAAGGCTAAGGATGCACTCAAAAAGGCCCATCTATTTGTGGGGCATTGAATTATCCATCTACAGGTCGTAGATTGAGGCATAATTGAGTCTCCTCATCCCTATGAGAGGTGTACTTGGTTTGTGTGCTGCCATCCCTTTGAGCACAAATAATGACACTCCATCTGATATACACTCTAGTATCTAGTACCTTGGTAGTCGTGGGGTGATCCCACAATAGTGGTTTACAATTTTTGGCCAAACTGGACACTAAAATACTTTTTTGTAACTAAATCTTCACTTTCGGACACCTATAGCGACTAAACCGTGAGGAATTTGAAGATGATGCAAACTAGAGTTTTATGAGATTTTGTCTATAGATTCTAAATATATTTTTTTCAAAAATTTTGGAATCAAATTGCACTTCTTTTTCCATCTCCCTCAAAAAATATTTTTTTTTCAGAAAACAACATTTTTAAAAAGTGACCGTATAATGCATAACTTTTTTTCCATAAAGGATAGAATTCTAATTTTTTGGTATTTAGATGTATTACTCCGATATCTAGTGCTTCTACTTGGTTAGATAGTTTTTTATTGAATATTTTTTCTTTAATCAAATTTCAAAGTCAAACAAATTATAATTCAGACATAGCGCAACTGTATAACGCATAACTTTTTTTGTATGTATCAAAATTCAAATTTTTTTCTCTTTCTTGGATCAAGGACTTCAATATCTATTGCACTCATATTTTTTAGATTTTTTTTTTTATAATCTGCTATTTTTCCACATGTGAAGAACAGAGAGCTTGATTTTTGATGAAAAACCTACATTCACGAGAAATAAAAATAAATATAATAATAAAATAAAATTTATTTAAAATTATACTTTTTGGGAAGCTTATAATAAGGACTACATACAAAAAATAAATTTTAAATAAATTCATTTGATCCCCCAAAAGGTAAATCCAAAGTGGGTTTTTATCAACATTTTTATAGGTATAAAGGAGACTTGTTATAGGTATGGTTTAAAACTAGAG
The DNA here is from genome assembly GCA_007258455.2 of Sequoia sempervirens. Classification (NCBI taxonomy): domain Eukaryota; kingdom Viridiplantae; phylum Streptophyta; class Pinopsida; order Cupressales; family Cupressaceae; genus Sequoia; species Sequoia sempervirens. The sequence goes on along the minus strand of VDFB02193867.1, from coordinate 279,857,702 downwards.
GGGTTCTATCCAAGGGGGTTTGATTTAAGGTAGTTTTATCAAACCCTCTTCAATTGGAATGCTTTAAATGAAAATTTTTAAGGCTTAAATCATTATATTTTCTAAAAATATGTGATTTCAGCTAAAATTTGTTCCTCCTAGAAATTGTAAACCAGCTTTGTGGGATCAACCCGTGAGTAGTACCCATCATGATATTGGATGAGCATTTCTTGTTGTGACATTGGTTGTGTGCATTGTATTCCATGCTTTCTCTGTGACTGATGTTATTTTTGTCCTTACCTTTCCCTTGTCTTGCTACTTCTATTTGGGTCTTGTGACTATCTTTGAGCACGGTGGGGTGGCCTCTTTTGAGCCCACATGGTAGGGAGGCGTTGCCAGCGCCATTGGGGACCAGTGTACAGGTTATTGGAGCAGCAGTTGGAGTCATCCTCTCTTATGTATTTATCTTATCAGATGATGTATCTTATTCATGGAAATGCTATTGTATTCATACTTATTCCTTTATGCACATTGTACTCTCTTGAGAGAGAGAGTAATCCTAAATTTAATGAGAAGATATGTGATGTTTTATGTTTGGCTTACGGGTTTCAGTGTTGGTATCGGACTCACATGTACTATGATGATTCTTTGATGGATTCTTTCCTAATTATCATGCAAAATTAGAGCTATTGGTGTATATCCTTCCTTCATACATCAAGTTGTTAAGTTCTGGCACAACGCAGCTTGCTGTTATTAATCTATGTTACTGTTGCGAAAGTTTTTGGTGCAACATAGCTTGTTGTTCTGCTGTAATTCCAGAGCGCTAGTGTAGGGTGTTTCTAGAGCACTAAAGCAGGGCAATTCCGAAGCATCGGAGTAGGGTAATTCCAGAGCATCAGAGCAAGAAGTTTCGAAGAATTTTTTTTGCAGCTATCCTATTTGCTCTTGTTTGGATTTTTCTTGGGAAGTTTAATTAGTCCTCCCCTCTTGGTTGTGTACTTGAAATTCTTGGTCTTGTATGTTATCAATTTATCGTATCAGTAATTGTTTATGTGTAAGTTATTCTTCTTCTTTAAATAAAATTAAATATATATCTTGTCATGTTTTGGCTCTTAACCTTCAGGGTTGCGTAGCAGGATGTTACATCTAGTATTAGAGCTCATGTTCACACATTGGAAGCTCTAGTGTACTTGAGCCTTCTATGTTATGTTGTGTTTGGTGTGTGTGGAATGAGCTTATTATATTGTTTTATACTCTTTTTGTTATGCTTTCATGTTGTAGTTTGGTTAATAGGTCATCCTTGTGATGATCTATTTTGATGTGTTCTTTGTTTTCTTCAAGATGCCTCCTAGGGGTAGAGCTAGAGCCAGAGTTCGAGGTAGATCCTCTATTCTTCGTCGTAGCACCTGGCTTAATGCCAATCAGGGTGAGCAACAGGGGGAACAACGTGCTGAAAGCCAAGCCGAAGGGCTCAGGGGTGCACAGGCTTTAACTCTTTTGCAGCATATTGTGGATCATTTAGGACCTTTTCAAGAGGTATCTCGTGAGGAGGAGTCACACCCTTCTCATTAGGATGGTCGGGATGTTAGAGCTAAACGGGAGCATTCCCATAGTCTGGGTCATTCGAGAGTAGATGTTGTGAGGGATAGGGTGGATGGAGACAATATTGTTGTTGGTCACATGAGGGATCTCCTTAGAGCCCATCCTCCTACTTTTTATGGTTTTGGTACAGGTATCGAGGCAAAGACTTGGTTGATCGATCTCAATCGATGCTTTTCTATGCATCCTTATAGTAGAAATACTAGAGCTTGATGTGCCATTATGCATCTCAAAGGATTTGTGTCTACATGGTGGAGAGTAGAAGAGCAGAAGCTTCACCTATACATTGCTTCCATTTCTTGGGGAATATTCTTAGAGAGGTTTTGTGCATGATTCCTTTCTGACTTCTACCGGCAGAGACGTGCTGATGAGTTCCATGAGCTTCATCAATTAACTATGATAGTAGATCAGTACGAGCACTGCTTCCTTGAGCTTAAGTAGTATGCTAGCATTTCTAATGATGAGTCGATGTTAGTGCAGCATTTCATTAGGGGCTTCAATGCTCGTATTAGTGGTGGTGTTCGTGTGTTTGAACCGAAGACCTTAGAGATCGTCATGGAGAAGGTGAAGTTGATAGAGGAGAATCTGGCTAGAAGGCTTCAGTGGTCAAACAGGTGTTCAAATTAGTAGTGCCCCTCCTTTAGGATCAGTTGCTCAGGGTACACAGTCTCAGGGAATTAGACCATATAGGTCTCAGTCTGCACCTTCTAGATCTAGTCAGTGACATAGGCATAGGTCTTCTCAGTCTCAGCAGAGTGGACAAAGTCCTAGTACTCCATTTTCTAGGGATTGTTTGCATCATCGTTCTCAAAGTATACAGCAGAGTGGTCCAACATAGAGTTCTTAGAGTGCATAGCAAAGTTCTAGGGGTGAAGGAACCCAATAGTCAGGTGCACCATTTTCGGGCCGAGTTTTGGCAAAGGTGGTTATTTTTCTTGTGGGCAGCGTGGTCATATAGTTGTTCAATGTCCTCAGAGATCAGTGGCTGGAGGTAGTCAGAGACAGGCTACTACAGAGCCTACAGTAGGTGATGCTAGCAAATCTCATAGAGTTTTTGCGGTGGTGGATAACTATCAGGCTGAGCATCAAGGCATTGTGGTCAAGTATTCAAGTGTGTTATGTGGGATTACTACATCTATTTTGTTTGATTCAGTAGCTTCGGATTTTTTTATTTCTCCTTCTCTCATAGAGCATTGTGGACTCGTGGTGGCAAGGCAAGATGTTGGTTGGCAAGTTGAGTTAGCTATTGGAGCCAAGGTGGCTGTAGACTCTCTTGTTCATGGTTGTATTAGATTTGGGCACCTTCACTACCACAGTGGATCTCCATGTGTTGCCTTTGGGATCCTATGGGATTGTTTTAGGCATGGATTGGTTGGAGACACACCAAGCTAGTATAGATTTTCGGTGTAGGGTATGTGCAGAATCATCATGGAAAAAATAGGCCCTTAAGTGGCAAAAAATTTAGAAAAATCAAAGTTAGCCAACTTGACGTAAAAATTTGAATAAGCTATCTATTTTATTTCAAAAATATGTAGAAATAGAATATGTAGAAAATTAAATGTAGTTTCTAAACTACTAGGTTTTTAAAAAAAAATATATATGTATTTGGTGAAAATTTCAAATTTCAATGCAGTAGAGGGAGAGAGAGATATGCATTTAGGTTGGGAGTGAGAGACTTAAGTGAGGGAGAGGGAGACTTGAGAGAGAGAGAGAGTTCTCTAGTTAGGGTGGGAGGGAGAGACTTGGGAGAGGGAGAGGGGGTGGGGGAGAGAGAGAGAGTTCTCTAGTGGTGTGGAGGGAGAGACCTGATATGGAGAGGGGTGGGATGGAGGAGAGGGAGTGGGAGAGAGATAGAGAGAGAGACATGGAGATAGATCGGAGAGAGTCGTAGAGAAGAGAGAGACCTCGGATCGAACTTAGGTGGAGGGAGAGACGGAGTGAGAGTGTGAGGGAGAGAATGGAGAGAGGGAGTCGGATGGAAAAGATGGAAGAGGGAAGGGGGAGGAGGGAGAGATGAGAGAGAGAGAGAGAGATAAATGGAAGGAGAGGGATGGAGGGGCTGGAATGCCAAAGCCCAAAGCCCATAAAATTGGTGATAAGAGAGAGGGAGAGATATGGAAACAGAGAGAGGGGAGAGATGGAGAGAAGGAAGGAGGAGGGAGGGAAGGGGAGAAAGAATGAGGGAAGGAAGGTGGATGGACAGGAGGAAGAGGAAAGAGGGAGACGTAGAGAGGGAAGGTGGGTGGCGGAAGGAAGAGAGAGAGAGGGGGAGATAGAGAAAATTAGAGAGGGAAGGAGGAAAGGATGGAGGGATGGAGGGGGAAAGAGAGGTTAGATAGATAGAAGTATAGAGGGAAGGAGAGAGTGTGAGAGAGAGGTCTAGAGCATAAGGGATAAAAAATGAGTGAGATAGAGAGAGAAAGATGATACAACTTGCTGATTACTAAAATTTGACATGTTGATTACTAAAACTTATACTTAAATGTTTATTTCATATATATAGTTTCCCTGAAAGATAACAAGAAGAAAGAGACAAGAAAAAGAGAAGAAAAAAATTTCAATGTAGACCAAAATGCGAGTGCATTATAATGTGCTCGCATTTTTGAAATATTTTTTTGATTTCAAAATATGCACATTTTATGAACTCAAAGTGCACGTGTTTTTTGAAATTTGAACCATAACACGCTTGTGTTTCACTATTTCAAGATGAAAAAGTAAATTGGCCACAAATTGGCTACCCATCTTCATGCACCTTCCCATATATATATATAAACTCTTAAGTAAATAAAACATTAAATAATTCTTAATTTTATTTTTTTAGGTATTTATTTATGTTTCAATTTTTATATATAAACATGGCATGTCACTTTGTGTCTTACTACTATTGTAGATATCTATTATTTATTTAGAGTTTGAAAGGTACAAGTATGGTTATAATCTAATGGGGGGAATCGTTATTGTATATTTTTAATTTAATAAAATCATTTTTTTTATGAATAAAGAAAAGAGAAAAAAAATGATATTAAATTTGAATTTTACAAATCATTTTAAAAAGTGCAAGTATGGTTATAATTTAATGGGGGAATCATTATTGTTTAATATTTTTAATTTAATAAAATTATCTTTTTTATGAATAAAGAAAAGAGAAAGAAAATGATATTAAATTTGAATTTCACAAATCATTTAAAAAAGTGTAGGTATGGTTATAATTTAATATTTTTAAAGAAAAGAGAGAAAATTATATTAAACTTGAATTTCACAAATCATTTTAAAAAGTGTTATTGGAATTAGTTTTTGTTGTAATGTGTTAAAAATTATAATTCATACTCCCAAATATTGATTGTTGTTATTTTATTTTTTTAGAGTTTTTTTATAAGAGTTGTTTCAAATTAAAAAAAAAAAATTACTATAAGTAGAAATAAATCTTGACTAAATAAAATAAAAAATTCTTGAATATTTATGAAATAAAAAATAAATCTTAGGTAAATAAAAATAAATTATTAAAATACTATGAAAAAAATGCATATTATTGTATCCACAATTTTAATTAGTATATTTATATTATTTTAAAAGTAGGATAACTAGCATACATATATTAAATATTAATACATATAAAATACTTGGTGAGTTATCATTTTCTTTATTGATTTCTCTTTGTAATAAAAAATATTATTTATTTATTTGTTTGTTCTTTTAGTTTATTCAAATATTTGAATTATTTTTATTATTTATTTATTTATTTGTTCTTTTTGTTTGATCAATTCTCTTTGATTTGATTTTTTTGTTTCATCAGCCATTATTTTTTATAAATATTTTCAATATTTTTTAATTTTAAATATTAATTTAGAAACTTACTTTTATATGGAATAGTAAATTTAACACATATTTTATATTAATATACAATTTGATAAGATTTGCAACATATTTTCTTGTGTTTACCTAACAAACTTTTTTGGTCAATAAAGTTAGGAAATAGAAAGATTTCAAAGAATAAGAAAGTAAATCAACAACTCTAAACCATATACAAAATCCTTCCAATTTATGTTCATAAAATCAAAATATTTAATTTTATTAAAACAAAAAACAAGTTAACCATAACAAATTTTGCCTTTATCCTTATTTATTTAAGTTTATATTTTGGAAGGTTTGATTTGTAATGAAATTGAAGAAAAGTAACATCCAATTTAATAGTTCTACTTGACCATCTTTTACATGAGATAATCTTAAAGAATTATTGAACATAATTATTTGAGAGGAGTGTTTAATTCTCTCCTTAAGAAATTCAATATCATATTCACAAAACATCATTTTAATATTGAATTAAACCATCAACAATACATATTAACAAACACAACTATTCATGAACTAATACTTAAAATAGTTGAAAAATACAAATAAGAACTTGGAAAAAACTAGGAAGAAGAGAGACAAAGACATGATAACCTTCTGTTGGTGTTGGCTATAAAGAAAATTTTAGTCTTATCATGAGAGATCAGTGATGAAAATGGTTACCATGTAACAAGTCCAATCATTGTGCATTCATATTTCTCATACGCATGGAGAGAAAATCATAAAGAGATTGGAGAGACTTAATAACTCCCATGAGAACCCATACTGCAAAATAAAATCAATGGGAGTAGCTAAATCACTATACCCATGAAACTATGACTTTAAAATCAAATATAAGCATCTTAACTCAAACCCCAAATTACAATTAGAACCATACAATTAAATTGAAATCTCCATGCAATCCAAAAAATTTGATCACATCATCTAAGTTGCAAGGAAAACCTAGATTTCAAAATAAATCACAATTTAAAACTTCCACGATGTCTCGTGTTACAAAACAAAATAAATAAGCGAAACCTCACCATCAACTAAAACACAGAAAGAAAATGAGAATCTAAATAAAATGTTCTTGTTTAGAGTATTTTAAAAAAATCTATACCCAATTGATAAAAGAAAAGAAACATTAAAATTCAGAATACTTACAATGATCCAAATGGAGAACGAGGCTGAATTGACGATTCAAAACTCAGAAGCCCTCACTAAGTAGCTAAAACTGCACTAAAGATCTAAATTTTAAACAAAACCAATTAAGAAAAATTAAAAAATGCCATGGAGATCCATATGTAAATATAAAAAATCAACATGAGCAACTAGAGTTGTCCTCCATGATTTTAACCTGGATTCCAACGAGAACATCTTAAGCATTTTAAATTTTTAAAAGATGATTCAATTTCAAAAATAACCGAGCAATACCCATTTTGAGGAAAAGCAAAATGGAAATTCCATTTCCTTACAATCACCTAAATGTAAAGGACGTTGAATTGATGAATAGAAGCCCTAAACTAACACTGCCCATGAAATAGTTTTGTTATTATAATTGTTTTGTCTTGTATGAATGTAAAACAAGGATATGAAATTGATTTAAAACTATTTTTAAATCTTTTTTAAACTTGTTTTAAATCTGTTTGAAAAAGCGTCTACATACAATGAACGTAGTTATACCAGTGGCATAGTTGCATGTCATTTGAACGTCAAATTCAGGTTAAAGAGTTTTTCCTTACATTACATTTTGTTTTTTGGTGGATGCCATTGTAATACGCCTCTCGACATAATAATATTATATAAATATAATATAAGAAGAGAAATATGTTATCATGAGAAATTCATTGTACACTCAAAACATAATAAAAATATATTTATTAAAATTAAAAGTATAAAATAATTCAAAAATGATTTATTGTATAGAATTTGTTTCAAAATCCTTCATTACATATAATATTTATTATTAAATATTTTACATCATCTTTTATTAGTCCCTGCCTATAGGACTAATGTTTTCGGTGAGCAAACTTTTCAATTAATCACTTCTTGGAAATCGGGTAAAATGTTTTAACCTATGGTCCAGTGAATTTTGCTATTAAACTGTAGTTTCAGTTTTCCTGGCTAATTTTTCTGATTGGCTGGTCCGTTTTTTCCTGGGGTTTTTCGCATTTTTTCATTTACAAATTAAAAGAAAACAATCTTGGCACCAATCAGAAGGGAGTAGGGGGAAAAATTAAAATTAAATCTAATGTTTGAGTTGGTCCCGTGAAGGCGAGGAACAGGGTTTCCACGTGCAGTCTGATCACAGCATGTTTGACACCTTATTATACAGCTTCTGGGCACGTGTAGAGTTTAATTTGTTGGGGTTTTTGAAGGTTATTCGCGTGCATTGTCTATGTTTCCACGTTTCGCATTCATGCATACCAGACATCCCTTTAACCGACTCACAGATGCATGGAAAGCTTGCATGGCAGATAGAGGTGAGACTCGGGTTTTTGGCAGTTTTTTTGGCAATTCAAGAGGGTGATTGATTTCTGAGGATTTTTTTTTACCAAAATTATGGTTATTCCATTAAATCACATTTTTTTTGTGTAGGGTTTATGGGTTTCTGAGTGTTTTTTTTGTTTTTTACCCTTTCTGCAGCGGAGCAATTATAAAAAACACCTGCCTGCACATGCTTGCAAAAGACTCGCAATGGTGAACAGATCTGATTTCATGCCTGCTTGTTGCATTTGTTGGAAGACTTCTAGAGCTTCATCTCCTAGATCACTCTGAGCATATATTGTTATCATTGTTAAGCACCTGTTTTAGGCTTTTAGACATAGCAGCAAGGCAATGAACTGTTTGATAAAATGCTTTGGTAGACATGTATGAAAAATGTGGTAGCATAGACAAGGCATTGAACTCCTAGATTATGCTGTTATCATTGTTAAGCACCTGTTTTAGGATTTTAGCCATAGCAGCAAGGCAGTGAACTTTTTGATAAAATGCTTTGGTAGACATGTATGAAAAATGTGGTAGCATAGACAAGGCAGTGAACTCCTAGATTATGCTGTTATCATTGTTAAGCACCTGTTTTGAGCTTTTAGCCACAGCAGCAAGGCAATGAACTGTTTGATAAAATGCTTTGGTAGACGTGTATGAAAAATATGGTAGCATAGACAAGGCAGTGAACTGTTTGAAAAAATGCCTCAAAGACCGAACAGACAATAGTTACTGCTTTACCTCGAGCCCTTTTCCATCCCTGCTATTCTTCAACGCTGACTGAAGACATTGTATCCAGTTCCTTGTTGCAGTTCTTTAACACCTTTTGCAATTTTCTATGCTTCTTATTCATTTTCTGTGTCATTTCTTTGGAATTCTGTTATCTAATCTGCACATGTAGTGGGTTCAATTTTTGAGTAATTTAGCATGCTTTATAATTTTGTTAATTTTTGAGTCTATTCTTTGTTTCTTATTCTTATCTATATCATTTTTACACATTTCAGTCACCTAGAATAAGGCTTTGATTTTTGATGGAAGCGTTAGGTTAAGTTCTAAGTTGGAGCGGGGAAAGCTAGAGGGATGTTAGCAACTATGGTCCCGGCTCAAGCTTATGATGAAAGTTTTTGATGGAGAAATTTTCTCAAGTTGCCATTACCGATGACAGATTTGGTTTAAGTGAAGTTTAGTTATTGTCTGCTAGGATTCTTTTACAGAGTGAAACTCACTGATCACTAATGCTATTATTTTGTGCAGAAACAGGAACATGCCTTCTATGTAAACATAGATGATATTTTGTAGAGATACTGTGCTTTAGTTGACAGGAATTCTGCCATCATGGAGCGTGTTGCAACCATGGCTACACTTGAATGTGGGTGCCAAAATACAAAAATGCTTCTGCACAAGAAAATGGGATTTTCAATGGGATGGATTATGTTTGCCTGCTTATTCCTGTTTGAACATTCTTTCCATAATGTAAGTACGTTTTAAGAACCCCAACTAGTCCGTGAAGTTGGGTTGTTTAGTAGGAATGTCTACTAAAGTCAAACAACGCATTTGATTTCATGTTTCTAACATTTGTGTAAAAACTTGTGTTTTTAAAAAAACGAGTACAACTCAATTTCTCACAATTTCTTGGCTCTGAACTACAGATAAACAAGGAAGTAGATGAATCTAATTTAATTTGTTTTCTACTAATTTGTTAGACAGAGCATACACGTTGTGTGCATCCTTTTTCCATTATTGAGGGTTGCCAATTCTGAATTTATTATTCATCCCGTTAGTTGTAGCAAGTGTGTAGATATTTGTTGTTGAATTAGCTTAGGGTGTACAGATAAAATACTGGGTACTGCATGTTTTTATGTTTCGATTTGATTTTGTTTTGGGTGTGTGAGTAAGATGGCCAGGAATGCTAGTTTTTGGAAATTATGATTTGGGTATTGTTTTAGGTGCCAAGATAAGAATCCTTAATTAGAGACCTAAACATTGCTATATTGAAGATCATAAAGAGGCAAGAGTTGCCTGGGAAAATGTTTGTGAAGGTGGAGGTGGCAGGACACAATAATCAGTTGCAGGATATGACATGTTGATCTCATTAAGTGTATTCCATCTATTTATTGTAGAATATCAACCAGTACGAAATCCTCTACTCATCTCTTGCATATAGCAGCTTTGTTACCTGTGGCTTTGCACTATTTGCTGCTATTTCTCAGGTTTTATCTGTAAAAGGTAATTAAATTCACCTGCCAAATTGAAATCTGTGCAGTTGGGTTTGCTGAAAACCTTTCTATAACTATGTTGTATTTTTATTACTTTGTGAACAGAAAATATATCAAGCCTCTAACAATCTTAATTCCATCTTTAAATCACAACATCCTTGGAGTTCAAAGGGTTCACAATTTTGGGCTGCAAGTTAATGTCATAGTTATAGCTTTTAACACCCTTCTTAAATACATGAAAATATATATATAACCTCACGAGCCTCAGCCTCGAGCATTTTAGCAATAAAATCTGCAAGGTTCACATCTTTTTAAGAAAATGAACACCCATCAAGACTATATTTGCAACAGAGGCAGCCCTGAGACCAAAACTTTAGTTGCTGAGCATATCTTGGTATAAGAATTCACAGACTCTTCTAATTGCCTACACAAATGGTATGTCATATATTTTTCCCTAGAAAGATATGAGTGCATTAACAACATTTTCTTAACCTTGGGATCCTTTGAAAAAAGCAGAGATGTATGATATGGCTCCAATCTCTGCAATGCAAGTTGTATTCTCCATACCACATTTAGTAAGTAACAACTCACTTGAATGCAAATGCAATATCTCCAAAAAAAATCAAAATTGAGTCCTACAGTTTCAATTTGGCCTAGTTAGCAGCAACTACATTGGCCCTTCTGGTCAATTTGGAATTATCGGTTCTTGAGGTTTCACATGCAAATAAATGCTTGCTTACCCAAATCATTTTTTTGGGGCAAGTTAGAGAATTGTTTTTGGTCTATTCAGGTTGACACTGTAGTAGATGCCGCTCCATTTATGGGACTCTAAGAACAGTGGTGCTTTCTCCTAGGCTCCTCAATTCTACCTATCTATTTTCTTGATTGGAAGGACATGGAGATGGGGAATTTTGGCCTTTCCAGCGGTTATGGGCTTTAAAGTAGCAGGTAATGATAATCTCTAATTATTTTCTCTAAATTCTTGATTGAAAAGAATGAATGGATATGTTTGTGTGTATTGGAGCAGCGAAATTTGATTCTGCCAAGAATAGAGGCCTTTACAAGCTGTAGATAGTATTTCCTGTATTTTCAAGTGCAAAGTATGTTTAAATATCTAAATATTAAATCTGACATGTCTACTAGGGCAGTCACAACTTCAACATCTATCAAAATCTCTCTATCCTTCATGTTTTCATGGATGTCAATACCCTGTTCCAAAGCTCCCATTTTTGCACAGGCAGTGAGGATGCTGGAAAAAGTTGTGGAATTTGGCTTTACACCTGCCTATTGCATTTGCTTGGAAGTTTCTAAAGCCTTTTCAAAAATCCATTTTGTGTATATCCTGCAATCATTGCAGTCCACGGGAGCACATCTCTTCAAAGCATTCTGTCAAACAGTTCGCGCACATTGTTTACATTTCCACATTTTCCATACATGTCTACTAGGACAGTCGCACATTTTGCATACATGTCTACCAGGACAGTCAAAATTACAATATCTGACAAAATTCCTCTATCCTTTATGTTTTGATGTATCTCCATACCCTGATACAAAGCTCCCATTTTGGCATAGGCAAGGAGGATGCAGGAAATGTTTGTTGAGTCTGGTTTTACACCCGCAGATTACATTTGCTTGAAAGTTTCTAAAGCCTTTTCAATAAATCCATTAAATCCATTTTGTGCATAACTTGCAATCATTGCAGTCCATGAGATGACATCTCTGAGGCATTCTGTCAAACATTTCATGCACCTTGTTTATGTTTTCACATTTTGCAGGTTAGTAGTAATTCAACATTTTTTGGTTAAATTTTTTATCAAATTGGATTTTAGCATCTGCAGTTTTCTTTTTTTCCAAGGAGCAACAAATTTAGATTTAAATTTTAATGATACAGTGCTCACTTTCTAGGGTCATCATGACAGCTTTGTCTGCATTGAAATAAGAAATTTCATCATCATTCAGTACCCATTTTTGTAATAACCCTTATTAGCATTAAGTTTTATATTTTGAGAGTGTTTTATAGTGTTTGGTTGCAGGTGACAGGATCAGACCGTTCAGTTATTATACTTCCTCCTATATCTGAATTTGGACAATTCTATGGTGCGTTGGGTCAGTTTGTTGAAAGGCTACAAGAGCAATACTTGTCCTTCACATGTAACAGAACGATCGACAACAACATTGAGATCATATAACTACCCAGATAAACTCTCTTGCAATGAGCACATCAACATTTGTAGCATACTCACTGAATTCTGTTACAATGTCATATGCATTACTCTCATGTGCCACAACTGAAGTATCACAAGTTTAAATGTATTCACATATGATGAATCATTATACCAGAACCCACCAAAATAAGCACAAGAGATTTGATTTGTTTATATACTGAATTTCTTAATCATTTTCAAAAGGAAATAGATGAATTGGCTTGCCAAGAAGTAGTTCCCTCTCTTTGAATTTTCCTTCCAAGGTTAATATTTATTGAAGCTAAGGCAAGCAACTTGCACCTTGACATTAGGATCACGCATCATTGTTACCATTAGGGCCATAGGTAAATCAGAATCAACGCACGTAGATGGAGAGATGTGATAGATCTTTAAAGCCCCAATAGCTGGCACTGTCTTAACATAGCCAGCATAGTCAGGGGTGTTGTTTTGAAGCTCCATTCTCTAAGGACCCACAATATATTCCAGCAAATTTTTCACTTTGAGAGAATATGGGCTCCAAAGAGAAAGCCTTCTAATCATGGAATCTTTATCCTAACAATCCTTTTGTAGAAAATTGATGATCAGAAGAGCAAAATCTGGGTAAACCTTTGCCTAATTGCCCATATAGACATAACATATCTTCAACATAATATATGTTCCATAGCATGTGACCATTTCACTTTAAAGAGAAGAGAGACTGATCCCTATAATTATATAAGGTATGACCTTTCTTGTATTTCACTTTAAAGAGAAGAGAGACTAATCCCTATAATTCCTATAATTATATAATTATAAGGTATGACCTTTCTTATATGGATGTTGCATACTATATATGTATACTTATTTGCTCTGAAAGTGAAAGCTCTGCCAACTTGAAATTCAATCAGAAGTACCATCATAGTAAAATACCAAAGCATTTGCTTCTCCTTAGAGAAGCTTGCTTGCTCCTCGTTGTAAACTGGCTATTGGCTCAAACAATTGTAAACTGGCTATTGGCTCAAACAAATCATGAACTGTTAGCCTAAAACAACTCAAATTAATGGTTTTAGCATTTGTGTTTACAAATATCATTTAAACACTAATGACTGTCTCTTGCAATACACACAGATGTACTCTATGCCCTCTTTTGCCAATTGTCACTGTTTTCCCTACAAACAGACCTGCTCAAGGCAGGGACTCCAGCTCATGCAGAGCGCTTGTTATAAATATTTTTTATTAAACAAATTTTTTAATTAATTCTATAAAATTTTATATTATTTAAACATTCTTATTATATACTTAAAAAGGAGGGCATCATCATATTTTATTATATATATTTATTATTAAAACATTTTTTTAATTAATTATTTAAAATTTTATATTATTTAAACACTCTTTTTCTATTTTTTTTTTTTAAAAAACAGGGCAGTTCAAATTAATCTGCCCTTACGTCTAATATATCTCTTAGGAATATTAGCAAAGTTTTATGTTTTCCTTCAACCTACGAAAATCTTCCAGTATATTTATTTCCATATGAAATGTGGAAGTAAAACAATAAGTTTAAAAGTGAAAACAGAGATACAAGAATCCCTAAAAAACCATAACATGAAAATGATAGCATACATAATGTCAGGGGAATGGGCCTGACCACCTAAAAAGTGTACCCTTAGAATGTTCCGGTTAAGCCCGGCTTGCAACCATATTATTTTGGCAGCCTTCATAAAAAGAAAACGTTTAGCAAATTAAGAGATGAGAACTTAAAAGTAAGCAAGTAAACTTCTATCACACCACGAGGAAAGACTTAGTTTCTAAATCTTTCCTAGAGAACCGATGGTGCGGTCTATCAAGTGTATGCACTTTCTGTTCAATATTGTTGTAAGAAGTAACACTCCAATAACAAGATTAAACCCACATGCAAAGCTGAGTCCCACTCCCACTCCCACTCCCCACCGCATATCCTCCTCTTCATCACTTCTATCAACACTCTGCGTTGGAGGAGAGTTTGTTAGACAGGGCTTATTAAGCTCAAGAAAATAGCTAACAAATTTTAAAAATAGCAAATATTATTTTGACAGCCTTGCTTCATGAAAGGAAAATGTTTAGCAAATTGAGAGAGGGAGAGAGGAGAGCGTTAAAAATAGCTAACGAGCTTTTACCACACCTTAGTTTCTAAATCTTCCAAAGAGACGAACGATGGAGAGATCCATCGACTTTAAGCACCTTCTGCCCAATGTTGTGGGAACACACAACACTCCAATAACAAGATTAAACGCAAATGCAAAGCTAAAACCCACTGACAGTCCCCACCAGATCCCCTCTTCTACATCACTTGTATCATCATTATCCGCCCCTTCTTTCTTCTTAGGCATGCTTTCATTCTTTGGCGAAGGCGACCGTGACTCGTTCAGTTGTAAGCCGTATAGACCTGGATTATGTGAGAAGGACGAGGCATCAAATGTTAAGAACTGCCCCCCTACCGGAATCCTTCCTGTAAGATTATTGTATGACAGATTCAAGGAACTTAGGAATGTGAGATTCACCAACTCTACAGGAATAATTCCAGCCAGCTGGTTTTGCGAGAGGTCAAGGGACTCTAGCTGTGCCATGTTTCCGAAGGACTTGGGTATATCACCATTAATATGGTTTCTTGAAATATTAAGAATGATCAAACCAATCAGAGATCCCATGCCTTCAGGGATATCACCAGATAGTTTATTGTTTGATAGATCAAGAATGATCAAACCAATCAGAGATCCCATGCCTTCAGGGATATCACCAGATAGTTTATTGTTTGATAGATCAAGACATTTTACTAATCTCAAAATCCTCACAAATTCCAGCTCCAATCCTTTACTTCTGATGCTTATTTTCTCTACATATGTTGAACCTTTTATCAACCCATATTCAAAGACTTCTGTATCCTTTGAGTCCTTTGCCATGGCCTTCATCTCTGAAATGCTGTCCGGAATGACTCCTGAAAAACTGTTCATTGAAAGGTCTAAAATTTGAAGAGAGGGTATTTTGCTTACATCAGCAGGTACAGTTCCTTCAAATTTGTTTGATCTTAAGATCAAAATCTTAAGATTGGGAAGCTCTAGAATCCAATTTGAAGAAATGTTCCCTGTCAGTCTGTTGTCCCCCACATCCAATATCTGCAACTGTTTACAATTTGCAAGTCTTGGCAGAGTCCCATTTAGACGATTTCCTCTGATTTTCAGTGTTCGAAGCGAAGTCATGTTTCCCAACTCCGCTGGCAACTGACCTTCTAAATAATTTTCATCCAAATTCAATACCTCAAGAGAACTGCATTTTACAAAACCTGGAGGAATCTTACCTGTAAGACTGTTGTATGAAAAATCCAGAATCTCCATAGACAACCCTTCACATATTGTAGATGGAATGCTACCACTGATATTGTTGTGAGACAGAGAAAGGTGACTAAATTGATACTCGCCAATTTCAGTTGGAATGGACGCACAAAACTGATTTTCTGACAGATCCAACACAACCACTGAAGGAGGTGGAAGCGGAAGCCGACCATGAAAGTTGTTGTGATGCAAGTCCAGAATCTTCAATATTTTGGGCCCCATTAGCTTAGAAGGTAAAACGCCTGCAAAGCTGTTGTAAGACAGGTTGAGTTGTTCAAGAGAAGGAGAATCCCATATCCACGCAGGAATATTACCCCATAATCTGTTGTCGGACAAATCCAAATCGGAAATATTGTAAGTTTGAGTTAATAAGAAGGCCGGGAACTCACCCTCCATGTTACAAGATCTTAATCTCAATGTGCTAAACGAGTTTTGGGGAATCCAAGTCGGACTGAATTTCACAGTTAACACATTGTTGGAAATGTCTAGAGATACCAGACTGGAGAGATTATAAAGGCGAGATTCTGAAAATTTTCCGCTTAACCGATTGGAGGATAGGGAAAGAACCTTCAATTTAGGTAGATTTGAAATGTTACGAGGTATGGCATCTGTTAATAGGTTGTTGCTTAGATCAAGCGTACTGAGGGAAAGGAGTTGACCAACGGAAGCCGGGATTTTTCCAGTCAAGTGGTTATTACTCAGATCGAGCAGAACAAGGGACTTTATGTTGGCCAAGGAAGGAATTGTGCCGTTCAGTTTATTGTAGCTTAGAGCAAGCCATGTGAGGGAGGTAGCATTCATGTCAAGGGGTGGAATGGCACCGGTCAATAGGTTCTGCCTCAAGTGAACGTAGCGGAGCTTTCCATATGTGCCGAACAACATGGAGGGTATGTTGCCCTCCAACTGATTGTATGAAAGATCGATATGTGCTAAAGGAAATGTTCCTAATAGAGGCTTATAAGCCCCAAACGAAGGTATACTTCCTTTTAATACGTTATTCGAGATATCCAACATTACAAGTCCTGTAAGATTTGCAATGGTGGGAGGAAGCATACCTTGGACAAAGCAGTTGGAGAGGTCCAAGAGAGTCAACGAGGAGATGTTCCCAATTGAATCTGGAATAGGTCCTGCTACACTTGTTGCTGCAAGAACAAGGCTGTTAAGCGATGCAGAGTGTCGGGGCAGAATGCTTGAGAGGTTCCCTTCCAAGTCCAGATTGGCAGACAAATCTACTTATTGCAAGCTTGGAAGGCTTAATAGATGAGAAGGGATGGAACCATTGAGGTCACAGCTGCTAAGCTTGAGAGAAACCAGGTTGGAAAGGTTCTGTAAGCGAGCAGGTATGGACGAGAAGAAGGAATTGCCACCAAGTTGGAGGTGGGTAAGATGGGTAAGATTTGCAAGGGAAGGGGGAACTGGCCCGGACAGGTTACAGTTGGACATTTGAAAACGCCTGAGACTGTACATGGTGGAGATAGCTCTGCCCCATTCATCGCTTACCGCTTGCTTCATATTCACCCCGTCCAGCAGCAGCACCTCTAAATCTCTCATGTTTCCTATCCACATCTGCATGTCCTCAACTGTGATGGAGGAATAGGAAGTGTAGGAATTGGTGGAAAGATCCAAGTAGCGCAACGCGGACATGTTGCCCAACTCCCTGGGTATCTTTCCTACAAATCCAGCATTTGACAAGTTCAAGAAGTACAAATATTTCAGCGTGGGGAGTTGCTGAGGAACAGCAACACCAACGAAGACGTTGTAGCTCAAATCCAAGACTTGTAACATCTTAAGATCAAACAGTGGAGAAAGAACGTTTTTCTTATTACTCCCAACAAAAAGTGAACTGAGATAGACCTTGGAATGAACATCACTGGTTGAATTTCCCACATCCATTATCGGATCATTGCTGAAAGGATTGCGGAGATCCAACTGAATGACGTGCTTTGTTATATTATCACATTGAATTCCTTTCCACTGGCAACAGTCGGTGGAATAATTCCACGTTTTCAGTCGACCGGACGGGTCGTGAAGACCTCGCTTGAAATCCAAGAGGGAATTTTTCTCATTATCTTTACAGCAAGATACCCAACAAATCGGCAGCAACAGCGCAAATCCCACCAAGTTCCAGAACAAACTATCTGAGAAACATCCCCTAAAAGAATCATCACGAGAGGCCATTATGAGCAGAACAATATGAAGCAACGAACTACACCCACACAGTCCGCATAAAGTTCCACGAACCAATTGGAAACCCACATATCCTATCGAAAGATTTAAATGATAAAAATGATATCTTCGTAGCGAGTTGCAATTATATCACTGTATTTGTGTTTTTTCACGTCAATGGAAGTCGTAGTCGTTGCAAGCAACTTCGTAGCGAGTTGCAACGTCCCAACAACTACGACTTCCATTGACGTGAAAAAACACAAATACAGTGATTTAATTGCTCTTAAATACCTGTTATTGTGATCATACAGAAATTACTTGGAAAAAGCTTAAGACGGCACGAACCGACGTTCAAAGTTGTATTGAATTTCCCTGGTGGTCGTTACTGCGTATAATGCACGCTGAATATCGTTGGGCATTCGTCGTATTGTAGGCTGACAAGGCAAGTAAAAACGCGCCATATAATTGTATGGTTGCAAAGACGTAAAACAAGCGGTCGGAAGTGAGGACAGGGAGGTTTACCAATAGACTTACTGTTAAGAAGGAAATTGGTGTGGAAAGAATTGTAGGGCCTTCGATTTCCCATCCAGAGCCGGGTCTTTCAGGTCAGGGGTTCCAGGCAATTTTGTTTGCATCTTAAAACGTACATTGATGTGACTCTCTCACATAATTAATTGAGATAGAAAAAACACTATATTTGGAATACATATTAATAAATATATTTTAATTAATTATCATTATTAAAAGTGTTATGCAGTAATTAGTTATATATTATATAATGTTTGAAAATTAGTTTTTAAAATTAATTTAAATGTTAGTAATTTGGTTAGAATTTTATTTTTTAAGTTTAATTGTTCTATGTTGAGATTGAAAGCTTTTATCATTAAATTTTATTTTTTAAAATATATTTATATTGATTAATTATTTAATTTTTGTCTATATACAATGTGTTTGGAATTTTCATTTCTTTGTTGTTGTTGCTTGTTTGAAGAGTGTTGTCTATAAGATACTAATAATGAATTTATATAAAAAATATGTTTGAATCATTTTATTACTAGTTTGCAATGTTTTTGAGAGAATAATATTTGAGTTTGTTTCCTAATGTTCCATTTTTTATGTCCACAAAAGAGGAACAAAAGTGTGAATATTGTTGTGTACAAAAAAGTAGGAGCATAAAGGAACAAGTTAAACAATATAGCATATTCTACTCCCAATTTAAGCAACACTCAAATTAAGCAAAAGAGTTAGCAAACACTAATGAAAACCAAATGAAATCTCAACAACACCAACTCCTATTCCACCAAGTTTGTGATAGTTGTGCTTAAGATGGTGATATGATGTAGGAGCATCCAATCGTTACAAAGATCCTCATTTGGAATAGTTTAATGAGAAGTTGACAGTTACAGAGGTAATGCTAGTAGGGAAAATGAGTGAACCTGAGAACATGGAGGTTTATTCAAATCCTAACAATTATTTTTCCTTATATAAGGGCAACAAATATCGTTCCTCGCAGTTATGTTGAAAGTTGTGTAACAACCCCCATGTTTGTATTTTGTTGTGGTCCTTCCTTGATGGATTTCGATAACGGTATATTTTGCATTTGCACTATTCGTCCCTTCATTATTTTGTATTGACACTTGAGAGGTGTAATTCTGTGACTACTATGTTGGATTACATGTTTACATGCTTATATGTTTATATGTTGTTATGTTGTTGACATGATTATTGTTTATGCTAGATTTCATGTTTACATGGTTAGTTATTATGTTGGATTACATTCTTACATTTTTATATAGCGTTGCTTTTGCTTATGTATGAGTATGGACAAGAAAAGGACAATGTCGTAACACTCGTAATTGAGAGGCTTACAATATCATGACCCTTTTTCCTGATGATTGATGTTACTTTAGATATATGATATATGATATATGCACATGTACTTTGACGTTTGATTGAAGTGATGCAAGTACTGAGTATTGACTCCACCTAGATTCATAGGCCTAAGCGTACTTTCATTCCCCGATGGTGGTTATTGGAAGTAGTCACAGGCAAAATGTCCCCTACCCTAGCCCACTGTACCCAATTAAAGTGTAGTGTTTTTGTGTTGTTGTCTTTCATCCGGTTACCTAATGGTAACGTCTGGAGCACCCTTCTATTGTAAGTGATTTTCCAATATGCCTCATTGAGGTATTTGGTCTTGTTTTTCATTAATCTTTTATGTGATTATATATATTTAATTGGATTGTCGGTGTTTTGGTGTGGTTCCATTGGCACCTTCATGTGTTTTTAAATATGGTATTTTATAATGGTTAATTGTTGGGGATTTTAACTGTTATTTTCTTGACGTTTTAAATATTTTATTTAAATTTTTACTAATCCTTTTAAAGGAGCCTTGTGTATTTTTAATGTTGCATATTTTGTGACTTTAATTAATTGTTTCTTTTTGGGGGAGTTTTAATAGCTATTTTTATAAAATGCTTTATTTCATTTTTATGGTTTTGAGAAAATATAAAAAGGAAAGGAAGATTTGTTTGAGGGGGATGGTTATTCTTTTTGGGAGGAAATGAAATTTGTTGTTGGCATGGAGGAACCCCATGATTTGGGCAACTGAGTTGGGGAGATTGTGAAATTTTTTCTGAGAAGAAATTTGTGGGTAGTAGACTGTTTAAATCAGTGTGCCACTTCTTGCTTGTTGTCTAGTTTTGGAATCTAACCGTGTCTTCTTCAATGAGCATTCCTCCATTTCTATTTTGGGGAAAAATTGAGGTATTTTTTCTGGTATTCTTCAATCTTGTATGGTTGGTAATTTGGGCATTCATTAATGTCTCATTTATGCCCTGAATCTCTTTTTGATCTGGGTTATTTTTATTTTGTGAAAATTTGGAAGAACTTCGTTTTATTTTTGTATTGCTTGGGATTTGTGTAATAGTTATTCTAAATTCTATTTGTTGCTCTGTAGTAGTTTGTATGACATATTTTTGTACATTTCCAATAGATCTGAAATGTGTTGTTGGAAAATTTTGATTTATGGGCTCTTTCATATTCTTTTTTTTATGTCCAATTTGTTAAAACATGTTTTTTATTTGCTGCTCATTACCCTCTTAATAAAAATAAATTTTAAGGGTGGATTCCATGTAGAAATTCCAAGATATCAACTGGATCTTTAGCAGATTTGAAATCTGCACTTTTATTTTTTGATGATTTTTCTTGCCTAGCTTGGCAAAATGACATTTTTCATAACAACACCTCATTTTTTGTCCTAAACTCAAAAATTGAAAGTGGATTCCAACTAGAAACATCAAAATATGAACTGGGTCAAGCTTAGAATTTTAATCCGGGCACTTTGAATTTTTATGCCTCTATTTCATGTTGAATTTCAGCTGTTAAATGTGTCTTCTTATAGCAATATTGGCTTGGCTGTTTTTAATGGTTTCTGTGACAGAAAATAGTGGCTTTCCCTTTTGTTTCATGTTTTCTTTAGATTCCTCGTTTGGTTAAACGAGATGAGCTTAGGGCTAGGTAATAAAGTGGAGTGGCTCTCTACAGGCCCGGGGCCCACAAGTGGCTGGCAGGGGAACTAGTAGCAGAGTTAGAGTAAACAAGTGATAACTAATTAAAAATAATGGGGTAAAACACTAATAAGATAATGAGTCCTCATGCATGGCCTTGAGCGCTTATAAAGGCTAAGGATGCACTCAAAAAGGCCCATCTATTTGTGGGGCATTGAATTATCCATCTACAGGTCGTAGATTGAGGCATAATTGAGTCTCCTCATCCCTATGAGAGGTGTACTTGGTTTGTGTGCTGCCATCCCTTTGAGCACAAATAATGACACTCCATCTGATATACACTCTAGTATCTAGTACCTTGGTAGTCGTGGGGTGATCCCACAATAGTGGTTTACAATTTTTGGCCAAACTGGACACTAAAATACTTTTTTGTAACTAAATCTTCACTTTCGGACACCTATAGCGACTAAACCGTGAGGAATTTGAAGATGATGCAAACTAGAGTTTTATGAGATTTTGTCTATAGATTCTAAATATATTTTTTTCAAAAATTTTGGAATCAAATTGCACTTCTTTTTCCATCTCCCTCAAAAAATATTTTTTTTTCAGAAAACAACATTTTTAAAAAGTGACCGTATAATGCATAACTTTTTTTCCATAAAGGATAGAATTCTAATTTTTTGGTATTTAGATGTATTACTCCGATATCTAGTGCTTCTACTTGGTTAGATAGTTTTTTATTGAATATTTTTTCTTTAATCAAATTTCAAAGTCAAACAAATTATAATTCAGACATAGCGCAACTGTATAACGCATAACTTTTTTTGTATGTATCAAAATTCAAATTTTTTTCTCTTTCTTGGATCAAGGACTTCAATATCTATTGCACTCATATTTTTTAGATTTTTTTTTTTATAATCTGCTATTTTTCCACATGTGAAGAACAGAGAGCTTGATTTTTGATGAAAAACCTACATTCACGAGAAATAAAAATAAATATAATAATAAAATAAAATTTATTTAAAATTATACTTTTTGGGAAGCTTATAATAAGGACTACATACAAAAAATAAATTTTAAATAAATTCATTTGATCCCCCAAAAGGTAAATCCAAAGTGGGTTTTTATCAACATTTTTATAGGTATAAAGGAGACTTGTTATAGGTATGGTTTAAAACTAGAGGGGTTCTATCCAAGGGGGTTTGATTTAAGGTAGTTTTATCAAACCCTCTTCAATTGGAATGCTTTAAATGAAAATTTTTAAGGCTTAAATCATTATATTTTCTAAAAATATGTGATTTCAGCTAAAATTTGTTCCTCCTAGAAATTGTAAACCAGCTTTGTGGGATCAACCCGTGAGTAGTACCCATCATGATATTGGATGAGCATTTCTTGTTGTGACATTGGTTGTGTGCATTGTATTCCATGCTTTCTCTGTGACTGATGTTATTTTTGTCCTTACCTTTCCCTTGTCTTGCTACTTCTATTTGGGTCTTGTGACTATCTTTGAGCACGGTGGGGTGGCCTCTTTTGAGCCCACATGGTAGGGAGGCGTTGCCAGCGCCATTGGGGACCAGTGTACAGGTTATTGGAGCAGCAGTTGGAGTCATCCTCTCTTATGTATTTATCTTATCAGATGATGTATCTTATTCATGGAAATGCTATTGTATTCATACTTATTCCTTTATGCACATTGTACTCTCTTGAGAGAGAGAGTAATCCTAAATTTAATGAGAAGATATGTGATGTTTTATGTTTGGCTTACGGGTTTCAGTGTTGGTATCGGACTCACATGTACTATGATGATTCTTTGATGGATTCTTTCCTAATTATCATGCAAAATTAGAGCTATTGGTGTATATCCTTCCTTCATACATCAAGTTGTTAAGTTCTGGCACAACGCAGCTTGCTGTTATTAATCTATGTTACTGTTGCGAAATTTTTTGGTGCAACATAGCTTGTTGTTCTGCTGTAATTCCAGAGCGCTAGTGTAGGGTGTTTCTAGAGCACTAAAGCAGGGTAATTCCGAAGCATCGGAGTAGGGTAATTCCAGAGCATCAGAGCAAGAAGTTTCGAAGAATTTTTTTTGCAGCTATCCTATTTGCTCTTGTTTGGATTTTTCTTGGGAAGTTTAATTAGTCCTCCCCTCTTGGTTGTGTACTTGAAATTCTTGGTCTTGTATGTTATCAATTTATCGTATCAGTAATTGTTTATGTGTAAGTTATTCTTCTTCTTTAAATAAAATTAAATATATATCTTGTCATGTTTTGGCTCTTAACCTTCAGGGTTGCGTAGCAGGATGTTACATCTAGTATTAGAGCTCATGTTCACACATTGGAAGCTCTAGTGTACTTGAGCCTTCTATGTTATGTTGTGTTTGGTGTGTGTGGAATGAGCTTATTATATTGTTTTATACTCTTTTTGTTATGCTTTCATGTTGTAGTTTGGTTAATAGGTCATCCTTGTGATGATCTATTTTGATGTGTTCTTTGTTTTCTTCAAGATGCCTCCTAGGGGTAGAGCTAGAGCCAGAGTTCGAGGTAGATCCTCTATTCTTCGTCGTAGCACCTGGCTTAATGCCAATCAGGGTGAGCAACAGGGGGAACAACGTGCTGAAAGCCAAGCCGAAGGGCTCAGGGGTGCACAGGCTTTAACTCTTTTGCAGCATATTGTGGATCATTTAGGACCTTTTCAAGAGGTATCTCGTGAGGAGGAGTCACACCCTTCTCATTAGGATGGTCGGGATGTTAGAGCTAAACGGGAGCATTCCCATAGTCTGGGTCATTCGAGAGTAGATGTTGTGAGGGATAGGGTGGATGGAGACAATATTGTTGTTGGTCACATGAGGGATCTCCTTAGAGCCCATCCTCCTACTTTTTATGGTTTTGGTACAGGTATCGAGGCAAAGACTTGGTTGATCGATCTCAATCGATGCTTTTCTATGCATCCTTATAGTAGAAATACTAGAGCTTGATGTGCCATTATGCATCTCAAAGGATTTGTGTCTACATGGTGGAGAGTAGAAGAGCAGAAGCTTCACCTATACATTGCTTCCATTTCTTGGGGAATATTCTTAGAGAGGTTTTGTGCATGATTCCTTTCTGACTTCTACCGGCAGAGACGTGCTGATGAGTTCCATGAGCTTCATCAATTAACTATGATAGTAGATCAGTACGAGCACTGCTTCCTTGAGCTTAAGTAGTATGCTAGCATTTCTAATGATGAGTCGATGTTAGTGCAGCATTTCATTAGGGGCTTCAATGCTCGTATTAGTGGTGGTGTTCGTGTGTTTGAACCGAAGACCTTAGAGATCGTCATGGAGAAGGTGAAGTTGATAGAGGAGAATCTGGCTAGAAGGCTTCAGTGGTCAAACAGGTGTTCAAATTAGTAGTGCCCCTCCTTTAGGATCAGTTGCTCAGGGTACACAGTCTCAGGGAATTAGACCATATAGGTCTCAGTCTGCACCTTCTAGATCTAGTCAGTGACATAGGCATAGGTCTTCTCAGTCTCAGCAGAGTGGACAAAGTCCTAGTACTCCATTTTCTAGGGATTGTTTGCATCATCGTTCTCAAAGTATACAGCAGAGTGGTCCAACATAGAGTTCTTAGAGTGCATAGCAAAGTTCTAGGGGTGAAGGAACCCAATAGTCAGGTGCACCATTTTCGGGCCGAGTTTTGGCAAAGGTGGTTATTTTTCTTGTGGGCAGCGTGGTCATATAGTTGTTCAATGTCCTCAGAGATCAGTGGCTGGAGGTAGTCAGAGACAGGCTACTACAGAGCCTACAGTAGGTGATGCTAGCAAATCTCATAGAGTTTTTGCGGTGGTGGATAACTATCAGGCTGAGCATCAAGGCATTGTGGTCAAGTATTCAAGTGTGTTATGTGGGATTACTACATCTATTTTGTTTGATTCAGTAGCTTCGGATTTTTTTATTTCTCCTTCTCTCATAGAGCATTGTGGACTCGTGGTGGCAAGGCAAGATGTTGGTTGGCAAGTTGAGTTAGCTATTGGAGCCAAGGTGGCTGTAGACTCTCTTGTTCATGGTTGTATTAGATTTGGGCACCTTCACTACCACAGTGGATCTCCATGTGTTGCCTTTGGGATCCTATGGGATTGTTTTAGGCATGGATTGGTTGGAGACACACCAAGCTAGTATAGATTTTCGGTGTAGGGTATGTGCAGAATCATCATGGAAAAAATAGGCCCTTAAGTGGCAAAAAATTTAGAAAAATCAAAGTTAGCCAACTTGACGTAAAAATTTGAATAAGCTATCTATTTTATTTCAAAAATATGTAGAAATAGAATATGTAGAAAATTAAATGTAGTTTCTAAACTACTAGGTTTTTAAAAAAAAATATATATGTATTTGGTGAAAATTTCAAATTTCAATGCAGAGTACTTAAATTTTAGGGAAAAAATAAGAAGTAGGTCTCTCCCTAACCACAATAAAATGATAATATTTTTTATAAAATTTTAGATATAAGTAGAGAACTCATGTCCCATGTGATGCATATTATTTTGTAATTTTTTCCAAGTAAATAATTAATTATGAATTTTTAATACAACTTTTAAAAAATATAAAAACTCGTATGTCTAACCACCTTAACTTGGTCAAAACTTCATGAAATTCATTTTTCTTTTTTAATCCTATAGTATGCAAAGCATAGAATGTGACGCATATTTTGGATTCAAAATATGTGATACCATGATTTGAAAGATATAGATGTTTTTCAATCAACCTATCAATCAGGAATTTAGTCATAATTCAAATAGAAAATGAATAATAATTACTTATTAAATTCAAAGTAAAGCATAATTTATGTTGGTGGAAAGTGAATCTGCTTTAAAAATCCTTTTTGTTTTATCAATTTTGGGTAAAAAAAAGTCATCAGCCACATACCCATCATATTGCCACATTTTGGCCCATCATGATCCTGCACATATCTGTAAGTTAGTTTGGTGTGTAGATGATGTTGGAGAGTTTGTTGAGTTAGTTGGGGTCCAGAGACCCATTTCTCTCTATGTGATTTCAGCTCTGCAGCTAAAGCATGCCATCCGACAAGGTTGTCATATGTTTGCTATTTTGATTAGTGATCTTGCTGAGGGTGGGATTCAGGAGGTATCTCTTGACGACCATCCTCTTCTTCAGGAGTTTGTGGATGTATTTCTGAGTGCTATTCCAGGTATGTCACCTAAGCATGACATAGACTTCCATATTGATCTCATCCCTAGAGCAGAGCCTATCTCTTGGGCACTATATTGTATGATTACTCAGGAGTTGAGTGAGTTGCAGTTGCAGTTAGAGGATTTACTAGAGAAAGGTTTCATTCATCCTAGTGTATCCCCTTGGGGAGCACCTATCATCTTCGTCAAGAAGAAGGACAAATCTCTTTGCTTGTGCATTGATTCTCGCCAGTTGAACAAAGTGACAGTGAAGAATCATTACCCGTTGCCTCAAATAGATGATTTGTTTGATCAAATGAGGGGAGCCAAGGTGTTCTCCAAGATAGATCTGAAGTCAGGATACCATCATCTTTGCATTCATGAGGCGGACATTCACCAAATGACATTTTGTACACGCTATGGGCATTATGAATTCACGGTTGTCCCTTTTAGGTTGACCAATGCTCCATCAGTTTTCATGAGTTTTATGAATGGGGTGTTTTGCACCTATCTTGACCGATTTGTTCTTGTGTTCCTTGATGATATTTTGATTTATTCGAGGACTATGGAGGAGCATGAAGGCCATTTGCGACAAGTGTTGCAATGCTTGTGAGATAATCAATTGTTCGGTAATTTGGCCAAGTGTGAGTTCTTCCAGACTGAGGTGAGATATTTGGGTCATATCATCTTAGGAGAGTGTATCTCAATGGATCCTTCTAAGATTCAGGCCATTGTGGATTGGCTAGCATCGACAAATGTGGCTAAGGTTTGCAATTTCATTGGATTGGCGGGTTACTACCGTTGATTTGTGAGAGATTTCTCTCAGGTAGCCCATCCCATCACCTCTCTTCAGTGAAAAGGGAAGAAGTTTGTGTGTTTAGATCAGTGTGAGTCAGCTTTTCAGGCTCTTAAGGAGCAATTTACTAGTGCACCTATCCTGGTAGTGCTAGATCCTACAGGAGATTTTGTAGTGTGCACCAATGCTTCGTTGGAGGGTGTGGGGGCACTTCTTATGCAAGAGGGATGAGTGATTGCATATGAGTCCTGTAAGCTCAAGGATCATGAGTTGAACTACCCCACCCATGATTTGGAGTTAGCGGATATCGTCCATGCACTTGTGCGTTGGAGACATTTCCTCTTGGGACATCGGTTTGAGTTGCATAGTGATCATCATAGTTTGCAATATATCTTCACTCAACTGAATCTAAATGCTTGATAGCGTTGTTGGATGGAGTTCCTCTATGAGTATAACTTTGAGGTTCATTATATCTAGGGCAAGGAAAATGTTGTTATGGATGCCTTGAGCAGGAGGAGACATGAGATCTCAATTTTGTCTCTTGGAGTGGATTTGCGGAGCCGTATTTTGGAGTCACTTCCTAGTGATACTTGGTATCAGGAGGTGAAAGCAGGAATTAAGTCTGGGAGATTCCTTAAGGGTAGGTTTGTAGGTTTCTCTCTTGAGCCTGATGAACTTTTGCGGCATCTTGGTCACATTTATGTTCTGGATTCTGGTGATCTTCATTCCTTGGTTTTGTCAAAGGCCCATCATGCACCCTATTCAGCTCATTCGAGTGTCACGAAGATGCATGTTGATATTTGATACTTGTATCATTGGGCAGGGTTGTGACATGATATTGCCAATTTTGTGGCTCAGTGTCTTGAGTGCTAGTGAGTGAAGGTAGAACATCAACACCCAGCAGGACTGTTGCAGCCTCATTCCATCCCTGGATGGAAGTGGGATACGATATCTCTTGATTTTATAGTGAGGCTACATATGTCTTCGCGTCATCATGATGCTATTATGGTTACAGTGGACAAGTTGTTCAAGGTGGCACACTTCTCACCCATAAGGTCTTCGTACACTGTAGTGTCTGTAGCTTTAGTGTTTATGGAGGATATTGTGTGTTTGCATGGTATTCCTCATAGGATCATTTTTTATTGTGATCTAGTGTTCACTTCAGCTTTGTGGACTTTTCTTTAGCATCCTTTGGGAGCTCAACTTAATTTCAGCTCTACCTACCATCCCGAGACTGATGGATAGATGAAGTGGGTTAATAAGGTTTTAGAGGATATGCTTTGGATGTATGTTATGGATACCTAGTTGAGTTTGCTTATAATAATGGGTACCACAACTCTCTTGGTATGTCCCCATTCTAGGCCTTGTATGGTAGGCCATGTTGGACACTATTGAGTTGGGATCGCTTAGCAAACCAAGTTCTTTTGGGTCCAGAGATGCTTCAAAATATGGAGCAACAGGTAGTGCAGATTAGAGAGTAGTTGGCTACAGCTCAAGATCGGCAAAGGAAGTATGCTGATGCCCATAGGTTGGATTACCACTTCTCGGAGGGTGACCATGTGTTTCTAAGAGTTCTTCCACAAAAGACCCCCATCCGTTATGGGAAAGGCTCAAAGTTGGCACCTCATTTTGTTGAACCTTTTGATATCCTTGAGAGGATTAGTCCAATCGCCTATCGCCTTGCGTTGCCATCGAGTCTATTGCACATCCATGATGTTTTCCATGTCTTTGTTCTTAGACAATATATTCCTGATGTGACACATGTTCTTAATTGGACTGCTTTGCAGGTTGACACGAATAGGCAGCTTTCCTTGGAGCCCGTACAAAACCTATAGCATCGAAGGTTGACCCTCAGGGATTAGGACACAAAGTAGGTAAGGGTCCAGTGGGATCTTGATGGTGAGTTCTCAACATCTTCGGAAGATGTGGTGAGTATAAGAGACCTTTATCCATATCTTTTTGCATGCTTCCAGGAGTAAGTCTGGCCCTAGGGGGAGGATGTAACAACCCCCATGTTTGTATTTTGTTGTGGTCCTTCCTTGATGGATTCCGATAACTGTATATTTTGTATTTGCATTATTCGTCCCTTCATTATTTTGTATTGACACCTGAGAGGTGTAATTCTATGACTACTATGCTAGATTACATGTTTACATGGTTATATGTTTATATGCTATTATGTTGTTGACATGATTATTGTTTATGTTGAATTTCATGTTTACATGGTTATTTATTATGTTGGATTACATGCTTACATTTTTATATATCATTGTCTTTGCTTATGTATGAGTATGGACAAGAAAATGACGATGTCATAACACTCGTAACCGAGAGGCTTACAATATCATGACCCTGTTTCTTGATGATTGATGTTGCTTTAGATATATGATATATGATATATGAACATGTACTTTGACATTTGATTGAAGTGATGTAGGTATTGAGTATCGACTCTACCTAGATTCATAGGCCTGAGTGTACTCTCATTCCCCAATGGTGGTTATTGGAAGTAGTCACAGGCCAAATTTCCCCTACCCTAGCCCACTGTACCATGTTAGTGCAGTGTTTTTGTGTTGTCTTCCATTCGGTTACCTAACAGTAACATCCAGAGCACCCTTCTGTCCTAAGTGATTTTCTAGTATGTCTCATTGAGGTATTTGGTCTTGTTTTTCATTAATCTTTTATGTGATTATATATATTTAATTGGATTGTCAGTGTTTTGATGTGGTTCCATTGGCATCTTCACGTGTTTTTAAATATGGTATTTTATGGTGGTTAATTGTTGGGGATTTCAATTGTTATTTTCTTAAGGTTTTAAATATTTTATATTTAAATTTTTAGTAATCCTTTTGAGGGAGCCTTGTGTATTTTTAATGCTACATATTTTGCGACTTTAATTAATTATTTCTTTTTGGGGGAGTTTTAATAGCTAGTTTTATAAAATGCTTTATTTCATTTTTATGGTTTTGAGAAAATATAAAAAGGAAAGGAACATTTGTTTGAGGGGGATGATTATTCTTTTTGGGAGAAAAGGAGATTTTTTGTTGGCATGGAGGAGGAAACCCATGATTTGGGCGAATGAGTTGGGGAGATTTTGAAAGTTTTTTTGAGAAAAAATTTGTGGGTAGTAGACTGTTGAAATCAATGTGCCACTTTTTACTTGCTGTCTAGTTTTGGAATCTGGTCGTGTCTTCTTCATTGAGCATTCCTCCATTTCTGTTTTGGGGCGAAATTGAGGTATTTTTTCTGGTATTCTTTAATCTTGTATGACTGGTAATTTGGGCATTCACTCATGTTTCATTTATGCCCTGAATCTCTTTTTTGATCTAGGTTATTTTTATTTTGTGAAAATTTGGAGGAACTCCTCCATTTTATTTTTGTATTGCTTGGGGTTTGGGTAATGGTTGTCTTAAATTCTATTTTCTGCTCTGTAGTAGGTTGTATGACATATTTTTGTACATTTCCAATAGATCTAAAATGGGTTGTTGGAAAAATTTAATTTGTGGGCTCTTTCATATTCTTCTTTTTGTGCCCAATTTGTTAAAACATGTTTTTTCTTTGCTACTCATTACCCTCTTGATAAAAATGAACTTTAAGGGTGGATTCCATGTAGAAATGTCAAGATCTCAACTGGGTCTTTGGCAGATTTAAAATTTGGGCAGTTTTATTTTTTGATGATTTTTCTTACCTAGCTTGGCAAAATGACGTTTTTCATAACAACACCTCAATTTTTTCCCTAAACTCAAAAATTGAAGGTGGATTCCAACTAGAAACGTCAAAATATGAACTGGGTCAAGCTTAGAATTTTAATCCGGGCACTTTGAATTTTTATGCCTCTATTTCATGTTGAATTTCAATTGTTAAATGTGTCTTCTTACAACAATATTGGCTTGGCCATTTTAAATGGTTTCTATGAAATAAAATTGTGGCTTTCCCTTTTGTTTCATGTTTGCTTTAGATTTCTCATTTGGTTAAACGAGATGAGCTTAGGTCTAGGTAATAAAGTGGTCATATGGAGTGGCTCTCTACGGGCCTAGGGCCCACAAGTGGTTGCCAAGGGAACTAATAGCAGAGTTAGAGTAAACAAGTGATAAATAAATAAAATTAATGGGGTAAAACACTAATAATATAATGAGTCCTCATGCATGGCTTTGAGCGCTTGTAAAGGCTAAGGATGCACTCGAAAAGGCCCATCTGTCTGCGGGGCATTGAGTTATCCATCTGCGGATCATGGATTTAGGCATGATTGAGTCTCCTCATCCATATGAGAGGTGTACTTGATTCTATGTGGTGCCATCCCTTTAAACACACATGATGACACTCCATCTGATATGCACTCTAGTATCTAGTACCTTGGTAGTCGTGAGATGAGCATTTCTTGTTGTGACATTGGTTGTGTGCATTGTATTCCATGTTTGCTCTATGACTGATGTGAGTGTTGGCCTTACCTTTCCCTTGTATTGCTACTTCTATTTGGGCCTTGTGACTATCTCCGAGCATGGTGGGGTAGCCTGTTTTGAGCCCACATGGTAGGGAGGCATTGCCACTACCATTGGGGACTGGTGTATAGGTTATTGGAGCACCAGTTGGAATCATCCCCTCTTATGTATTTATCTTATCAGATGATGTATCTTATTCATGCCAATTCTATTGTATTCATACTTATTCCTTTATGCACATTATACTCTCTTGAGAGAGTGAAAGTAATCATAAATTTAATGAGAAGATATGTGATGTTTTATGTTTTGCTTATGGGTTCTGGTGTTGGTATCAGAATCGCGTGTACTATGGTGATTATTTTATGGCTTTTTTCCTAATTATCATGCAAACTTAGAGCTATGGTTGTATATCCTTCCTTCATACATCAAGTTGTTAAGTTCTGGCGTAAAGCAACTTGTTGTTCTGTAGTAATTTTGGAGCACTGGTGCAGGGTAATTCTGGAGCACTGGAGCAAGGTAATTCTGGAGCATCAGAGCAAGAAGTTTCAGAGCAAAATTTATGGAGTTGTCCTATTTGCTTCTGTTCAGATTTTCTCAGGAGGTTTAATCAATCCTCCCCTCTTGGATGTGTACTCGACATTCTTGGTCTTGTATGTTATCAATTTATCATATTGATAACTGTTTATGTGTAATTTATTCTTTTTCTTTATAAAATATATATATATATATCTTGTCCTCTTTTGGATCTTAACCTTCAGGGTTGCGTAGCAAGATGTTACAAGTTGTTAGTGTTTATATGTAAGTTAAAGAAGAAGTTAACTTTACCTACAAGAGCTTCAGATTCCATAAGAGACCTCATAAAGGAGGACCAAAGATATGAGTTTGATTAGAAAAAGAAGAAGACACTGAAAGCTGGCCATTCAAGGAAAACTACCACACCACTCTATCAGTAGGGGATGAAGCCAAAAAATGAATCAGGGATAAGAACTAACAAAGAGGTTCAATATCCCTGTTAACCAAATCAAGTATTTTCCAATTTCCATCAACAATATAATTCGACACTAAAGAACCCCAAGACCCAATACAGAAGTGCTTGAAAGGGGCCACCCAAAGTTCATCCTTCAAGGGGCCAATGTGACCAATCTACCAGTCATCCCAAAAGAGGATACTCATATCATTCCCAAAAACCCATTACAAACCATCAACCATGATAGAGCAATCTTTTATCATGAAGTTCCACAAGGCCGACCCCGAGGGAGGAATGAAGCCACCCCTCAAAATGTCTTTAAACTTATCAATTCCCCTTAGTTACTTCAAAAAATAAATAGAGGTCCATTCCTTACCATCCAAAAGTAGATTCCATAACTGTTTAGCAAAGAGGGCAAGATAAAACTCCTTCAACTTCAGAAGACCCAATCCACCCTAACTTTTAGCCCTACAAAATTCCTCCCATGAGAGACTCTGATTCTTGTCCTCCACCTCAGACCAAAGAAAGCATTTTTGAATACTCTCAATATTCTCCAAAAATCTCCTTGGGATTTGAAACAGACTTAAAGCATAGACCGAAAAATACTACAAAGTGAACTTAATCAACTGGATTTTCCTAGCTTGGCTAAGAAGAGCCCCTTTCTAGCCAGCAAGTTTGGAATTAAACTTATCAATAATCCCTTTCCAAAAGGAGTCTGACATGACATTAGAGCACAGAGGGAGCCCCAAATAGGTAGAAGGGAGTTCCCCAATAACACACTCCAGAATCCTTGCAATCCTCTATTGATGGTGCTCCGGAGAATTAGGAAAAAAGACAGTAGTCGTAGGAAAATTCACCTCTAACAAGAAACAACTTCATACTGTTGTAAGATGAGATGAATCAACTTGGCCACAACAATTGACACTTCAGCAAGAACAAAAATATCATCCACAAATTGTTGATGTAAGACTGCTACAACAAAGAAGGAGAAAGACCTCTGAAAGCACCATAAAAAACAACTTGAAGAATAATTCTGCCAAGCGACTCCACCATGATAATAAAAAGGAAGGGAGAGATAAGGTCACCCTGCCTTAACCCACGAGAGCTTCTGAAAAATGCAAAAGGAGAACCATTTACCAACACTAAAAAAGAAGGAGAAGAGATTAATTGGCCAATCAACTACAGAACCCAATCAGAGAAGCCAACTACCTTCAAGATTTTCAATAAGAAATGCTAATTAACATAATCATAGGCCTTCATAAGATCTAACTTTAGAATAAGACCGGGTTTCTTGTTAACCATTGGGGAGTGGACATTCTCATGCACTGTAATCATAGAGTCTAAAATCTTCCTTCCTGGAATAAAACCATTCTGCTAAGGAGAAATAATACGAGGAAGGACCAACTATAGCCTAGAGGCCAAAACTTTAGAAAAGATTTTATAAATAGAATTACACAAACTAATAGGCCTGAAATCACCAAAAGAGGAGGCCTCGGGCTTCTTAGGAATAAGCACAATAAAGGTTGAATTTAGCTCCTTCAAGAGCTACCTATTACCGAAAAACTCTGTAGTAGCATTGATAACATCCTTAGCAACAATATCCTAATAGGTTTGAAAGAAAATCATAGGAAAAACATCCAACCGAGGGGAATTATTACCTTCAAAGGAGAACACAACCTTTCTAACTTCCTCATCAAACTGAATGCATAAAAAACCCTTGTTCAACTCCTCAATCACAAGATTAGGAATGACATTCAAAAAGCTTAGCTAACAAACAAGGTCAAGGGGACAATCCTCTCAAAGTAAGTCCAAGAAGAAAGACCAAGCCACATTTCAAATTTCATCATCCCCCTTCAGAGACTAATCATTAACAACAATTTTGGAAATTCTATTAGAAGACCTATGCTTCAAAGTAGTGAGATGGAAAAATGGTTATTTTTATCCCCACTCTAAAGCCAAATAGCCCTAGATCTTGGCTTCCAAAACTCCTCCTCCTTAGCCACAATATTATGCAATTTGGC
Source organism: Sequoia sempervirens (assembly GCA_007258455.2). Classification (NCBI taxonomy): domain Eukaryota; kingdom Viridiplantae; phylum Streptophyta; class Pinopsida; order Cupressales; family Cupressaceae; genus Sequoia; species Sequoia sempervirens. The sequence goes on along the minus strand of VDFB02193867.1, from coordinate 279,822,981 downwards.
CAAATGAATACTTTCCTCCTCGAGGGTAGCATGATCATTCCTAATAGCCTGGATCCTTTGTTGTAGGATTCCTAGTTTGGCTTTAGTCACAAATTTTTCCTTGAAAATATTACCAAAAGGTGATTTATTCCATTGAATAATGTTTTTCTTAATAGAATCCAACTTCTTAGCAACTTTATTCATAGTAGACCCATCCACATTAATACCCCACCAGGAAACAATTCTATCTTTTAAGTTCAAGTGGCTTACCCACATCTTCTCAAATCTAAAAGGGAACGAACTCCTTTGACCCAAGAGCTTCAGATTCAAGGAGACAAGGAAGTGATCCAAGCCAAGTCTAGTACGGGTGGAAAGGGATCAAGCAAAGGAGAATAGCCAATATGGGGAAGGGAGAGCACGATCCAACTTCACCTGAATAAGAGCATCCCCTGCACGCCTATTGAACTAGATATAAGAAGCCCCAGACCCAAGTCTAGTAAGAAATTATCATTAATAAAGTTCATAAGATCAAATCTACTATCCTCTGCCACCTAAGAGTTGCCAAACTTATCAGAATCATTCAACAGGGTATTGAAGTCCCCCATAACCATCCAATTCTGGAAAGGGAACTGAGATTTAAATCTATGCAAACCATCCCAAAAACACATCCTGACACATTTCGAGTTTGGAGCATAAATATTAGAAATCACCCACAAGAACTTATCTTTATGGCTTGAAAAGGAAGTAGCCACATGGTTTTCTTCCCCAAACAAAGTAGACCCAGTAACCACTCTCAGGTTCTAGAAAGTAGCCACACCTCCAAAAGCCCCATCAGAATCAAAAGCTCGATACCCACAATCCTTAAACAACCTATTCTTGATCTTGTCCACCTTATCCACCCTCATTTTTCATCTCCTGAATTAGAATGATATCAAGTCGGTGATCTCTTACTAAATTAGCAAGAAGATCTTGTTTATGAGGATTATTCAATCCTCAAATATTCCAAGAGAGGATCTTCATAGAAGATTTTGTGAGGAGATTTTAAGGCCCATTTCAAGAAGAGTCATTTGTGATCCATTAGCAATATCAAGTTTGCTTTCCTTCTCCCAAAGCTACTGCAACAAAGGTATGCCCATACCGAGCTAGGCTCAGAACCACAGTCTGATTTCATATAGTTTCTAGTAGCCATACCCGATGAAGGGGAAATGTGTTTTTTCATATTATGAGGTTTAGAGGCTAAGGGAGGAAGATCCCCAACCAAGCTGCCTCTCTGGAGCAAGAAGAATTTCTATCCTTGATAGAAGAGGTGAACACCTTATCTTTAACCGAAAATTTCATAACTTCATCAACCATCTTCAACTCCCCAGAAGCTACCACCCTTAGAACAACATCCAAATCCTCCTCTAAAGATCCCCCTAGTGGTAGGACAACATTAGTAACCTCCTTCAAGGGAGAAACCTCCACCTTAGAGAGCACAGGGGCCTCCACCTCAGGAAGAGGGGATTTCCCAACCAAGCCCACTTCCATGGCCACCACAGGACCAACCTCATTAGCCTTAGAGACAACCAACACCACCTCTGATGACTCCAAAGACATAGCAAGGGCTCCAACCTAAGCATCAACACCATCTTCACTAGAGCATCCATTGATTTGAGCAATTGAAACACCTGAATCAGGACACCTCCCCACTCCCTTCACACCTTTGAAGAAGGAATGGAGTCCTTCTAAGGAGCTGAGACCTTTTGCAAAGACTTCTTAGGCTTTAACGGACATTTTTTTTCCCAATGACCCACCTTATTACTATAAAAATAGGCAAAAGGAATAGATTCAAACTCCACCACCTAGTTCCATACTCCCAACTTCAAATTAATCTTGATAGAAGCCAAAAAATTGGTAGATTGATCCATAATTACACAAAACCAAGCATACACCAGACGTTTCCTCGAAGAAATCAAATGATTAATGGATAACAGACGCCCAAAGGTGCTAGAAATACCTTTGAAGACTTTCTCTTCCCAAAATTCAAGGGGAAGTCCAAGAAAACATACCCACATAGGCGTTGAATCAAAAGAACAAGAGCTTGGGTTGAAACCAGCCTCCCATTTCTTCAAGACCAAAGTAGATTTTCCAATCAACCACGAATGCCCCATAAGAACCTGCAAAAGGTCTTCCTCACAAGTAAAATAAAACAAGAAGAAACCTTTAGCAAGTGCAGCCACCTCAACTTGGCCCTTCAAATGCCATCAATTCAAGGGAAGGTTGTGAACCAGGTCAATATTTGGGCGAGGGCCCAAAAACTTACCCAACAGTGAGAGATCCATTGACAGAACACCCTTCTAAATAATGCAATCAAGCACAGAGATAGAATACTCACCAACTAAGGGGTTAGCAAAGAATTCCATTGGAGGAGATGAACTCTTGTCTTTAGGCTTCGAACCAAAAAGCTTTGACCAAATTTTCCCATCCAAAGAGGTGTCATGTATGCTCCAAACCAGTGAGAGATCCATTGATTGAACACCCTTTTCAATAATGCAATTAGGAATAGAGATGGAATACTCACTTTTCCTGAGGGGTTAGCAAAGAAGTCCACTGGAGGAAATGAACTCTTGTCCTTAGGCTTCAAAACAAAAATCTTTGACCAACTTTTCTCATCCAATTTAAGTTTCTTGTTATTCCCTCATGTGTGCTCCATTTTATGGAAAATTTTGGCTTACATAAAGCAATAGGCTGTTTAGTTTTTTGGGTTCACAAAATATTGGGGTATATCGGCTTTATATATTTTTTAATTTTTAACCTCATCATAGCTCAAACTATTATCATATTCCAACATCTTTGTGTCTCTCCATTGCTGAAAAAAAGTATGTTGTTGTGTGATGTCTTGCACATTATTTATTATGGCCTCGATATTAGGTGTTATTAAATACAAATGAGGTTGGTGTTGGTATCTCTCAGTAATATTCCTCAATTTAGTCACATTTATCTCAATTAAATCCTAAGTTGAAGGAGGATATGGTAGAGGGTTTTGTGGAGGAGGGTTTGGTAGAGAGTTTTTTCTATCAATTTCTTTTGCCATTTAAACCCTGTTTAAAATTAGAAAATTTAAGATTAACATAATTTTAAAATAATTACTAAAATCTATTAAAAAAACCTAATATTAGTTACTAAAATACACCTTGAAGGGGACTGACAAAATAATATTAGTGTTATTCATAAATATATATTTCCAAATTGGAGGCTTAGTAAAAGGTTGTTGCATATTCTAAAATTGATTAAAATTTTAAGTGATTTTAAATTGTCTCATGCATATAGGGAAGGTAATGAGGTGGCAGTTGAATCAACAAAGGAGGCTATTGACATGAAAACTAATGAAGTGGTAGTAGATTCAGTAGTTTCTTGGCATGAGTTTCATAGCTTATCAAATGTGAAGGAGGATTAAAATCTGATTAGTTAAGTTTGAAAATGATAGGAAGGCATGATGGAAAATTAAGGCAAGTAGGAGGAGGTACATAAACATAGAGTAAAATAATTACACCATGGCTTTAAAGGGCGTGATGACATAATTTTGCATGCACTGTCAATTCAAAACATTTTGTTCCATAATGGATTCAACGGTGTGCTTGAGCGAAGAGACAAAGAAAATAGCCTTTTTGGAGGAAGTATCTAAGAGAGGAATGATAGTGGTGTTAAAAACCAATTTTGTTGTGGTTTTGCATGCTCTAAGGTTGGTGTTATGGGATGTTTTCATAAATGAGAAAAGGCAGTATTGTGTTAACATTGATATCGCCTCCATGTTTATGGCTATGATAATGGGTGTAGGGGTAGAGAGGATTTTAAAAAATATATGTTATGCATTGTCTGGCCACGCTAGAGATGGGGCTTGAATGAAGTTTCTCAATGTGCTTCACCTAGGCTAAGGATGGTACCTGAAGGAGGAGTATGGCCACAGATAGGAGATGCACAAAGTGCCTATTGGTTCATGTTTGTCATTTGGGATCTGAGGATGGATGTAAACCTATGTGCAAATGGCATCATTGATTGGTCCTTACTCTTATCAACCCACCCATGACCTACATATATGTAAATTTATTGTAAATTTTCGGTGACCCCTCACAGCGCATATATATATATATATATATATATATATATATATATATATATATATATATATATATATATATATATATATATATATAGTGTTAGTGTGTGTGAAATATAATGTACATAAAATATCTTTCAATAATTGATATTAAATAAATCTTTAATCTTATTCATTTTTTCATATAATTTTTATATTTAGAAAAAAATATATTATTTGTGGGACTTTAGTCCACTCTATATATTTATAAATTTTGTATATTTCTAGATATATATGAAAATACTAAAAATATTAATCTTAAGCTATTTTTATTTATTTAAAAGTTATTTTATTTTACTTTCAAATTATTTAAAATTTATTAAATATTATATTTAGTAATATATATACATATATGCACATGTTATGTTTTAATTTTTATGTAACATATAATAAATTTTATTTCATTTATTATCTTATATTGGTAATGGTAATTAATTAAATTACATATATTAAATATTTAATAATTTTTTTGGTTAAGTGGTAAAAATGTATCTTAACATATTTGTTCATTAAAAAAATTAATGTAATTATTAAAGTTGAAAGTTATGATTATTTTTTAAAAATTTAATCATTATAATTATATTATATAATTGAATTATTTTATAAAATATTTAATAATGTTTTAAATATAATTTTTTTGAAAAAATTAAATATAAATTTTAAAAATATTAAAATAATTATATTTTTTATAATAATAATATTTGAAATAATAAGAATTATTATTAAATAAAGATTTATGTTAAAAATTCTTAAATGCCTAAAAATGACTCAATACACTCTTTTGCTATAGCGTTATTTAAATTTAATAAACTAGAAATTTTCAAACATTAAGATAACCATCGTAATATTTATATATAATAAATTAAATAGCAAGCAAAATATTACATTGGAACTGAGTTTTTAAAGTGGGTCAACCAATCTATAAACAAGTCTTTAGTCATCCATGCATGGGGTTGGGTTGTCATGCAAGCACCTGGTTCACAGTCTATAATGTAATTATCTATGTTCTTATTCCCCTTGAACAAGTAGAAGCCTGGAACACTTTGCCCGGCAACATTGACACAACATAGAATGGTTATCCATTCATGACTCTTTGGAATAGTGTAAGAGACATTCCTGCTACCATTTTTGACTAGCACCTTCATGGACCCATTTTTGTCTACCTAGATGCTAGTTTCATCGCAATTTCATATATGATGAGGACCATATGGCAGTGCTTCGTATGTTGCAAATAATGTATTGTAGAAAGCTACTACAACACCAGGTCTAAGATTGAATTCCCTATCTTTATCTAGGCCTTCAACAATTCGCAATGCAAGTTCAGGATGTTTGTTCTTGAAACCTTTCCACCAAGACTTCCCCGAGAACCCATTAGTGAAAGGGTTTGGCCTATTTTGAAAAATTTGGGCAACCTCAGCCTTAAGATTGACTATCTCAAGACCATGCCCAACATCAGTCATTTGCTTGCACCATTCCACAATAAGATGTTCTTCCTCTTTAGTGGGGACTGTTGGCGGACCTTTCTTGGAAGTTGTTGTTAGTCCCCCTAGCCATTTGGATAGTGTGGTTGTTGGGATTTTCCACTTTTTGGAAGTCCCCCTTATTGACATGCCATTCTCCTCAATGTCATAGAGTGCCCTTTTCATGTCTTTCGAAGACCACAGTTGTTGTTTTTGTGTTACCTTTTGTGGTATGTGAGGTGTAGGAACCTCATTTTGCAGTATTTGAGGAGTAGAAACCTCCTCTACTTGTGCAATAGGATATGCTTCAGGGGAGATTCAACCCCTTGTTTGTGGGAGGGAAACCTTGTCGTGGTATTTTCTTTTTTTGGTCCCAGTATGGGTTGCCACTACATTACCCTTAGCCATCTGCACAAAATAAGTACAATCAAAACAGTGATGCTTGAACAGTTATCTTTATATGTATGAAGATAGTGACACTTGAACAAAAGAATAATTAGTTTGTAATGCAAGACATATGAGAATAAGATAACCAGAGTGAATGATAATGCAAAACCTATGAAACATAAATGCTAAACTATGAAACACTAATGCTTGAAAGATTAATTAGATTTTGTATGTGTTTTCTTTTTATTTTGTTGCATTTAAATTTAGAAATACAATTAACCGTTTATAGAATTACATTTATTCTAGAGTGAGCGACATAGGGAATAGAGGAGTGAGAAGCATAGAATTACATTGTATGTAAGGGAGTTACATTGTACAACATAAACATTCTCATGCACAACAAAATGGGAAGCACACTCACATTTTAACTATGACACAATATAAAGCTTACAAATGAAAAATAGTAAGATTTTAACAAATCTCACATCTTTTGTGCATGAAAAACTCATTCACAGGCATAAATCTTTGTGAATTGATGAAGCAGAACCTATGAAAGAGGTGAAACAAAACCTAATAAAAAGAGAAACCTCCAAATTAATGACTGACATCGAAGAAAACCTAAGTGAATGATAATGAAAAACCTATGAGAATAAGATAACCAGACTGAATGATAATGTAGAAGCTCTATGAGAATAAGATAACTAGAGTGAATGATAATGCAAAACCTATGAGAATAAGATAACTAGAGTGAATGATAATGCAAAACCTTTGAAACAAAAATGCTAAACTATGACTATAATATTTGCAATATAAACAATAATGCAGAACCTATGAGAATAAGATAAACAAGTGAATGATATTGCAGAACATATGAAACAAAAATACTAAACTATGACTATAATATTTACAATATAGACAATAATGTAGAATCTATGAGAATAAGATAGCCAGAGTGAATGGTAATGTAGAACCTATGAAACATAAATGCTAAACTATGACTATAATATTTGCAATATAAACCCTAAGGAAACAAAAATGGTAAAATATGACTGTAATATTTGCAATATAAACCCTAGGGAAATAAAAATGGTAAAATATGATTGTAATATTTGCAATATAAACCTTAGGGGAACATAAATGGTAAACTGTGACTGTAATATTTGCAATATAAACCCTAGGGAACACATATGCTAACATATGACTGTAATATTTGCAATATAAGCCCTAGAGAAACAGAAATGGTAAACTATGACTATAAAATTTGCAATATAAACCCTAGGGAGCACATATGCTAACCTATTTCTATAATATTTACAATATATACCCTAGGGAAACATAGATGTTAACATGTGACTACAATATTTGCAATATAAACCCTAGGGAAATAGAAATAAAAACCCATGAGTGTAATAGTTGTAGTGAAGATCAATATAAAGCTTATGAATGGAAAATAGTGAGTTTCCTATTAAAAATATCATATATTAAAGGCATGTACATCATAAACATACTCACAAATATGCATAAACTATGACTTTAAATGGTTGTAATGAAGAATAATATAAAGCTCATGAATGGAAAACACTAAGAGGAATACCTGGAACAATATGGAAGCTGGTGGATTGGAATCTGAGTTGTTGCCTCCTCTTGTTGTTAAGTCGGTCAATTTTGTGCTTGTCACTCCTCCTTTTCTTATGTCACTCACTGCAGAATATGTGAATACTTGAAGGTTTTCATAGCTATTTGAATCTAATTGATGCTTGTTTGGTGTGGCGAATTAAATCTATGTCATGTTTCAAATTTGAATTTTGGGTGATATGAATTGCAGATTTGATTGATTTTGGTCTTTAATTATTCAATGATTGGTGTGGTGGATTGTTTGTAATTATTTCCATAATTTTTTTGAATAGTGGCGACCTTATAGCTCGTAAAAATGGATGTAGGTGGGATATTTGAGTTCAGTGCCAATATGTGTGCACCCTACTTGGTGAGATGGGATAGACTCCTGTTGATACATGTTGTAAGTCTCATGTTTGAAGAGACTAGTAGATGCATTTGCATGTTGGTTTGGTTATTCTATGGTAGGAAACATGGTTGTAATGGGTTTGCATTTCAGTCAAAGATGGGACATGTGGGTTTGAATTGTGTTGACTTGGCACCTCTATTTTGTTGTGTAGTTGTGATTAATGTGTAAGTGACTCCTGGATTGGTGTGACAGTTGAGTTTGAATGTTTATGGGGAAGGGTGCAAAATTTTATGTTTTAGCGATTTTATTTCCAAGTTGGATTGCTATAGTGTTCTATCAGATACAAGTTGTAAACACTTCACCCTGTTTGGTTGCCAACGTGTACTTGTTTTGTTGACAAATATATATGATTACATGTGCATTTAATATCTGATTTGTATTTGATCTCATCATGCTTATTTATGCAAGTCTATTTTTATAAGTTGTGGAGGACCACTGTATATGTGTGGGCCCCAATGAGTGTGCGTCCTATTGCATGTTAGGGCCCCCACGCACGTTTTGACTCCTCTCCCATAAATAAATGTTCTAAAGAAACTTATTGATTTTTATTGTCATGAAACATAGTTGCTCATAAAAGTCATTCTAATATTAGAGTGACTATACTTCAATAGTTCCCCTCCTCCTTTTGGGGAGAAAGAGAAGAACCTATAGTCAAGAAAGGGAGAGGACAGGTAGGGGATATGAGTTATTTTTTCACTCCTCTCTTAAAGGTTGGATTACCATGGGAAGCCACATTCATTGCAGTTCAACATCTGTGTAGCTTGGTTTCAGTCTAGATTGGAAACCCTCACTAGTGAATAATATTTCATCAAAGGAGATAAAAACTGGTCATGGTGATGGTGCACTTTTGATTGTTGGATTACCTCCTTGGAATAATGAGGATAAGTTACACCATGTTCCCTCTCGCCAGATCAGTCATCACAACACAACATGGTGTGCAACAATACGCGGGTGATTCATTTTTACTTTTACATATATTATCTCCACTCAGAATCTGTATGTCTTCTATTCAAATCAAAACAAAAAACAAATAGATCTAGAAATATACTTATATTTGTTATGCGATAAATTTTGTTTGGTGAAATAAAATTAAGCACACTTATAAAACATTAAGAAACCAAGTTGGCTTGGATTTTCTTAAGTTAGCTTTTCAAGGAATAAAAGCATGCATCATGAAGTGTAATATTTTTAATTATCATGAAAGAATTTCATGGTTTAAGCGTCTAGGGTTTTATTTCTTTAGTGTTGATTGGTTGCAATGGTATCACTTTGTATTTAGTAAATTAGTGAAAAAATAAGCTATGGAGCAACACTCTTCCCATCATATTGAATGGATGGGATTGGCTTCATCATCACCTTAGAAGATTCTGAACACCAGGAAGAATACAGTGTGCATTTTCACTACTTTCTAATAACATCCACCGACAAAGGAACAACAATCTTGCTTCCATGAGAGTAATAGTTCAAGTCAAGAGGAAACTACATCTATTGACTTGGAATTAGATCTCATGTTATCAGTGGGACTGCAAAAGATGAACTAACAAAATTACACTCTGTTTCATTTTATTCCAAATTTTTGAATTGCCAATATTTTGCATTGCAACCTTGAGCCTACACCTTTCAATGAAACAAGTTTTTCAAAAGTGGCCTAACATTATGCATCTTTAAAGTATGCCACTTTCACTTAAAATGGCATTCAAGCATGTTACTGGACTTATTTTAAGCTGTATTTATCTATTTTTATGAGATATGAATGAAGATAGGTTTATTTTCATGTATATAGCTTGATAGATGAAGCTTCCTAGTTTTGAATTTGTAAGTTTAAGTGTTGATGTAGAAGTTATGAATAACTATGGGCAATAGATAAGAACAAAGTTAAAGCTTAATAAATTGAGAATTCTAATCATGGCAGCATTTACATGAGGATCCTAAAAGCTGCATATCAATAATAAATTTGAGTAATTAGAGATGTTGGAGTATTGATTTGAGCAGTGCCATGGCTTTCGAACCATTAAAGTAATTATGACTTACTAAGAAAATATTTATGTCACATATGAATTTCTCTCAATACATAATTTTCTGGAATGTTTTTGTTTCCTCGTCCAACCCTCAGCTTTTATTAAGTTCTAAATGTTTTGGACTTTGAGGTTTCTTTTTCTATTTTATAGTTTTTCCATATTGTTTTTGATAAAGGGTAAAACGGGTTTAACAGGGACCCGAAACCACAAAGTTTACAACATAAAAGATAGGAAAGAAAAGTCCAACAAAAACAACCAGTTGCACTAAAGGTAAAATCCAAAACAAGCAGCAGCCACCCGCCAAAGACCAGGAAGGTCAAACAAAAAAAGCCAGCAGAAAGGCCAACAAAAAACCAGCCTTATATTCTTCAAGAGTATCATAATTTATAAGAAATAGAGATACACGGTGCTTTCTTTTAAAGAGATATTTGATGTTCAACATTTGATAAAAACATTTGCTTAATACAGAGGATTATTTTTTATTAGCATTGTTTCTTTTTATGATTAAATAGGAATAATCTTATGACATAATGTTTGATTTACTCAGACTCGTGACAAATTGAAGAATGTGATTTGTTTCATTTTCTTTCTCTTTAGTAATTATTTAGGTTCGTTAGATTTACACTTACACTATTTATTCCTTCTTCACATTGTACTTTTCCAATCCCATGGATTCATTGTGATATTTTCTAACATTAATATCTTTAGCATTATCATTATCTTATCACTAACTCGCGATGCCTAATTCACATCATTTTATTTCTCTTAAAGTAACAAAATCTAATTTGGTTAGTCTAAAGAAAGAAAGTTTAATATGCATATAGCTTTTCTTTTGAGAATGAATCTCTCTCTAATATCCTATTTTCTCTTTTATTTTGGACTCATTTTGACTTATTTGTGTCATGTGTAATGATTAGTGCACAAGTGAAAAGTTTCTGTGTAGTCAAGCTTTTATCTTAAGTTTGTTGGCTATGATTTTAACACTAGGTCAAAAGCACAACATAGATTTGAACCCCATACTTGATAGACTTTTGTTAACTTGTCCTCAAATAGCTTCTAATCTTCAATCATTCACTACCTCTGCAAGTATTCTTGATTGCCTCTTTTTTGTTCTTTTTCAACCTCACAACACACTCTATGATCTCCTTTGCATCAACACAATAGGTCTCTTTAAAAGCTTATCATATACCTTCACACACTTTTGCAGAAATAAAACATTCAACACTCAAAAATGCATACTTTGTTTTTATAGAGTTATCTAATCTCTTCTCCACACTTGTATCATCTTTACACTCTTCTCTCCTCTACATACGCATTATGTACACATAGCAATGAATAACTATCTTTGTTATAAATTGCTCCTGTAGAACAACAAAATTCTATAGCCATCCTTAAACAAATATTTCTGCAACATTCTGACAGTAACTTTCTGACATTCTTGTAGCAGTATATTTTTAATTGGAGATATCCTATCTTCCTCCTGTTACCCATTTACAAGACTTTAATTCTCTTCTTAAGCAACTAAATGATTTGATGCTACTTCTTCTTTTTAGACTAGATGCCATTAATTAAAAATGTGTCTTCTTTATTTTTTAATCAAAACAACTATTAAATTCCTGTAGCATCGAAGGTTTGATTTTCCCAATTTAATAGCAGCTTGCAAATCTGATTTCAACATCAAATCTATAATAAATAGAAAACTTTGTCTAGGACATCACCAGAAACTACAAGAGGTACGAAACCCAGATAAAAGATTTAAATAATCTTTTCATTGAGCATTGTTATAGAAAGAAACTTCATCACTAAGCAAAGAATCAACAAAAAAATTGATTTCATTGACGCTGGCCAAAGAAAGAAAATTATAAAACCTGATTAAAATATGATATGCATCGATCATAGATAACCGCCTTGTTGAATGGAAGAGAAGACAAAACCTGTGATGTGTCAACTTAGGGTGAAATTACCATACCTTATGTTGAAGAAAATGACAAACAAAAAACCTTCGACTTAGGGTTAAACCTGCATGTTTTCCTGTAGTTGTCATAATATCTGAGCAATGACATAACAAAGCCAATCTCCTTTAGATGTGGAAAACCCTAGCAAATAAACAAAGAGGTAATTGGCCGAATCTCCACATATTCACCAAGTTATTACTAGCACATCATTATTCCACATATTATTTTCCACGTGTATGCCATGTCAATATTCTCTAAGTTGTCTTTTTGCATATTTAAACATTGACCAATGTTGACTTTGATTCGAGCTATGAAGTTTCTGTCACTGTGAGGTTCATGTCATTGTTTGCTTATTATCCTATAGTTGCACACTGTTCCTGTAGCTATGCTTGTTCTTGTAGATGCACACAATGGTTTCTATACCATGAGTTGACATCAATGGAAATCTAATGCCAACCAACAATCTCCCCTTTTGGCATTGATGTCAACCAATCTATTGCTATACTTTCAACTGAAGTTTCTCCACACCACATCATCTAGATCAACTTCTCCATTAGATAATCTTTACCATCTAGATAACTTTCTCCCCTTTTGACAACAATGGCAAAGGGTGACATAAAGATCACTGTCAGATCGGATACTACTTTTCTTGCATAAATTTCAAAGTAATTTCTCCCCCTTTGTCAGAAAAAAACTAAAGAGACATCTGACTGAACACACCACTATCAGATTGCCTCCCCTTGGCATGAACAAAACAAGATTCAAATTTGCACGAACCAAATGGTAATGCATTTTCCAATATGAAGGACAATAATAATCAGAAACTACTATTAGAGATAGCAAGTGTATAGGTGTATGATATGAGCAACAACCATCTCTCCTTGAAGAACCAACTCTCCTTGAACTTCAAACTTGACACTTCTACTCCATTGGAGTAGAACAAACTCAGGGATGTAAGATGAATTATAATAAGCTCCCCCTGAATCATAAACATCGTTATCCAACTAAGTGTTAGAAGAGGGAGTTACAACTCCCACTCTCATTCTCAAATACCCAAATGTCTCTTTGGGAAATGGTTTGGTAAGGATATCAGCTATTTGCTCACCAGTATTCACATATTCAAGTTGAAATTATTTTTCACTCACTTTTTCTCTCAAGAAATGGTACTTAATAGCTATGTGCTTGGTTCTTGAGTGCATAACTGGATTCTTTGAAATATTGATTGCACTGGAATTATCACACATAATGGAAATAGGTTCTAAATATTCTACTTGAATGACTTTTAGTGTTTGTTTCATCTACAGAACTTGAGAGCAACATGAGGTAGCAGCTATGTATTCTACTTCAGCTATAGACAACGAAATAGATTCTTTCTTTTTACTGTGTCAGGAGACCAATCTACCACCAAGGAAGAAAGCACCTCCACTCGTGCTCTTCCTGTCATCTATGCACCTAGCCCAATCTACATTTGTGTAAGCTTGCAATGTGAAGTCATCGTGTTTAGCATACCATAAACCATAGGTCAAATTACCTTGCAAATATTTGAAAATTCTTCTTACTGCATTCAAATGAGATTGTTTTAGAGATAACTGAAATCTAGCTACCATACAAACTGCTTGCACAATATCTAGTCTAGAGGCAATAAGGTACAATAGACTTCCAATCATGGATCTAAACATGGTTTGATCAACATCAGGTGAATCATCATTCTTGGACAGCTTGCATCCAATCACCATAGGTGTACTAACAGGCTTACAATCATCCCTTTGAAACCTTTTCAAAAAAAATTTAGCATACTTGGTTTGTGAAATAAAAATTCCCTTGTTTAATTGTGAGATTTGCAAACCAAGAAAGTAGGACAGCTCACCTATCATTGACATTTCAAACTCTTGTTGCATTTAATCAACAAATTTCTTGCACAAATCGTCATGACTTCCAGCAAAGATGATATCATATACATAAACAACAATGATAATCATATGATTACCTTCCACTTTGGTGTAAATATTGTTGTCAACACATCCTTTCCTAAAGCCTTGTTGATGTAAATAGTTTCCCAATCTAGAGTACCATGCTCTAGGGGCTTGCTTTTACCCATATAGAGCTTTTCTCAATCTGCATACATAATCTCCTTTTTCAATTGACTCAAACCTCAATTTGTTCCATGTAGACTTCTTCCTCAAGGTTACCATTTAAGAATGCATATTTAACATCCATTTGATAAACTTTGTAGTTCTTATATGCTAAGAATTCTAAGAGCATTCTAATAGCCTTTATTCTTGCAACCAGCGCAAATGTTTCCTCAAAATGTATGCCTTTGACTTGGGAGCATCCCTTAAATACTAGTCTAGTTTTATTTCTAATCACTTTACCTTCTACATTTACTTTGTTCCTATAGACCCATTTTGTCCCAAAAATGTTCTTATCAGTTGGATTTGAAACTAAATCCCATGTTTTATTTCTTTCAATTTGATGTAGCTCTTCTTTCATAGCCTTTATCCAATCTTCACTCTTGCAGGCCTCATTGTAACTCTTTGGTTTTATTCTAGTTAGAAGACATAAGTTGACTTGACCATCATTTCCAGCATGTCTTCTTCTATTTTGCACACCACTATCTTTGCTTCCTATAATCTGATCTTCAAGGTGGTACTTCTAAACATACTTGCTTGGGGGTTTGTTTGGAGTTTTTTCAACTATATATCTTCTCCATTTTCTAATTGCTCTTCACCTTCATTATGATTTTCTTCAATATGAGTTTTTGATTGTTGTCTTGACTGCTGCAAATCTTCATATATTCTCACATGTACACACTCAACTACTCTATTGAGGCATTTGTTGAAACACTTATATGCTTTATTGTGAGTTGAGTATCTAATAATATTCCATTATCACATCTAGCATCAAAGCTATGAAGCCCATCACCATCTTTCTTAATAAAACACTTACTACCAAAAACTTTGAAGTATTTGACAAAAGATTTCTTACCATACCATAGCTCATAAGGTGTCCTTTTGCTGTGAACTCTTAGTTGGGCCCTATTTAGTGGGTATACTATTGTATGAATAGCCTATTTCCAATAAACATCCCATAGATTTGACTCATTAAGCATAGTTCTTGCCATTTCTTTCACACTCCTATTCTTCCTTTCAACAACTCCATTTTGTTGAGGTGTTTGAGCAGCAAAATATTGACTTATAATCTCGTCTTGTTCACAATAGTCTTCAAATTGTTTTGATGTAAATTCTCCACCACGGTCTGATCTTAAACATTTCAACTTGAAACCACTTTCTTTCTCAACCATATTTTTGAATACTTTGAACATTTCAAATGCTTGTGACTTATCCTATAGGAAAGTTACCCAAGTCATCCTTGAGTAGTCATCAATCAGTAGCATAAAGTATTTGTCACCGTTTAAAGATCTTGTCCTGGCAGGACCACATAAATTTGTATGTACTAACCCAAGTGGCCTTGTGGTTGAGTACTCTTTAGTCTTGAAACTCACTTTAGTTTGCTTCCCTTTTTGACACTTTTCACAAATAGTGTTTACTAGTTTAGTTATATTTGGCATGTGTCTCACATAACCTTTCGAGCCTACCTTGAAAAGATTGTCAAAATTTATGTGTCTTAGCCTCTTATTCCATAACCAACTCTCATCCACTTGTCCAGTCATACATTGAGATTCATGACATTCTCTCAAATTGTATATATTTCCATCTATTCTTTTACCTTCAACAACTAATCTTCCATTTTTCGCTTTTCTTGATTTCACATCCTTTGGAATCAAATGAAATATATAACTATTATCACACATTTTAATTACACTAAGTAAGTTATGTTTCAACCCTTCAACATAGTATACATCCTTTGTGAGTATTTTCCCATCAATGCTTGGGGTTCCTTTACCTTTTATCTTGATTGAGGAGTTATTACCAAGCTTAACTGAACCACTGTTTGAATTTGTTCTTGTCGCCAGTCATGTGGTTGGAGAAGCCACTATCTAACACCCATATATTTTTCTTCTCTATGTGTAATTATGTTTGTGATAACATGATTGATTGAACTTTGTCTTTACTCATCTCTTTCCATTCTTTCTTGGTTTCATTCTTCTTTACTACTACCATTTGTTCATTTTTGTTCTTGGAGGTAGCAACTACATTCTTTTCATCTTTAGTAGATCTTGCTCTACAAAAATTTGTAGTGTGTCCATAGTTATGACAATAGTAGCATTCAATATTCTCATTGAATATAGGAAAGTTGAATCTTTTACTAGTCTAACTTAATCTTTTACAGTTTGCACTCCTATATCCCAGATTATTGCAATCGTAACACACAATATCCAAATCTCTCAATGGTGCAAAAGAATTTTTTCTCATGAAATTTGGAGCTGTTCTTTTCAACATTTTTCAATGTATGAACTTATGACCATATGCATTGCATCTAAAACAATAACCATAAAATTTAGGGGTGCATACCAATTATTATACTGAGAAATACTTCTAGTTGTTTCCATAAAATCAATAGACCTTCTCATTCTTGGGGCAGCAGCATTAACTTGTAGGAAAAAATCATTATCCTTTGGGGCAGCAATATTATCTCTTGGGACAACGACATTTTCACTTGTGGCGGCATCAATACTATCACTTGGGGCAGTAGCATTTTCACTGTTGCAACAGTGAAAATAATATTCTTCTTGGGATTTTCACCCATATTAGAGCTCTCACCATGTTCATTGCCAACACCACTATAATCTTTGTTCTTTTTCTTCTTACTAAGTATATCATTCAATGCATTAGTGTTGCATTCATTTTTTATTCTTAGCTTTAGATCTTCTTGACAAGTTTCTAACTCTTTCCTTAGAGTTACTACCTCTTGTTCCAACACATGACATTCTTTTTGCTTTTCCTCAACTTTTGAATTTAAAAATTCACCTATTATTTGCACTTCTTCCAACTATGTCTTTAGAGTGACAATACTCTTTTCTAACTGGTCTTGTTCTTTTAAGGCATTGTTCTTGAATTTGGTATGTTGTTTCTTCAACTTGTCTAATTCATCAAGAGAAAAAATCAGTTTTCCTTCAAGATCAACCTCAACATCATCTTCATCTTCCTCATCACTATCAACTATTTTTGTATTTTCAAATTGAGTATTGTTTTCAATCTTTGAAGTCTTCTTGTCATTTAGGACTTCTAGAGCCATGAAGAGATTAACCTCTTTCTCATCTTCACTAGTGTCTTCAGTTGAATCACTTTCATCATATGATATTTCACTATCAATAGTGAGAAGACTTATCTTCTTCTGAAAGTTTTTCTTCTTGGATTTGTAGAACTTCTTAGGTTTGAACTTTTTAGTTTCTTCATTGTTTTCTTCCTTCTTCTCATAAGGACACTTAGCAGAAAAATGTCCAATCTTGCCACAATTAAAACACTTAAAGGGTAGCATGTCCTTATACTTGCCCAATCCTTTCTTCAATTTCTTGACAAAATTTGCTTCAGTATTGTCAGGGTCTTCTTGATCAACGTTTGCAGCTGCTTCTTTTCCTTTCTTCACTAATTTGAAGGAAACTTCTCTCTTAGAAGGTTTAGTACTCACAGTCCTCATTTCATAGGTAGATAATGAACCAAATAATTCATCCATGGAGAAATTCTTCAAGTCTCTAGCTTCTTCTATGGCAGAAACTTTAGTGTCATATTTTGTTGTTAATGACCTTGGAACTTTCTTAACAATTACATTATCATCAATATCTTCTCCAATTCCTCTTACAGCATTAACAATCCCATCCACTCTTAGTAGGTAATCAACAATCTTTTCATCTTCTCTCATCTTCATACCTTCAAAAAGAGCTCTAAGATTTTGTAATTTAGCTTCCTTCACATTCTCATCACCTTCATAAATATTAATTGTATTTTATCCCAAGTTTGTTTTGCAGATTTGCAGTGCATAACTTTGACAAACTCAGTATCATACAATCCACTAAGGATAGCATGCTTGGCCTTGTCATTGTACTCATATTCCTTTTTAGCATCAGGATTAGTTGGAGGAGTTTGGGGAACATTATAACCATTTTTGACAATCAACCATACATCACAACTTAAGAAGGACAAGTAGGTTTCCATTATTCTACTCCAAAAGGCATAGTTAGTGTCATCAAACATAGGTACTTTTACAGAAACATATTCATGCTTAGACATTGTGTTCATAAATTAGAATCTACCCAAGCTGGAGAAAACTTTCTAATAGGGAACCAGATGCTCTAATACCAATTAAAGGAACACAAAGACCAATGAGAGGGGGGGTGAATTAGTGGACTACAAATTTTAACTTTCTAATCAATATGGTAGTAAACACTAAAAGCATAAACTAGTAATATATGAGCAATGACATAACAGATCCAATCTCCTTTAGCTATGCAAAACCCTAGCAAATAAACAAAGAGGTAATCGGCCAAATCTCCACATAATCACCAAGTTATGACTAGCACATCATTATTCCACATATTCTTTTCCACGTGTATTGCATGTCAATATTCTCTAAGTTTTCTTTTTGCATATTTAAACATTGACCAATGTTGACTTTGATTTGAGCTATGAAGTTTCTATCACTATGAGGTTCATGTCATTGTTTGCTTATTATCCTATAACTGTGCACACTATTCTTGTAGTTGTGCACAATGGTTTTTATACCATGAGTTGGCATCAATGGCAATCTAATGCCAACCAACAAACTCAATGCCAACAAGTAAATTTGCATTAAGGTTATCTCTAAGGTTAAAATTATGATTATAATTCTATATCTAACCCTAATATTAAACCTAATTCTAATATTAATACTAATTCTAATTATAACCCTAACTCAAACCCTAATTCTAACCCTAACCCTAAACTTAATTTAATCTTTAATCATAACCCTAACCCTAACAATTAACTTGATCCAAACCCTAGTATTCTAGTTCCCTAATTATAATTTTAACACTAAATATAACCTTAATTGTATCTCTAATCGTTATCCAAACCCAAACCTTAACCCTAATCCTAACCTTAACCTTAATCATAACCCTAATCTCTAACCCAAATTGTAATTATAATCCTAACCCTAACCCTAACTACAACCATAATTCTATCTCTAATTATAACCTATACCCTAATCCTAACCCTAGCCCTAATCTTAACCCTACCCCTAAACCTAATTCTATCTCTAATCCTAACTATAATCCTAACCCTACCTATAACCCCAATCTTATGCCTAACCCTAACCCTAACCTTAACTCTAACTAAAACCTTAATCCAAAACCTAACCCTAACCCTAATTCTATATCTAATCATAACCTAACCATGACCCTAAACTTAACCCTAAACCTAATCGTAATAGTAACCCTAATTATATCTCTAATTGTAACCCAACCCTAACCCTAACCATAATTCTATTTTTAACTATAACACTTCCGCTAATCCTAACCCTAACCTTGATTGTAACCCTATTCCTATCTCTAATCTTAACCCAAACCCTAAGCCTAACCCTAATTCAATCTCTAATTGTAACCCTTACTTTAATACTAACCATAACCCTAATATTAACCCTACCCCTAATCCTACTTCTATCTCTAATTCAAACTGTAACCCTAACCCTACCCCTAACCCTAATCCTAACCCTAAGCCTAATTCTATTTGTAATTGTATCCCTAATCTTAACTCCAACTGAAACCTTAACCCAAAACCTAACCCTAACCCTAATTCCATCTCTAATTGTAACCCAAATGTTAGCCCTTGATGTAACCCTGGCCATAATATTAACCCTAATTATAATTTTAACCCTAAACCTAACCCTAATAGTGTTTCTAATTGTAACCCTAACCCTAATTCTATCTCTAACACAAACCCAAACCCTAATTTTATCTCTAATTGTAGCCCTTATCTTAATATTAAACCTAACCCTAATCTTAACACTACCCTTAAACCTAATTCAATCTCTAATTCTAATTATAATCGTAATCATACCTGTAACCCACATTTGTAACCTTAAACCTAACCCTAACACTAATCCTAATAATAATGCTAACCCTAACCCTAATCTCTAATCCTAAGCCTAGTCCCACTAATAATGTTAAACCCAATCTTAACCCTAACCATAACCATACCCTTCATCCTAACTTTACCTCTCATCCTAACCCTAACCCTAACCCTAATTATGTTGATAACCTCAACCCAAATTCTAATTCTACCTCTAATCATAATGTTAACCCTAACCCTAACCTTACTACTAACATTAATCCAACCCTAATCCCAAATTTATCTCTAACCCTAGAACCCTAACCCTTTCCCAAATGTTAATATCAAACACAATCTCAAACCCCAAACCTAACTCTATTCCTAAGTCTAACTGTAACCATAACCCTATTCCTAATGTTAACTCCAATCATAAACCTAAACCTGGCCCTATTCCTAAGTCTAACCATAACCGTAATCCTATTCCTAATGTTAATTCCAATCATAACCCTAAACTTGACCCTAATGCTAACCCTAACCCTAATCCTAACTCCAACCCTAATGTTAAACCTAACCCTAATAACTTTGTCTTCCATGTTTTGTTGCAACTACTACTAGCATATATATTATTTATTAATAATATATATAAAAATACCTAGAGATATCCTTCTCGAGGTGCTTTTATGTGATTAATTGATTAAAAAATAGATGTCTCAAGAAGGATATCTCTCAACATTTTTATATAAATTATTAATAAATAATATATATGCTAATAAATAGACTTCAAATGATGTCTATTATTAAATAAAAATTTAAATGTAATATAATTATATATAAGTATTATTTTTTATATTCATGAAATAGTGACCTAATATATATTTTTTAAATTATTTTATTAGTATTTATTATATTTATAAAATAATATTAAATTAATTTATTATTTATTATATAATATTAAATAGACTTTAAATGATATCAATTATTGATTAATAAGTTAAATATAATACAATTATATACAAAAAATATTCTTCCTATAATTATAAAATAATATTAATATAATTTATAACTTATTTTTATTATTTATTATATAATATTAAATAAAATTAGTAATTATTTAATTAAAAATTAAAAATCATTTAAATAATAATTAAAAAATAAAAAATAAAAGATAAGATAAGATAAGATAATAAGATAATAACAATAAAATCTTAAAATATAAGGTAATAAGATAAGAATAATATAATAACTATATAATAGTAATAAAAACAAAAAGCAAAAAAACTTAAATTTACAAAGTAAATTTCTAAATTAATATTGAAAAAATATTCAAAATAATTTTTTAAAGCTAAATACATTCTTTAAAAAATCATTTATCTTTTATCTTTAAAAAACATTAAATTAACATATATATTTTTATAAGAAATATTATAAAATAATATATATCATATAAATTAAAATACAGTATTAATATATTTTTTTATAATTTACTAAAAATATTCTTATAAGTTTTAAAACCGTTGATCTCCTTAAAAAAAAAAATTGTTTTTAAAGCCGTATAGCACGGTCTAAAATTTTAAAAAAAGGTCCACCGACCATCGAAGTCCAATTCATCAAGTTTAAATAGCATTATAGTGAAGTCTGAATTCCATCTTTCAATTGCAGTCGGCAACAATTCATTATATTGAAGTCTGAATTCCATCTTTAAATTGCAGTAGGCAATGGACGCACATTCCTTCCAGATTGGTGATGAGAATGATGGCGATGTCTTATTACGGATTATTTGCTCCGACGGTGTTGAATATGAGGGTAATCCTCTGCATCTGCATTCTCTGGTATTGAAAAAATCCAAGTTTTTTGAGGCCAGCCTCTCGGAGCGGTGGTCTTTACATATTTCGCCTCCCGAAATCAAGTTAACTGTTCCCATCAATGGCATTGCTGAGAATTACATAAAGTGTATTAGCCTCATGTATTCATCTTACAAGGGAAAAGAACTTTACTTCTCTGGTGTAGATGAAGCCCTAGATATAATTCCGGTTGCCTTCGACTTACTCTTTGAAGAAGGTATTGAGGCATGCATGCAATATCTGGAAGCAGTTCCATGGACTCCCCAACAAACACGCAAGATCAAGTCTCTGCTGTCATCTCTGCAAGTAAGTATTTCTTCCGATTTATCTGGCAGGCTTGGAATCTCCAACTCCTCGTTTGGTGGAGAGTTAGAGCTTCTAAAACAGAAATTGCCAGAAATGTTTTCTGCTATATGGAGAAATGAAATATGTGTATCTGTGAGGAGTAGTACGCGGCTTACAATCGAGGAACAGCTGATTGAAATTTTCCAAGGCAATGCATTTCCAGCTATTCAAGATGTATGTAGAGATGTAATTATAAATGAATTTAGTCTCAGAATTGAGTGTATGAAAAATGGAGATGGTTCGGCTTGTGAGAATCTGTTGTGGCTGTCGGATGTTGCTAAGCTTTGCAATATTGGAATATTTGGAATTACAATGAAAATATTTGTCGAAGATAAACAACTAAACAAATTGCTTCATCAATACACCAACAAAATTTTCCGAGACCACCAAGGTTGCTCAGATTATCTACTACAAATTTTAGTCGACAGGTATGTGAAGGGTTTGGCAAATGGGTGTATAATTGTTTCCAAGTCTTTTCGAATTTCTTTTCTGAGAATGTGGGTACCAGTTATAGCATTTCATATTTGTAATATATCGAGTTCCGAGATGTACTATAAAATTTTTGTTGAGGGTGTTACTAAAGTGGTAGGGACCCTTCCCCTTGATGACCAGAAAGAACTATTTATGTTCTGGACAAAGTCTTCGGAGAGATTCCGAAAGGAGATGAAAACTTTTCGGTGGTTGATTGATGCAATATGGTTATCAGTGACAAATGCAAATAGCAGTGGTTTCGGGACTGAGTGATGGGCAATGAAGAATTAAACTGTTGGAAAATGATGCATGAGCCTCACTGTTTAATTTAAGATTCCATGCAACAGTTTTTATTAAACAATTAATAAATGTTTGTATTTGCATGTTGCTGCATGTTGACTGTAACAGTCATGTGCATGCATGCATGAGCTATATTTAGAGTTGGTATGCAAAACCTCTATAAAAAGAGGTCATATGTAATGAATTGATTAATCAGAGGAATAAGAAGCTAAACTCCTGTGTTTGTGTGAAAAAGTTTTTGTGCTTCCTCTGTTTTCTGTATTTGTGTTTTGTTTTAGTGTTTGCTGCTCCTATGATTGTTTTAATGTTTTCCTAGGCTTTTGAAATTTACATAAACGTTACTTTAGATTGTTGTAGGTTGTTGTAGGGCTGATTAATGGAATAAGTCACCATTGAAGGACTTGTCAACTGAAATTTTTTGAAACAAAATTTTGGGACTCAGTGTTACTGGTATTATATACGTTTGTTTATAGAGATTATTTATAAGTTTTCCCATATGTGTTACTCTTTCTTATTTCCTGTTTGTATGTTTAATGGGTAGTTGCCTAAATCCTAATTCTCTAACATGGTATTATATATGTTTGTTTATAGAGATTATTTATAAGTTTTCCCATATGTTAATCTCTAGTTGTTACTCTTTCTTATTTTCTGTTTATATGTTTAATGGGTAGTTGCCTAAATCCTGATTCTCTAACATGAGATCAGAGTTAAGACTGTGCTACTCTGAGAACTAATTTGCATCATTGTAAAACCAGATGTAGAGCAAATATCCCTGGGTTTTATGTACACATATGATGGTGGTTCTACAATCAAAATAAGGGAAAAGCAACCTGAAAATGATGGATTTATGGTATTCCACGGCTCGCAAATTCCTTTCACCCCTATTAATTTTTCCTAAAAAATTATTACCTCTAGGAGTTGATTGGCAGGTACAGAAATATTTTATAGACCAATTTGGAGATCTGACACATATTTGATTTCTTATTATTCTGATGATGGCCCCTGTGGAGCAAGATTAGTTAGTGAAAATTCATTCACTGCACTCTTTCCATAAAACCATATGGCCATTCCTAGAGTGATTTATGGACCAATTCTTGAATGGGTGTGAAGCCATTGTATTAACACCACTGCTTAAACCTTTCCACAATTGTTTTTATATATATTCAAGGGAGAAGAAATTTTCTACGTCCCTAATGTCAATTCTTTTGAAGAGCTGAATACGAATGAGATTTTATGAAGAAACATATATTTTCAAACAAACAAGAAACACAAATTGCATATGATTTATAGTCGAACGCCCAGATAAGAGATTAACAAACCTTGTCAAAGCAAAAACATGCATATGCTAGGGCCTGGGCATAACAATGATTTTTCGCAAGAGAAATTATAGTAGCATATTATGCCTTGTGCCATTAGTCCCTGAAATGCAAGTTAAAGTAAATAATTTGCATATACAGGCATGTTACAAAGATTATAAATTAGTTATTCTATGTTGGTCTGTTCAGTGTCATTTTTTTTAAATGGATTCTCTGTTAAATAAGTTATGAATAAAATCATGCTTATAAAGTGCCATGCTTGGGGATAAAATTTAGAGCAACATGATCTATTATCTTTATATATTTTTCTAGTTAGGAAGTTTACCATACATCCATGTCAAGGTAGAAGCAATTGCTGCACCAACGTGCACCATGGGACCTTCTTGAAACTGTCATAAGTGACCAATTAGAATGTTTGAGAATAGTACTATGATTACAAAAATATCGATGAGATTCTGTGTTACTGCAATCTGTATATTCTTCTATGCCCATATCTCATATTTCATCTAGTAATGCGAAAATAACCAAATATATAAACAATATCAAACAACATTTCTCTGAGGCCATAACTAGAGGAAGATATGAGGTATAATTACATAAAAATCAAATGCAGACTAATGTATTGCATTTATATTGTTGGAATTTATTGTAATCCTGATCTCTCTCAGAATTAGTTATAAAATATCATTAAAAGTCTTTATGGATTTGTTTATCCCCTCTTTCCTTCTAACGTCTGCAGCATTCTTAAATGTTGTTTATTTTCCCACACAAATTGATTGCTGGTGATTGTATTTGAATTTGGTGTGAGCAGAAATTTTAGAAGACAACAAGAAGACAAAACAAGATAATGTCTCTACATTAGTAGTTTTTATGGAGGAAGAACATAGAACTGCAACAGCAAAGTGTTGAAATGGAGATCAGTAGTAGTAGTTACGGAAAATACACTGTAGTTCTGGACAGTGAACATACTCTATAGCTTCAAAAAGAGAAATCATTCATAATAGCAATAAACTTGATTGTTAACATTTTGTAATTAGAATAAAAAATTGTTAATGATATTTTGATATAAATAGAAAATATATTTTTTCTCTATTTTTTTGAGTGTTGTTTTTTCTCCATTGGTCTTGGTAGTTGTTTAGTTTGGATTTTAATCCATCAAATTGGTATCAAGGCCCTAGGTTTTGAGTGTGTCGGACATTATATTTTTGGGTTTACAGATTTGCTTCAAATTCAAGTATGGTTAGAGGAGACAGCAAAAGCTAGCAACAACCACCATCTTTTGATGGCTAAAACTATGATGTGTGGCCAAAGAAAATGAAGAGCATAAAGGTGGAAAATGATTTGTTGGAGCTAGCAGTATTTGGTTTCACATATGTAACATATCCAATAGCTTATTCAACTCTCACAAATGACCAAATGACCCAATTGAAGGAAACTAAAAGGAAAGATGCAAAAGCCCTAAGTTTGATAGAGTTAGCATTGATAGAATTCATTTTTCCCATAATAGCAGCTAATTATATAAAGAAGGCTTGGGAAATATTACAAACCCATTACAAGGGGATTGAAAAGGTGAAATTAAAATTAAACTCCAACTACTCTAAAGAGTCTTTGAAACTCTTCAAATGAAGGATGGAGAGTCTATTTCAGACCTCCATACAACAATTTCCATGGTAATAAATCATTTGAGGATTAATGGGGAAATTATCGAAGAGCAAAGGATTTTTGAAAAAATCCTTAGGAGTTTTCTCTCAAAATTTGACCCGATAGTCATTGCCATAGTAGAGGCCAAAGACATCCCAAAGATGATAGTGGATGTGATGGTGGGTGCTTTGCAAACCCATGAGAAACACTTGAATAGTTCTATACCTTCTTTACAAGATCAAGAATTCAAAGCTCAAACAATACAAGAGGTAGAGGGAGAGGAAGAAATAGCTCCAAAAAAAACTCTAGATGCAAAGGTAGAAGCAACTCCAAAAGGTGTTGTAGCTACAAAATAGAAAACTTTAGAAGAATAAATAGTTAAGAGAGAGCAAGAAACTCACACCCCAACTCCAAAGTCAAGAAAAAAAATAGTAGATCAAACCAAAGGTATGACAAAAGTAATGTGCATTGTTATTATTATCACAAATATAGTCATTATGCAAGTAAATGTTGGAAAAAGAAACATGACTAACTTCAAAACAAAATACAAACGTGGCTAATGAGAAAGTGGCTAAAGCTAATTAGTCAAAAGTATTCATCATGTGAAATGTTGGTGAACAAGGAAATGTACTAAAGTATGATATTTGGACAGTGGATAGAGAAACCACATGAGTGTAAATAAAAATTTATTTATATTTATTGACAAGAATGTCAAGTCTAAAATAAAAATGGGGGAATAATGAAATAGGTCTAGTCTAGTGAGCAAAGCGTTTGTTATGATCCACACCAAGCATGGTAACAAAAAGGAGATAGAAAATGTTTATTATGTCCCAAGGATAAAGAATAACCTCTTGAGTGTTGAACTGTTGGTCCAAAGAGGATACAAAGTGTTGATAGAAAAATTTGCTCAAAGCATCATTTTTTATAAGAATGAGAGCAAGAATGTGGTAGAAGCAATCCAAATGATAAAGAACTAGTTGTTCCTCTATGAATACAACTTAATTTGTCAACCCAATTTGTAGCTACTTGTCCCAAGCATAAGAAGTGTATAGTAGTACAACAACACAACTTTCAAGACAGTCATCAAAGACCTTTACAGGCTCTAGCATCTAGGGTATGCATATTTGAGTTATTTTGGATTTAGTCTTTTGTCCAAGAAGGGTATGGTTAATGGTTTACCAACAATAGTATATCCAAATAAAAAATGTGAAGCAAGTATTTAAAGAAAGTAGCATAGACAACCCTTTCAATTAGGGAACTCTAAAAGGGAAAGAGCACCATTGGAGTTGTTGTATATAGATTTGTGTGGCCCTATGAAAGCTCCCACTATAGGAAAGAACCAATATTTTATGACATTCATTGATGACTATAGTCAAAAGACATAGGTCTACTTCTTGAATAAGTGCACAAAGATGAGGGGCCAAAAAGGGGTTTTAAGTGGCCACTTTTTTTTTAAATCAAGAAATATTGGTCCCTTGGATGAGAAATTGAGGATAGTTACACTCAAAATTTTAAGATGCAACATTAACAAGGACTGTAGAGCTTCAAATGTACTTTCTAAACTACTTTTTTTTTAAATGGTAGAGATTAAGGGGTTCAACAAAGTTACCCACACAAATTGGTCCTATTTTTTTCAAAAAAACATAACATAACGTCTATTGTGGGTACGTCAAAAGATTAACTTTTTTTTAGTATTTTGAAAATCGCTTCAGTGAGAAATTAGCTAACATCATGTATTGTAGTCTCAAATTTCTCTGATAATTTTTAATGAATATACAATTTTTTAGAAATTTTCAAAGTGGACACATGCTGAAAAACAAAAATTTGACCCTATGAACCCTATAATTTTTGAAAACTAATCAAAAATATTTTTTTTAATATGAATAGAATATATTCTAGTTTATAAAAATTTAATTTATTTGAAATTTCAATGAATGGTTAAATATAAAGTAAAAAATACCAAACATTGGTTTTTGACAAAAAACAGATACACCAACAAAAGAAATTAAAGATGAAAGCTTTAACATAGTCAAAATGTGAAAAAAATTGCATCATTAAATAGCTAAGAGAGAGCTGAACATTACCCAAGTGTTTGTTTTACTCGACCTTGAAACCCACACAAACCTAATGGTTAGCATGAACGAGATTATGTGAAATTTTGTAGAATATGCAAAAACACGTTTTTGGGCATTGGAAAGGAAGTCCAAGCCTTTGGATTGGGAATCTAAAGAAAATCTAAGCCTAAGGCTTTGGAGTTCCCAAAACAAGACAAAACGCGAGTGTGTTATAATGTGCTTGTGTTACATCTCGCTTTAATTTGTTTTTTTGTAAGTTTGTATAAATGTATGTTTTATGTATGTATGTTTCTATATATTTATATGTATGTATGTTTGTATGTATGTATGTTTGTGTGCTTGAATGTATATGTATGAATGTATGTATGTATGAATGCATGTATGAATGTACGTATGTTTTGTATGTATGAATGTAAGTTTGTATGTATTTATTGTGGCATCCATTTCCTTAGAGCGAGTATTCACCATTAGGAGGGGTCCCAAAGTGGCTTTAAAAAGTGTGTCAAATTTATACACAAAAATGGTCAACTTGAAGCTCTAGAGTTATTAGGGTTTATGGTATTAGGTTGAGGCTTTAGGGTACAGAGATGAGGTTTGAGGGTGTAGGGTTTAGGGTTTAAGGTATAGGGTTGAGGGTTGAGGTAAAGTGTTTAGGGTTGAGGGTATAGGGTTAAGTGTATAGGTTATATGGATTAGGGTTTAGGATATTCGGTATAGGGTTGAGGGTTTACCATTTAGGGTAAATTAGGGTAAAATTTTGAATGTAGGGTTTAGGGTTTAAGTATGGTGTTGAGGGTTGAGGGATTATAGTTGAGGGATAATGTTTAGGGTTGAGGGTAGAAGCATAAGTTTATAGGCTATAGGGATTAGGGTTAAGGATATTGGGTATAGGGTTTAGGGTACGAGTTGAGGATATAAGGCATAGAGAACTAAGGGTTGAGAGTGTAGGTTTTAGGATTTAATTATAGGGTTTAGGAGCAATACATTCAAGGTTTATGGTTTAATGTTGAGGGTATAGAGTATAAGGATGAGGGTTGAGTGCGTAGGGTTTAGGGTTTAAGGTATAGGGTTGAGGGTTGAGGGATAGTGTTCAGGGTAGAGGGTATAGGGTTATGTATAGGGTATAGGGATTGAGTATAAGGAAAAGGGTGAAGGGTTGAGAGTATGGTTTAGGGTTTAAGTATAGTGTTGAGGGATAATGTTCAAGGTTTAGCATATAAGGTTGAGGGTATAAGGTATAGGGATGAGGGTTGAGGGTGTAGGTTTTAGTGTTTAAGGTATAGGGTTCAGGGTGTAGGGTTTAAGTATATGGTTGAGGGTTTATGGTTTATATTTGAGGGATAATTTTTAGGGTTGAGTGTATAATATTATGTGTTTAGGGTATACGAGTTAGAGTAAATATGATATTGGGTATAGGGTTTAGGGTGTGGGTTTTTGGTACAAGGCATAAGGTTAAGGGTTTAGAGTGTAGGGTTTAGGGTTTAAGTATAGGGTTGAGGGTTGAGGGTTGAGATACAATGTTTAAGGTTTAGGGTATAAGGGTGAGGATATAGAGTATAAGGATGAGGGTTGAGGGTATAGGGTTTAGGGTTGAAGGTATAGGGTTGAGGTTCAAGAGGGATTAGGGCTTAAGTATAGGGTTTGATGGTACAAGGTATAGAGTTGAGGGTTGAGGGTTTACAACTTAGGGATAATGTTCTTCCCATTGAGTGTATAATATTAAGTGTGTAGGGTATAGGGATTAGGGTTTAGGATAATGGGTTTAGGGTTTAGGGCATGGTTTGAGGGGAAAGGGCATAGGGTTAAGGGTTGAGAGTGCATGGTTTAGGTTTTAATTATAGGGTTGAGGGTGAATTTTCAAGGTTTAGGCTATAAGGTTGATTGTATAGGGTATAGGGATGAGGGTTGATGGTGTAGGGTTTAAGGTTTAAGGTATAGGGTTGATGGTTGAGGGATTAGGGCTTAAGTATTGGGTTGAGAGTTTATGGCTGAGGGATAATGTTTAGCCCCTTGAGTGTATAAGATTAAGTGTGTAGAGTATAGGGATTATGGTTAAGGATATTGGGTATATGGTATAGGGTTTATGGATTGAGGCTATAAAGCATAGGGTGAAGGGTTGTAAGGGAATGGTTTACAATTTAAGTATAGTGTTGAGGGATAATGTTTAGAATTTATGGTATAAGGTTGAGGGTGTAGTGTATAAGGTATATGGTTGAGGTTTTATAGTTGAGGGATAATGTTCAACCCGTTGAGTGTGTAAGGTATAGGGATTAGGGTTTAGGATATTGGGTTTAGGATATAGGGTATGGATTGAGGGTATAAGGAATAGGGTAAAGGGTTTAGTGTGTATGGTTTAGGGATTAAGTATAGCCCGTTCAGGGATGATATTTTGGGTTTAGGGTATAAGGGTGAGGGTATAGGGTATAGGAATGAGGGTTGAGGTTGTATGGTTCATGGTTTAATGTATAGGGTTGAGGGTTGAGGTATTAGGGCTTAAGTATAGGGTTGAGGGTACATGGTTGAGGGTTGAGGGTTTACAGCTGAGAGATAATGTTCAAGGTAGAGTGTCTAAGGTATAGGGTTAATGGTTGTGGGTATAGCGTTTAGGGTTTAAGGTATGGGATTGAGGGTTGAGGGATTAGAGCTTAAGTATAGGATTAAGGGTATAGGGTATATGATTGAGGGTTGAGGGTTGATGGTATAGAGCATAGGTTTGAGGGTTGAGGGTTAACAGTCAAGGGATTAAGTATTGGGTTGAGGGACAATATTTTGGGTTTAGGGTATAGGGTATAGGGATGAGGGCTGAGGTTGTAGAGTTTTAGGTTGAAGGTATGGGGTTGAGGTTTAAGGGATTAGGGCTTAAGTAATGGTTTGAGGTATAGGGTTGAGGGTTGAGGGTTGAGGGTTTACTATTGAGGGATAATGTTCAACTCGTTGAGTGTATAAGATTAAGTGTGTACATAAGGTATAGGGATCAAGGTTTAGGATATTGGATTTGGGTTTTGCAATATGATTGTGGGTATAAGGCATAGGGTGAAGGGTTTTGTATGGAGAGGGTTTAGGATATTGGATTTAGGTTTTGCAATATGATTAAAAATTCCTCAAATATCCACATGGGAATGAGAGAAAGAATTTAAAATTCTTTGGAATGCATTGGGGGATTAAATGTGAATTAAAAATTCATATGGGGAATGGAGTACCTTCTCCAAAAGGAGAAAGCCTTTAATAAGGTTGACTTATGACACATTCCGTAAATGACATGGGGATTAGGTTTACGTAATTAAGTTATTAAGGTTGTGCAAGTACCTAATTAGACAAATTTATGACAAATTAGAGGCAAGTGGGAAATTATGGAGGATGTGACTCTAATGATGATTAGGGGTGTTCACATCTTAACCATAAATTAATTATGATTAGAAGACGGTTAGATGGTTAAGAGGGATTATAGACCAACCTACAAAAGTTGGAGGATGTGACAATGAGAGAGAAAGTAAGGAATTAAAAAATAATTTAAATTCCAAGAGGTAATATGACTAAATTAAATAAAGTGGTATATTTATTTAATTTAGAGAAGAAAGAGGGGGAAAGTATTTATTAAATTAAATACTTTGGAAACCTTATGTAGGACATGAAATATTAATAAATGAATGATTTAATAAATACTAGCAAGGAGGATGAAGTAGATGAGCAAAGGGATGATTAAGGAGATGTCTTTGACCATATGGAAGTGGTCAAATTTGGATGTCTACAAATCTGATCTTTAGGGTGATACTTCTGAAAATACTTGCTTGGGGGTTTGTTTGGAGTTTTTTTAACTATATATCTTCTTCATTTTCTAATTTCTCTTCACCTTCATTATGATTTTTTTCAATCTGAGTTTTTAATTGTTGTCTTGACTGCTGCAAATCTTCATATATTCTCACATGTACACATTTTTTAAAACACTTATATCCTATACTGTGAGTTGAGTATCTAATAATATTCCATTATCACATCTAGAATCAAAGGTACAAAGCCCATCACCATCTTTCTTAATAAAACACTTACTACCAAAAAAAAATTAGTATTTGAAAAAAGGTTGCTTACCATACCATAGCTCATAAGGTTTCCTTTTACTGTGAACTCTTAGTTGGGCATTGTTTAGTGGATATATTGTTGTATGAACAACCTCACATTTTCAATAAATATTTGGTAGATTTGACTCATTAAGCATAGTTCTTTCCATTTCTTTCACACTCCTATTATTCTTCTCAACAACTCCATTTTGTTGAGGTGTTCGAGCAACAAAATATTGTCTTCTAATCTCGTGTCAAGTTCACAATAGTCTTCGAACTATTTTTATCTAAATTCTCCACCATGGTCTGATCTTAAACATTTCAACTTGAAACCACTTTCTTTCTCAATCATTTTTTTGAATATTTTCAACCTTTCAAATGCTTGTGACTTATCCTGTGGTAAAGTTACCCAAGTCATCCTTGAGTAGTCATCAATCAGCAGCATAAAGTATTTATCACCATTTAAAGATCTTGTCCTGGTAGGACCACATAAATCTGTATGTACTACCCCAAGTGGCCTTGTCGTTGAGTACTCTTTAGCCTTGAGACTCACTTTAGTTTGCTTCCCTTTTTGACACTCTTCACAAATAGTGTTTGCTAGTTTAGTTATATTTGGCATGTGTCTCATGTAACCTTTCGAGCTTACCTTGACAAGATTGTAAAAATTTATGTTTCCTAGCCTCCTATTCCATAACCAAATCTCATCCACTTTTCCAATCATACATTGAGCTTCATGACATTCTCTCAATTTGTAGACATTCCCACCTATTCTTTTACCTTCAACAACTAATCTTCCATTTTTCTCTTTCCTGATTTCACATCCTTTGGAATCAAATTAAATATATAACTATTGTCACACATTTGACTTACACTAAGTAAGTTATGTTTCAACCCTTCAAAATAGTATACATCCTTTGTGAGTAGTTTCCCATCAATTCTTACGGTTCCTTTACCTTTTATCTTGATTGAGGAGTTATTACCAAGCTTAACTAAACCACTATTCCAATCTTCTAACTATTTGAATTGTTCTTGTCACCAGTCATGTGGTTGGAGTAGCCACTATCTATCACCCAAAGATTTTTCTTCTCTATGTGTAATGATGTTTGTGCTAACATGTTTGATTGAACTTTTTCTTTACTCACCTCTTTCCATTCTTTCTTGGTTTCATTCTTCTTTACTACTACCGTTTGTTCATTTTTGTTCTTGGAGGCAACAACTACATTCTTTTCATGTTTAGTAGATCTTGCTCTACAAAACTTTGTAGTGTGTCCATAGTTATGACAATAGTAGCATTCAATATTCTCATTAAACATAGGAAAGTTGAATCTTTTACTATTCCAACTTAAACTTTTACAATTTGCACTCCTATGTCCCAGATTATTGCAATCGTAACACACAATATCTAAATCTCTCAATGGTGCAAAAGAATTTTTTCTCATGAAATTTGGAGTTGCTCTTTTCAACATTTTTCAATTTATGAACTTATGACCATATGCATTGCATCTAAAACAATAACCATAAAATTTAGGGGTCCATACCAATTATTATATTGAGAAATACTTCTAGTTGTTCCCATAACATCAGTAGAACTTCTCATTCTTGGAGTAGTAGCATTAACTTGTAGGATAGCAACGTTATCCTTTGGGGAAACAATATTATATCTTGGGACAACAACATTTTCACTTGTGGCGGCATCAATACTATCATTTGGGGCAGCAGCATTTTCACTTGTTGTAGTAGTGAAAATAATCTTCTTCTTGGGCTTTTCACCCATATTAGAGCTCTCACCATGTTCATTTCCAACACCACTATAATCTTTGTTCTTTTTCTGCTTACTAAGTATATCATTCAATGCATTAGTGTTGCATTCATTTTTTATTCTTAGCTTTAGATCTTCTTGAAAAGTTTCTAACTCTTTCCTCAGAGTTACTACCTCTTGTTCCAACACATGACATTCTTTTGCTTTGCCTCAACTTCTAACTTCAAAACTTCGCCTATTATTTGCACTTCTTCCAATTATTTCTTTAGAGTGACAATAATCGTTTCTAACTAGTCTTGTTCTTTTAAGGAATTGTTCTTGAATTTGGTACACTCTTTCTTCAACTTGTCTAATTCATCAAGAGCACAAATCAGTTCTCCTTCAAGATCAATCTCAGAATCATCTTCATCTTCCTCATCACTATCAACTATTTTTTGTATTTTTAGATTGAGTATTGTTTTCAATCTTTGAAGTCTTCTTTTCATTTAGAACTTCTTGAGCCATGAAGAGATTAACCTCTTTCTCATCTTCACTAGTGTCTTCAGTTGAACCACTTTCATCATATGATATTTCACTATCAATAGTGAGAAGACTTCTCTTCTTTTGAAATTTTTTCTTCTTGGATTTGTAGAACTTCATAGGTCTAAATTTTTTAGTTTCTTCAGTGTTTTCTTCCTTCTTCTCATAAGGACACTTAGCATAAAAATTTCCAATCTTTCCACAATTAAAACACTTAAAGGGTAGCTTGTCCTTATACTTGCTCGATCGTTTCTTCAATTTCTTGATAAAATTTTCTTCAGCATTGTTAGGGTCTTCTTGATCAACATTTGTAGCTGCTTCTTTTCTTTTCTTCAGTAAGTTGAAGGCAAATTCTCTCTTAGAAGGTTCAATACTCGCAGTCCTCATTTCATAGGCAGATAATGAACCAAATAATTCATCCATGGAGAAATTCTTCAAGTCTATAGCTTCTTCTATGGCAAAAACTTTAGTGTCATATCTTGTTGTTAATGACCTTGGAACTTTCTTAACAATTACATTATCATCAATATCTTCTCCAATTCATCTTATAGCATTAACAATCCTATCCACTCTTAGTAGGTAATCAACAATATTTTCATCTTCTCTCATCTTCAGACCTTCAAAAAGAGCTCTAAGATTTTTTAATTTAGCTTCCTTCACATTTTCATCACGTTCATAAATATTAATTATAGTTTATCCCAAGTTTGTTTTGTAGATTTGTAGTGCATAACTTTGACAAACTCAATATCAGACAATCCACTAAGAATAGCATGCTTGGCCTTGGCATTGTACTCATATTCCTTTTTAGCATTAGGATTAGTTGGAGGAGTTTGGGGAACATTATAACCATTTTTGAAAATCAACCATACATCACAAATTAAGGAGGACAAGTAGGTTTCCATTATTCTACTCCAAAAGGCATAGTTAGTGTCATCAAACATAGGTACTTTCACAGAAGTGGATTCATGCTTAGACATTGTGTTCACAAATTAGAATCTACCCAAGTTGGAGAAAACTTTATAACAAGGAACCAATGCTCTGATACCAATTGAAGGAACACAAAGAACACTGAGAGGGCGGGTGAATCAGTGGACTACAAATTTTAACTTTCTAAGCAATATGGCAGTAAACACTGAAAGCATAAACTAGTAATATCTGAGCAATGACATAAGATAACCAATCTCCTTTAGCTGTGCAAAACCCTAGCAAATAAACAAAGAAGTAATTAGCCAAATCTCCACATAATCACCAAGTTATTACTAGCACATCATTATTCCACATATTCTTTTCTATGTGTATGCCATGTCAATATTCTCTAAGTTGTCTTTTTGCATATTTAAAAATTGACCAATGTTGACTTTGATTTGAGTTGTAAAGTTTTTTTCGCTATGAGGTTCATGTTGTTGTTTTCTTATTATCCTATAACTTTACACACTATTCAAGTGTAGCTGCACACAATGGTTTCTATACTGAGTTGGCATCAATGGCAATCTAATGCCAACCAACAAACTCAATGCCAATAAGTAAATTTGCATTAAAGTTATCTTTAAGGTTAAAATTATGATTATCATTATATATCTAACTGTAACATTAAACCTAATTCTAATATTAATACTAATTCTAATTATAACCCTAACCCAAACCCTAATTCTAACCCTAACCCTAAACTTAATTTAATCTTTAATCGTAACCCTAACCCTAATGATTAACCTGATCCAAACCCTAATATTAGTTCCCTAGTTATAATTTTAACACTAAATCTAACATTAATTGTATCTATAATCATTATCCAAACCCAAACCTTAACCCTAATCCTAATCATAACCCTAACCTTAATCATAACATTAATCTCTAACACAAATTGTAATCATAACCCTAACCCTAACCCTAACTACAACCCTAATTCTATCTCTAATTATAACCTATACCCTAATTCTAACCCTAGCCCTAATCTTAACCATGCCCCTAAACCTAATTCTATCTTTAATCCTAACTATAATCCTAACCCTACCTATAACCCCAATCTTATGCCTAAGACTAACCCTAACCTTAACTCTAACTAAAACCTTAATCCAAAACATAACCCTAATCCTAATTCTATATCTAATCATGACCCTAAACCTAATTGCAATAGTAACCCTAATTATATCTCTAATTGTAACCCAACCCTAACCCTAACCATAATTCTATTTTTAACTATAACACTTCCCCTAATCCTAACCCTAACCTTAATTGTAACCCTATTCCTATCTCTAATCTTAACCCAAACCATAAGCCTAACCCTAATTATATCTCTAATTGTAACCCTTACTTTAATACTAACCATAACCCTAATATTAACCCTACCCCTAATCCTACTTCTATCTCTAATTCAAACTGTAACCCTAACCCTACCCCTAAGCCTAATTCTATTTGTAATTGTATCCCTAATCTTAACTCCAACTAAAACCTTAACCCAAAACCTAACCCTAACCCTAATTCCATCTCTAATCATAACCCAAATGTTAGCCCTTGATCTAACCCTGACCATAATATTAACCCTAATTATAATTTTAACCCAAAACCTAACCCTAACCCTAATTCCATCTCTAATCATAACCCAAATGTTAGCCCTTGATGTAACCCTAACCATAATATTAACCCTAATTATAATTTTAACCCAAGACTTAACCCTAACCCTAATTCCATCTCTAATCATAACCCAAATGTTAGCCCTTGATGTAACCCTGACCATAATATTAACCCTAATTATAATTTTAACCCTAAACCTAACCCTAATAGTGTTTCTAATTGTAACCCAAACCCTAACCCTAACCCTAATTCTATCTCTAACAGAAACCCAAACCATAACCCTAATTTCATCTCTAATTGTAACCATTACCTTAATCTTAAACCTAATCCTAATCTTAACACTACCCTTAAACCTAATTCAATCTCTAATTCTAATTATTTAATTGTAATCATACATGTAACCCACATTTGTAACCTTGAACCTAACCCTAACACTAATCCTAATAATAATGCTAACCCTAACCCTAATCTCTAATCCTAAGCCTAATCCAAATAATAACGTTAAACCCAATCTTAACCCTAACCTTAACCATACCCTTCATCCTAATTTTATCATCTCTCATTCTAACCCTAACCCTAACCCTAATAATGTTGATAACCTCAACCCAAATTTTAATTCTACCTCTAATCGTAATGTTAACCCTAACCCTAACCTTACTACTAACATTAATCCAACCCTAATCCCAAATTTATATCTAACCCTAGAACCCTAACCCTTTCTCAAATGTTAATATTAAACACAATTTCCAACCCCAAACCTAACTCTATTCCTAAGTCTAATTGTAACCATAACCCTATTCCTAATGTTAACTCCAAGCATAAACCTAAACCTGGCCCTATACCTAAGTCTAACCATAACCATAATCCTATTCCTAATGTTAATTCTAGTCACAACCCTAAACTTGGCCCTAATGCTAACCCTAACCTGAATCCTAACTCTAACCCTAATGTTAACCCTAACCCTAATAACTTTGTCTTCCATGTTTTGCTGCAACTACTACTAGCATATATATTATTTATATATAAAAATATAGAGAGATATCCTTCTCAAGGTGCTTTTATGTGATTAATTGATTAAAAAATAGATTTCTCAAGAAGGATATCTCTCAACATTTTTATATAAATTATTAATAAATAATATATATGCTAATAAATAGACTTCAAATGATATCTACTATTAAATAATAATTTAAATGTAATATAATTATATATAAGTATTATTTTTTAAATTTATGAAATAATGGTAATATATTTTTTAAGAATTATTTTATTATTATTTATTATATTTACAAAATAATATTAAATTAATTTATTATTTATTATATAATATTAAATAGACTTTAAATGATATCAATTATTGATTAATAAGTTAAGTATAATTCAACTATATACAAATGTTATTGTTTCTATAATTATAAAATAATATTAATATAATTTATAACTTGTTTTTATTATTTATTATATAATATTAAATAAAATTAATAATTATTTAATTAAAAATTAAAAATCATTTAAATAATAATTAAATAAATCAAAAAGATAAGATAAGATAAGATAAGATAATAAGATAATAACAATAAAATCTTAAAATATAAGGTAATCAGATAAAAATAATATAATAACAATATAATAATAATAAAAGCAAAAAGCAAAAAATACCCAAAACTTAATCTTAACTCCAACAGAAATCTTAACCCCAATAGAAATCTTAACCCAAAGATAAGAATAATATAATAACAATATAATAATAATAAAAGCAAAAAGCAAAAAAAACTTAAATTTACAAAGTAAATTTCTAAATTAATATTCAAAAAATATTCAAAAAAAAAAATTTAAGCTAAATACATTCTTTAAGAAATCATTCATCTTTTATCTTTAAAAAAAATTAAATTAACATATGTATTTTTATAAGAAATATTATAAAATAATATATATCATATAAATTAAAATACAGTATTAATATATTTTTAATAATTTACTAAAAATATTCTTGTAAGTTTTAAAACCGTTGATCTCCTTAAAAAAAAAAAATTGTTTTTAAAGCCGTATAGCACGGTCTAAATTTTTTAAAAAAGGTCCACCGACCATCGAAGTCCAATTCATCTAGTTTAAATTGCATTATATTGAAGTCTGAATTCCATCTTTAAATTGCAGTCGGCAACAATTCATTATATTGAAGTGTGAATTCCATCTTTAAATTGCAGTAGGCAATGGACGCACATTCCTTCCAGATTGGTGATGAAAATGATGGCGATGTCTTATTACGGATTATTTGCTCCGACGGTGTTGAATATGAGGGTAATCCTCTGCATTTGCATTCTCTTGTTTTGGAAAAATCCAAGTTTTTTCAGGCCAGCCTCTCGGAGCGGTGGTCTTTACATATTTCGCCTCCCGAAATCAAGTTAACTGTTCCCATCAATGGCATTGCTGAGAATTACATAAAGTGTATTAGCCTCATGTATTCATCTTACAAGGGAAAAGAACTTTACTTCTCTGGTGTAGATGAAGCCCTAGATATAATTCCGGTTGCCTTCGACTTACTCTTTGAAGAAGGCATTGAGGCATGCATGCAATATCTGGAAGCAGTTCCATGGACTCCCCAACAAACACGCAAGATCAAGTCTTTACTGTCATCTCTGCAAGTAACTGTATGGTCCCATGGCGGGGCTTGGGCTTCTATTTTCATGGATCAAGCGGTCCCATGAAGCAAAAAAAATTATGCTACAGGATTAATTGGAATCTCCTCCTGAAAAATAGCAGCCCCTACCTTTTAGGACTGCAAATTTCAGCGGGTGAAATTGAGGTGGGGCTAGAAATTGCCCCTACAGCTTAGGAATTTTTTAGGAATTTTTTCTGCCACTTGTCTATCACTTTGAATTTTAAATTCCTAAAAAAAATTAAAAAATGAGAGATTTTTTATTTGTTTATTAATTTTTATCAAATTACTCCACTTCGTCCCTTGAATTTTGGAGCTCAAACTTTTAAGCTGAATTGCAAAATTGAATTCATGGGACCACCATCTTTAAAATATTCCTAAAAAATCTTAGCAGCACTGCTGAAATTTTTTAGGAAGCCCCCCTCCATGGGACCGTACCCTAAGTGTTTCTTCCGATTTATCTGGCAGGCTTGGAATCTCCAACTCCTCGTTTGGTGGAGAGTTAGAGCTTCTAAAACAGAAATTGCCAGAAATGTTTTCTGCCATATGGAGAAATGAAATATGTATATCTGTGAGGAGTAGTACGCGGCTTACAATCGAGGAACAGCTGATTGAAATTTTCCAAGGCAATGCATTTCCAGCTATGCAAGATGTATGTAGAGATGTAATTATAAATGAATTTAGTCTCAGAATTGAGTGTATGAAAAATGGAGATGGTTCGGCTTGTGAGGATCTGTTGTGGCTGTCGGATGTTGCTAAGCTTTGCAATATTGGAATATTTGGAATTACAATGAAAATATTTGTCGAAGATAAACAACTAAACAAATTGCTTCATCAATACACCAACCAAATTTTCCGAGACCACCGAGGTTGCTCAGATTATCTACTACAGATTTTAGTCGACAGGTATGTGAAGGGTTTGGCAAATGGGTGTATAATTGTTTCCAAGTCTTTTCGAATTTCTTTTCTGAGAATGTGGGTACCAGTTATAGCATTTCATATTTGTAATATATCGAGTTCCGAGATGTACTATAAAAATTTTGTTGAGGGTGTTACTAAAGTGGTAGGGACCCTTCCCCTTGATGACCAGAAAGAACTATTTATGTTCTGGACCAAGTCGTCGGAGAGATTCCGAAGGGAGATGAAAACTTTTCGGTGGTTGATTGATGCAATATGGTTATCAGTGACAAATGCAAATAGCAGTGGTTTCGGGACTGAGTGATGGGCAATGAAGAATTAAACTGTTGGAAAATGATGCATGAGCCTCACCGTTTAATTGAAGATTCCATGCAACAGTTTTTAGTAAACAATTAATAAATGTTTGTATTTGCATGTTGCTGCATGTTGACTGTTATTAGTAAACAATTAATAAATGTTTGTATTTGCATGTTGCTGCATGTTGACTGTAACAGTCATGTGCATGCATGAGCTATATTTAGAGTTGGTATGCAAAACCTCTATCAAAAGAGGTCATATGTAATGAATTGATTAATCAGAGGAATAAGAAGCTAAGCTCCTGTGTTTGTGTAAAAAAATTTTGTGCTTCCTCTGTTTTCTGTATTTGTGTTTTGTTTTAGTGTTTGCTGCTCCTATGATTGTTTTAATGTTTTCCTTGGCTTTTGAAATTTACATTTGGTATCAGAGCTAGATAGATCGGAGGGTTAAAAATTTGTGCAGACTGAGAAGAAATCCAAAGGATCGTCGTCGCCTAAGGATTGTTGTTGGATTGCCTTGGAAGGATTGTATTAAGAAGAAATGTGCAGAGTTTAAAACAGGCGCAAGGATAGAGCCGTTGGTGTGAAGACTAAGTTGGCAGCCAAGTGCAGAATGTAAGAAAAGAGATTGTTGTGTTGACTGAATTTTGGAAGGTTGTTGATTCATAGAAAAGAAATTGCCATTATTTGATCACTGCAAAGCATGCTACTGAAGTAATGGCTATAAGGAGATCGTGTGTTTAAAGTCAGCCCAGGCAATGAGGAGGTAAATGTAAGTTGAAAGATTGAAAAAAAAATAAAAATAAAAAATCCTTGAATCGCCCAAACTCTAAGGTGAGTAAGGGTTCACAAAAGTTTTTGAAGATAGGCAGGTTTGAAGGAAGAAGCCGTCAGTTTTCAAAAGATAGAGTCATTGGAGTTGCTGTAAAAGAAATAAGTTGCTGTCGAAGAGATAAAGAAGCTTTAAGAAAAAAACCTCAGTAAGGAAGAAATAAAAGGTAAATAGATTGCAAATTTTATTGTTTTTTTGTTTACAGTCAAGAATCACTATCAATTCTAGTTTTTAGGAGTTTAAATTTTTGTTTCAATGGGAAAGATGGTAAAAAGTTGAAGAAAGAAATTGTAAATTTATTGTGTGAGAAAGATAGTTTGATAGAAGAATTAGTGAAGCTCAAAAAGTGTAATTCAGAATAAGTTAAAAGAGTTTTCAAAAGAAAGGTGTGATTATTTGTGTGAGAATGAAAATCTGGAAAAAGAATTAGAAAATGTGAAAAAGAAAAATGAAGAGCTAGAAGGCAGATTTGAAGCTGTCAAGAAAAAGAATGAAGATTTGGAGGGGAAGCTAAAGTTGTTGGAGAAAGAAAATGCATGTTTGAAATCAAAGTCACTGATGTGTGATGCTACATGTATGGGTGATGTAGCTAAAAAAATTTCATGTAAAGAATGTGATGTTGAAGATAAAGATGTGTCTGAAACTAATGTTTTTGTAGCATGTGAAGCTAACAACAAAGATTGGTTTGAAAAGAGAAAAGGTTTGAAAAAAAAGGGCAAAAAATGAGAGTCTATTCAGCCAATTGTAAGGCCAAAGAATGAAGGCCTGAGATATGGTGAGAGAGATAGAAGTGATGTAACAAGTGTTACAAGTTCATGCAAATCAGCTAGAAGTATGGAGTTTATGGAATGTTCTCATTGTCATAGGGGAGGACATAAAAAAGAGAAATGTTGGGATCTTCATCCTTGTACAATTTGTGGGTTGAAGAATCATTTAGAAAAATCATGTTGGAATAAAGAGTGGAGTGGACAATCTGAGAAAGATTGTATGAAAATTGATTATGGGTGGATCGATGGATCCAATTGGAGAAAAGTTACGAGTATGTTTAAAAGGTTTTATAAATCTAAATGTTGGCATGTTAAAAGCAATAAGGTGTCATATGATCTGAGAGACAGTGAGTCTTCTCTATATTAGAGAAAGAATCTATGAAAGTCTGCACACTGAGTTGTTTAGGTCCAGTCTTCAAAACTTCGGTACTGTATTGTGAGTCTCAGCATCAAAGGGGAGTATGTTGGAAAATGATGCATGAGCCTCACCGTTTAATTGAAGATTCCATGCAACAGTTTTTAGTAAACAATTAATAAATGTTTGTATTTACATGTTGCTGCATGTTGACTGTAACAGTCATGTGCATGCATGAGCTATATTTAGAGTTGGTATGCAAAACCTCTATAAAAAGAGGTCCTATGTAATGAATTGATTAATCAGAGGAATAAGAAGCTAAGCTCCTATGTTTGTGTGAAAAAGTTTTTTGTGCTTCCTCTGTTTTCTGTATTTGTGTTTTGTTTTAGTGTTTGCTGCTCCTATGATTGTTTTAATGTTTTCCTAGGCTTTTGAAATTTACATAAACATTACTTTAGATTGTTGTAGGGCTGATTAATGGAATAAGTCACCATTAAAGGACTTGTCAACTGAAATTTTTTGAAACAAAATTTTGGGACTCAGTGTTACTGGTATTATATATGTTTGTTTATAGAGATTATTTATAAGTTTTCCCATATGTGTTACTCTTTCTTATTTCCTGTTTGTATGTTTAATGGGTAGTTGCCTAAATCCTAATTCTCTAACATGGTATTATATATGTTTGTTTATAGAGATTATTTATAAGTTTTCCCATATGCTAATCTCTAGTTGTTACTCTTTCTTATTTTCTGTTTATATGTTTAATGGGTAGTTGCCTAAATCCTAATTCTCTAACATGAGATCAGAGTTAAGACTGTGCTACTCTGAGAACTAATTTGCATGATTGTAAAACCAGATGTAGAGCAAATATCCCTGGGTTTTATGCACACATATGATGGTGGTCCTACAATCAAAATAATGGAAAAATCAAACTGAAAATGATGAATTTATGGTATTTCACGGCTCGCAAATTCCTT
Organism: Sequoia sempervirens; assembly: GCA_007258455.2. Taxonomy (NCBI): domain Eukaryota; kingdom Viridiplantae; phylum Streptophyta; class Pinopsida; order Cupressales; family Cupressaceae; genus Sequoia; species Sequoia sempervirens. The sequence goes on along the minus strand of VDFB02193867.1, from coordinate 279,779,348 downwards.
TCACCCCTATTAATTTTTCCTGACAAATTATTACCTCTAGGAGTTGTTTGGCAGGCACAGAAATATTTTATAGACCAATTTGGAGATCTGACACATATTTGATTTCTTATTATTCTGAGGATGGCCCCTGTGGAGCAAGATTTGTTAGTTTTCAGTCATTCACTGCACTCTTTCCATAAAACCATATGGCCATTCCTGGAGTGATTTATGGACCAATTCTTGAATGGGTGTGAAGCCATTGTATTAACACCACTGCTTGAACCTTCCCAGTATTTGAATAGAGATATATTCAAGGGAGAAGAAATTTTCTACATCCCTAATGTCAATTCTTTTGAAGAGCTGAATAGGAATGAGATTTTATGAAGAAACATATATTTTCTAACAAACAAGAAACACAAATTGCATCTGATTTATAGTCGAACGCCCAGATAAGAGATTTACAAACCTTGTCAAAGCAAAAATATGCATATGCTAGGGCCTAGGCATAACAATGATTTTTCGCAAGAGAAATTACAGTGGTATATTATGCCTTGTGCCATTAGTCCCTGAAATGCAAGTTAAAGTAAATAATTTGCATATACAGGCATGTTACAAAGATTATAAATTAGTTATTCTATGTTGGTCTGTTTAGTGTTATTTTTTAAAAATGGATTCTCTGTTAAATAAGTCATGAATAAAATCATGCTTACAAAGGGCCATGCTTGGGGATAAAATTTAGAGCAACGTGGTATATTATCTTTATATATTTTTCTAGTTAGGAAGTTTACCATACATCCATGTCAGGGTAGAAGCAATTCTTGCACCAATTTGCACCATGGGATCTTCTTGACCTAACTGTCATAAGTGACCAATTAGAATGTTTGAGAACAGTATTTTGATTATACAAAAATGTCAATAAGATTATGTGTTACTGTAATCTGTATATTCTTCTATGCCCATATCTCATAATTCATCTAGTAATGCGAAAATAACCTAATATATAAACAATATCAAACAACATTTCTCTAAGGCCATAACCAGAGGAAGGTATGAAGTATAGTTACCTAAAAATCAAATGTATACAGACTAATGTATTGCATCTATATTGCTGGAATTTATTGTAATCCTGATCTCTCTCAGAATTAATTATAAAATATCATTAAAAGTCTATATGGATTTGTTTATCCCCTATTTCCTTCTAACGTCTGCAGCATTCTTAAATGTTTTTTATTTGCCCACACAAATTGATTGCTGGTGATTGTATTTGAATTTGGTGTGAGCAGAAATTTTTAGAAGACAAAACAAGATAATGTCTCTACATTAGTAGTTTTTATGGAGGAAGAACATAGAACTGCAACAACAAAGTGTTGAAATGGAGATCAGTAGTAGTAGTTACGGAAAACACACCGTAGTTCTGGACAATGAACATACTCTATAGCTTCAAAAAGAGAAATCATTCATAATAGCAATAAAATTGATTGACAGCATTTTGTAATTAGAATAAAAAAATTGTAAATGATATTTTTATATAAATAGAAAATATATTTTTCTAAGTGTTGTTTTTTTTTTCCATTGGTCTCCGTAGTTGTTTAGTTTGGATTTTATTCCATCAAATTGGTATCAAAGCCCTAGGTTTTAGAATGTGTTGGACATTATATTTTTGGGTTTACAGATTTGCTTCAAATTCAAGTATGGCTAGAGGAAACAGCAAAAGCTAGCAACAACCACCATCTTTTGATGGGTAGAACCATAGAACTATGATGTGTGGCCAAAGAAAATGAAGATCATAATGGTGGCAAATGATTTGTGGGAGCTAGCGGTATTTGGTTTCACAGATGTAACACTTCCAATAGTGTATGCAACACTCATAAATGACCAAAAGACCCAATTGAAGGAAATCAAAAGAAAAGACGCAAAAGCCCTAAGTTTGATAGAGTTGGCATTGATAGAAGTCATTTTAGCCATAATAGCAGCTAATTTGGGAAATATTACAAACCCATTACAAAGGGATTGAAAATTTGAAATTAGTTAAACTCCAACTTCTCTAAAGAGACTTTGAAACTCTTCAAATGAAGGATGGAGAGTCTATTTCAGACCTCCATACAACAATTTTCATGGTAATAAATCAATTGAGGATTAATGGGGAAACTATGGAAGAGCAAAGGATTTTTTAAAAATCCTTAGGAGTTTTCTCTCAAAATTTGACCCAATAGTCATTGCCATAGAAGAGGCCAAAGACATCCCAAATATGATAGTGGATGTGTTGGTGGGTGCTTTGCAAACCCATGAGAAACACTTGAATAGTTCTATACCTTCTTCACAAGATCAAGAATTCAAAGCTAAAACCAATACAAGAGGTAGAGAAGAGGAAGAAATATCTCCAAAAAAAACTCTAGATACAAAGGTAGAAGCAACTCCAAAAGGTGTTGTAGTTGCAAAGTACACAACTTCAGAAGAATAAATAGTTAAGAGACTTAAGAAACTCACACCCCAACGCCAAAGTCAAGAAAAACAATCAATCAAACCAAAAGTATGACAAAAGTAATGTGCACTATTATTATTATCACAAATATAGTCATTATGCAAGTAAATGTTGGGAAAGGAAACATGACTAGTCAAAACAAAATATAAATGTGGCTAATGAGAAAGTGGCTAAAGCTAATTAGTCAAAAGTATTCATCATGTGCAATGTTGCTAAGCAGGGAAATACTAAAGTACATGATATTTGGATAGTGGATAGAGAAATCACATGAGTGTAAATAAAAATTTATTTCTATTTATTGACAAGAATGTCAAGTCTAAAATAAAAATGGGGAAATAATGAAATAGTTCTAGTCTAGTGGGAAAAGGGTATGTTTTTTTTTTTTTTTTTTGTTAACGACAGGGGTATCCCCGCGACCCCGCCCAGCGACCCAGCAGCCCGTATCTTGGGTACCAAGGGCGAGCGGGGGCGAGGCTAGTCCCCTGCGGGGGGACCCAACAGCCGGCAAGCCAGTCCCGGCCGGGTAAACCCAGGAGCGGAGTCGAACCCGAGACCAATGGGGAGCAAACCCACGGCCCAAGCCAACTCCGCTACCTGTGAAAAGGGTATGTTATGATCCACACCAAGCATGGTAACAAAAAGGAGATAGAAAATATTTATTATGTCCCAAGGATAAAGAATAACCTCTTGAGTGTTGAACTGTTGGTCCAAAGAGGATACAAAGTGTTGATAGAAAAAATTGAGTGCATCATTTTTATAAGAATGAGAGCAAGAATGTGGTAGCAGCAATCCAAATGATAAAGAACCAGTTGTTCCTCTATGAATACAAATTAATTTATTAACCCAATTTGTAGCTACTTGTCCCAAACATGAGAAGTATACAATAGTACAACAAAACACAACTTTCAAGAGAGTCATAAAAGACCTTTACAAGATCTAGCATCTAGGGTATGCATATTTGAGTTATTTTGGATTTAGTCTTTTGTCCAAGAAGGGTATGGTTAATGGTTTACCAACAATAGTTTATCCAAATAAAAAATGTGAAGCGAGTATTTAAAGAGAGAAGCATAGACAACCCTTTCAATTAGGAAGCTCTAAAAGGGAAAGAGAACCATTGGAGTTATTGTATATAGATTTGTGTGGCCCTATGAAAACTCTCACTATAGGAAAGAACCAATATTTTATGACCTTCATTGATGACTACAATCAAAAGACGTATCTACTTCTTGGGTAAGTGCACAAAGATGAAGGGCCAAAAAGGGGTCTTAAGTGGCCACTTTTTTTCTAAAATTGAGAATTTTACTAACCTTGGATGAGAATTTGAGGATAGTTACACTCAAAATTTTAAGATGCAACATTAATGAGGACTGTGGAGCTTTGAATGTACTTTCTAAACTATTATTTTTTTAAAATGGTAGAGATTAAGGGGTTCAGCAAAGTTACCCACACAAATTGGTCATGTTTTTTTGAAAAAAAACATAACATAGCATTTTAGTATTTTTAAAATCACTTCGGTTAGAAATTGGCTAACAACATGCATTGGTGTCCTGAATTTCTCTGATAATTTTTAATGAATATATAATTTTTTTACAAATTTTCAAAGTGGGCACATCCTGGAAAACAAAAACACTATAATTTTTGAAAACTAATTGAAAATCATTTTTTTTAAATATTTGTAGAATAGAGTCTAGTTTATAAAAATGTAATTTATTTGAAATTTCAATGAACAGTTAAATATAAAGTAAAAAATACCAAACATTAGTTTTTGACAAAAAATGAAAACATCGACAAAAAAAATTAAAGATGAAAGAATTGACATAGTCAAAATGTGAAAAAAATACATCATTAAATAGCTAAGAGAGAGCTTAACATTATCCAGGTGTTTTATTTACTCGACCTTGAAACACATGTAAACCTTCAATGGTTAGCATGAATGAGATTATGTGAAATTTTGTAGAATATGCAAAAACGCGTTTTTGGGCATTGGAAAGGCAGCCCAATCCTTTGAGTTGGAAATCTAAAGCAAATCCAAGCCAAAGGCTTGGGGATTCCCAAAACAAGACAAAACGTGAGTGTGTTATAACGTGCTCATGTTATGTCTTGCTTTAATTTTTTTTTTTGTAAGTTTGTATAAATGTATGTTTTATGTATGTTTGTATATATTTATTTGTATGTATGCTTGTATGTATGCTTGTTTGTGTGCTTGAATTTATATGTATGAATTTATGTATGTATGTATGTATGAATGCATGTGTGAATGTATGTATGGTTGTATACATTATGAATGTATTATTTTATCTATGTTTGTATATATTGTGGCATCCATTTCCATAGAGCGAGCATTCACCATTAGGAGGGGTCCCAAAGTGGCTTTAAAAAGTGTGTCAAATTTATACACCAAAATGGTCAACTTGAAGCTCTAGAGTATAGGGTTTAGGGTATTAGGTTGAGGCTTTAGGGTATATGGATGAGGATTGAGGGTGTAGGGTTCATGGTTTAAGGTATAGAGTTGAGGGTTGAGAGATAGTGTTCACGGTTGAGGGTATAGGGTTAAGTGTATAGGTTATAGGGATTAGGGTTTAGGATATTCGGTATAGGGTTGAGGGTTTACAGTTTAGGGTAAATTAGGATAAAAGGTTGAATGTAGGGTTTAGGTCTTAAGTATGGTGTTGAGGGTTCAGGAATTACAATTGAGGGATAATGTTTAGGGTTGATGGTATACTTGGATAATTTTATAGGCTATAGGGATTAGGGTTAAAGATATTGGGTATAGGGTATAGGGTACAGGTTGAGGGTATAAGGAATAGGGAACTAAGGGTTGAGAGTGTAGGTTTTAGGGTTTAAGTATAGGGTTGAGGGACAATGTTCAAGGTTTAGGGTATAAGGTTGAGGGTATAGAGTATAGGGATGAGGGTTGAGTGTGTAGGGTTAGGGTTTAAGGTATAGGGTTGAGGGTTGAGGGATAGTCTTCAAGGTAGAGGGTATAGGGTATAGGGATTGAGGGTATAAGGCATAGGGTGAAGGGTTGAGATTTTATGGTTTAGGGTTCAAGTATAGTGTTGAGGGACAATGTTCAAGGTTTAGCATATAAGGTTGAGGGTATAGGGTATAGGGATGAGGATTGAGGGTGTAGGTTTTAGTGTTTAAGGTATAGGGTTAAGGGTTGAGGGTGTAGGGTTTAAGTATAGGGTTGAGGGTTTAGAGTATATAGGGTTGAGGGTTTAGGGTTTATAGTTGAGGGATAATTTTCAGGGTTGAGTGTAAGATCATGTGTTTAGGGTATACGTGTTAGTATACAAATATAATATTGGGCATAGGGTTTAGGGTATGGGTTTTTGGTATAAGGCATAAGGTTAAGGGTTTAGAGTGTAGGGTTTAGGGTTTAAGTATAGGGTTGAGAGTTAGGGTTGAGGGACAATCTTGAATGTTTAGGGTATAAGGGTGAGGATATAGGTTACAGGGATGAGGGATGAGGGTGTAGGGTTTAGGGTTGAAGGTATAGGGTTAAGGGTTGAAGGATTAGCATTCAAGTATAGGATTGAGGGTACATGGTATAGGGCTGAGGGTTGAGTGTTTACAATTGATGGATAATTTTCAACCTATTGAACGTATAAGATTAAGTGTGTAGGGTATAGGGATTAGGGTTTGGGGTTTAGGGTATGGTTTGAGGGAAAAACACATAGGGTTAAGGGTTGAGAGTGCATGGTTTAGGTTTTAATTATAGGGTTGGGGGTGAATGTTCAAGGTTTAGGCTATAAGGTTGAGGGTATAAGGTATATGGATGAGGTTTGATGGTGTAGGGTTTAAGGTATAGGGTTGAGGGTTGAGGGTGGAGGGATTAAGGCTTAAGTATAGGGTTGAGGGTTTCTGGTTGATCGATAATATTTAGCCCCTTGAGTGTATAAGATTAAGTGTGTAGAGTATAGGGATTATGGTTTAGGATATTGTGTATATGGTATAGGGTTGATGGATTGAGGGTGAATGGTTGTGAGGTCATGGCTTACAATTTAATTATAGTGTTGAGAGACAATGTTCAAATTTTAGGGTATAAGGTTGAGGGTGTAGCGTATAGGGTAGAGGGTTGAGGTTTTACAATTGAGGGAAAATTTCCAACGCGTTGAGTGTATAATATTAAGCATGTAAGGTATATGTATTAGGGTTTCAAATTTTGGGTTTATGGTATAGGATATGGATTGAGGGTATAAGGTATAGGGTGAAGGGTTGAGAGTGTATGGTGTTGGCATATGGCTTCTAGTGTTGTCATTGATGGCAACTAAAGTCATTGATCTAGTTTGCACTGTAGCATCTGATTATACCAGAAGACAAGATGAAGAACAAGGTATCTAGTTGGAGATTGAATCTACCAAGTGGTTTACATCACCAGCTTATCAGCTTTGGTTGTGGATCTCAGGGAAGGTTGTTGGGTATTTGAAACATGTTATTCTCGAGTTTTGTGCTGACGCATCAAGTTGTGTACGAGTTAGGAGATCTGGTTTTCAATCAGTAGATGAAGGCTGACTAGTGAATATTGGGTGTTGCAGGTGTTTAAGGCATAATTGATTAAAGTATTCTTGTGTTGGATATTTTGTTTTGGGTCCTAATTATGTTATGGCTGACTTTGGTGGATGTGCATTAAATTTTGTTCATGATTTGAGCCAACTGTTGGAAGATATTTTTCTATTTTATTGAAGCCGACATATAGCGATTGAATTCTTTATAGTGGATATATATATGAGATCAGTTAATTCATTTTCTAATGCATATGTGAGATTTTGATATGTATTGATGTGTGTGCAAATATTAGGATAGTAGTTAAGCAATTTTCATTTGCACAAAAGAGGATTTTATGAAGTGAATTAAGGCAGAGTAGAGCAAAGTGCAGAATCAAATAGAAGGTTTAGAATCTGATTTATGAGCCTAACTGAAACTGTAATCAAGCATTGGTAGATGCTACTTTCTCAATTCAACTCTTGTTGCAATCCAAATCTTTTGTAAGGCAGTGAGCCTTCCTAATTTTAAGCAGTGAGCTCTAGATAGTGTGTCTGAATGTAAGTGCATTATCTTTTGTAAAACACTTATATTTTGAGTACTCAAATTGTGGATTGACCTCCATCGTGGTTTTTCCCTTAACTGGGTTTCCACATAAAAATCCTTCTGTTATGGTTTTGTGGCTTGTTGTTCTCTGTTCATGCGTCTTTCATTTGATTGAATGTTTTAAGTACTAAAGAGAACAAATTAATAAAGTTAAAAATTGCACAACACTGATTCACCCCCCCTCTCAGTGTTGATTGAGTCCAACAATAGGTATCAGAGCTAAGTTCCTCAGAAGAAGTTTAGCAACTTGAGGTGGATCTTGGAATGAAATGGACTCTGGTAGTCTTCAAAAGCAACTTTTGGTGGCACTTGATGATCTTGATCATTCTAAAGAAGAAGTTCGGGAATTGAGAAATCTTAAGGATGTAGAGAAATTCATTCAGAAGTTGAAGGATCAGATTATTAAGTCTAAGGAAAAGCGAAAGGATCTTTGTGATCAAATTAAGCAGAAAGAAAGCAAAAGCATGGATGATGTTCACCTGAATCAAACCTTGAAGAAAATAACTAAAGAATGTGAAAAGCTTGCTAAAGGCAATGCTACCCTAAAACATGAGATGGAATCTATGGCAATGAAGATGACTAAGGAGATTGAAGAAAGAAAGAAGAATGAGGAAAATCTTGCCCAATCCCTAAAAGAGAGATCTGATGAATGTAGGAGAATTAATGGAGAATTCATTCAATTAGAGATTGAACTGCAACAATCTAGAACCAATGAAGAAGAGCTTGAAAAACATATTTTTATTCTCAGGGATGAACTTACTACTGCAAATGAATACAAAGAGAAATTCAAGATTAGCTTTGTGAAGCTTGATGAGCTGACTCGAGAACAAAAGAATGCAAATGATAAACAAGTTCTTGGTTATGAGAAAGGAGAAAGTCCTGGATCTAGACAGAATAATTTTAAGCAAGGACATCTAATGAACAAAGTAAAAAGGCTTCTAGTAAGACAACCTAATGCTCAAAAGTTTAATGGATATTGTTTTGCTTGCAACAAATTTGGTCATATGGCTGCTCAATGTAGAAGTAAAATGAAATCCAGTGAATTATCATTTTTCGGTCAGGTTTTTAATTGCAATAGGTTTGGTCACAAGATTTGGGCATATTGCTAATCAGTGCAAATCGAGAAGAAATCAATGGAGTGACTAGTTTGAACAAGGAAATGTGATGTGTTTCAATTGCAACAAATATGGTCACATTGCAAGATTTTGTAGAAACCAAAATATGGATTGAAGAGGTTCGGTAGACAAAGGCAGAAATGTACAAAAATATGAGAAAGGAAAAGGGAAGGTATATGTGGATGAAATAAGAGATCAGATGAAAAATACATGGGTGAAGAAGAGTTCCTCTAATGAGCCAGCACCAGAACCTGCTTTTGGTAATTCCTTCGGGAACTAGTTTTAGGCCTTTGGCCTAGGGGGAGCTGTTAAGAAAAAATTTCAAACCCCCTACGGATGAGTGTAGTAGTTGCACTGATGATCTACAGGTGTTGTTGGAATAGTTGGGAAAGGGTGTTGTGCTGAGTTGAAGATCCGCAGAAGAGTTATCTCTTACAGACTAAGAAAGCAGGGTATCCGGATAAGTTAGGGAAAAAGTATTTATTACAGCAAAAGTCATGTGTGCAAAATATAAAAGGCAACTTGAAATCCTCATTTTCCACTTTGTCGAAGAAAATAAGGAAAGCACTCTACACCATAATTTCAGAAGTGTGAAAAGGATTTAGCGGCGAAACCCTAATCTATCAAGTACCTCAATTACATTGACAAATTTTTGATTTGGTGTGCGGTTGAAGAACTTCTTTGGCATTTTCAAGACATGTGTATAGAAGGGAAAAGGGAACAAATCAAAGGATTGGTAAAACTAGATGAATATAGCAGTGGGAAGATTAGAGCCGAAAGAAACATTTTGTTGAACGATGAATTGGAATGGAACTGAATAAAGCGAAACACAAAGGCTTGGATATCTAGAGTGAATTTCCTTATTTCAAAAGCATAGAAATTGTTGAGTTTGTTTTGAACAGATTGAATGATGACATTCTCACTCTGGATAAACCATATCACATCTCGAAAGAAGTAATTGAAGTTGTAACCGGGTTATGCAAAGTTGGGGATGTGTCAAGGAAGAAGTCAATTCGGAACAAAGAAGTCAAAACCCTAAGTGTTGTAATTGGAGATCAAAGGGCACTGCTAATATCTATAATCAAAGATCCAATGACAAGGTACATTACGCATGGAATATCTTACAAAATCTTTTTCAGAAATAGAGAAGGTGCTACTTCGGTAGGTGCAGTCTACATTTCACACAAAATGATAACGGAAGATCAGGATTTTGATCTTTGTGGATTACTGAAAGATCAATTGATGGAGAACGTGCAATTGACGAAGGAAATAGGTTACCCTTTCAGGTTTGGTACTTTGGTTATGTGTCTTGTGATCTATTTTCTGAATTGCTTACCCCTGAATGACAATGCAATATGGAAAGAAGTGAACCGGTTTGCAAATACATTTACATATTCTCTAAAAATTTAGAAAACTATGATCAAGTGTATGAAATTTTCTTTAAGGATTTGCTAAGGAAGTTTGAATCAATTGGTGTTTCAATTCTGGTAAGAAAACTTGAAGTTGGTTCCTCCTCTGGTGAAATGGAGAGAAAGAAGAGAAGAGCAAAAGAAATTGATACCAGTACTCCACCAGCATGCAAGACTCTAAAAAATGAAGGGAAAGGAAAAGAACAAGTGATTATGGACATACTAGATGGGGAATCTAATAAGGAAACTAAGGACACCCTTGGAAAAGAATTGGAAACAGATCAACCAAAACAAGAAAAGGCAATGATAGAAGGAAGTGAAGGAGAAGGTGATCTAACAAAAGAAGAGTTATTGCAGCTTATCCATGAGGAAGATGGAATGCAAAAAATTGTGAACATGCAGTCTATCAGACCTTCATATGAGTAGGACATGATCTTAAGCGTACTAAGTGCTCATTTTGTGCACAACCATATCAGATTGGAGATTTTGCAGAATAAGTTACCGAAAGAGATGAATGAATGTATCAAGGAAATCATGGACTCTGAGTCTCAAATCAAGGAAGAAGAAGAAGTGATTCTACATTTGAAGAAGCAGTACATATTGTCACTTACTAAGCTAAAAAGGCACATGAATGAGCTAAGGCAATGCATAAGTATAGCAAATAGAATTTATAACTATTGTCTTTGATGGCCTCATGCAATCAGTAAGTACAAGGAGAAGTTGGAACAAATTAAAACGAAGCTGAACAATATTGGTCAAAATTATAACATGCCTCAAGATCAAGATGGTTCGATCAGGAAAAGGATTTAGGAATTACAGACGGATCATACAAATTTTTAGAGTACCAGAAACAGAATTGTGGACACTTTTTGGAAAGTGAAGGACATAACAGAATGCAGGTTGGAACAATTGACTTCGATACTAAGGAAAGGAGAAGTATTGGAAGATTCCTTCACCATTCCATAATCCCTCATCAGGATTATCAACCAAACATTTGAGAACAATAGCATGATCATAATCACCAAGATTGCAATGGAAGCATGGAAGAAATTCCTTCCAGAGATGAAGGAAAAGCACAAAATAATCTTCAATTAGCAAGTGTATTTCTTCAAGTTTTTGAATTTTTGCTCAAGTAAGTTTTTGGTTATATCTTCATAAGGAGATATTGTTGGTATAAAGGGAAAAAGGAAATATTTTATTATCTTTTTCATTGATGTCAAAGGGGGGGAGAGAGCAATGAAGAATTCCTTATTGAAATCTAAGGGGGATTTTTTTTGAGTTTTGTTGAGTATTGTTAGCTTTGGTGTTTTGTAGTTTTGAAGGTTTTGACACTTAGTCATTTTTCACTAAGTGTTGCCATCAATGCCAAAGGGGGAGATTGTTGGAATATGGCTTCTAGTGTTGTCATTGATGGCAACTGAAGTCATTGATTCAGTTCGCACTGTAGCATCTGATTATACCGGAAGACAGGATGAAGAACAGGGTATTTGATTGGAGATTGAATCTGTCAAGTGGTTTGCATCACTATCTTATCAACTTTTGTTGTGGATCTCAAGGAACGTTGTTGGGTATTTGAAACACGTTATTCTCAAGTTTTGTGCTCACACATCAAGTTGTGTACGAGTTAGGAGATCTGGTTGTTTGATTCTTTGTTCATCGATAGATGAAGGTCGACTAGTGAATATTGGGTGTTGTGGATGGTTAAGGCAGAATTGATTAAAGTATTCTTGTGTTGGAGATTTTCTTTGGGTCCTAATTATGCTATGGCCAACTTTGGTGGATGCGCATTAAATGTTCATGATTTGAGCTAATTGTTGGAAGATATTTTCTATTTTATTGAAGTCGACATATAGCAACTAAATTCTTGATAGCGGATATATATATATATGAGATCGGTTAATTCATTTTGCAATGCATATGTGAGAGTTTGATATGTATTGATGTGTGTGTGAATATCAGGAGAGAAGTTGAGCAATTTTCATTTGTATAGAAGAGGATTTTGTGAAGTGAATTAAGGCAGAGCAAAGCAAAGTGTAGAATTAGACAGAAGGTCTAGAATATAATTTATGAGCCTAACCGGAACTGTAATCAGGAATTGGTAGATGCTAATTTCTTAGTTCAACTCTTATTACAATCCAAATCTTTTGTAACGCAGTGATCCTTCCTAATTTTGAGCAGTGAGCTCTAGGCAATGCGCCTGAATGCAAGTGCATTCTCTTTTGTAAAATAGTTATATTTTGAGTACTCAAATTGTGGATTGACCTCCACCGTGGTTTTTCCCTTAACCGGGTTTACACGTAAAAATCCTTGCATTATAGTGTTGTGACTTGTTCTATGTTCACACATCTTTCATTTGATTGAATGTTTTAGGTACTAAAGAGAACAGATTAATAAAGTTAAAAATTGCACAACACTGATTCACCCCCCCCCTCTCAGTGTTTCTTGAGTCCATCATATGGTTTATGGATTAAGTATAGGGTTGAGAGACAATATTTTGGGTTTAGGGTATAAGGGTGAAGGTATAGGGTATAGGGATGAGGGTTGAGGTTGTAGGGTTTTGGGTTTAAGGTATAGGGTTGAAGGTTGATGGATTAGGGCTTAAGTAATGGTTCGATGGTATAGGGTAGAGGGTTTATAGTTGAGGGATATTGTTCAACTCATTGAGTGTATAAGATTAAGTGTGTAAGGTATAGAGATCAAGGTATAGGATATTGGGTGTAGGGCTTACTATATGGATTGAGGGTATAAGGCATAGGGTGAAGGGTTGAGAGTGTATGGTTTAGGGTTTAAATATAGGGTTGTGGGACAATATTTAGGGTTTAGGGTATAAGGGTGGGGTTATAGGGTATAGGGATGAGAGTTGAGGTTGTAGGTTCAAGGTTTAAGGTATACGGTTGAGGGATGAGGAATTAGGGATTAAGTATAGGGTTGAGGGTTTACATTTGAGGTATTATGTTCAAGGTTGAGTGTCTAAGGTATAGGGTTAAGGGTTGAGGGTGTATGGTTTAGGGTTTCAGATGTAGGGTTGATGGATTAGGGCTTCAGCATATGGTTGAGGGTATAGCGTAGAGGGTAGAGGGTTGAGGGTTTACAATTGATGGATTAAATATTGGGTTTAAGTATAGGGTTTAGGATATAAGGGTGAGGGTATAGGGTATAGGGATGAGGGTTGAGGTTATAGGGTTTAGGGTTTAAGGGTTGAGGGTTGAGGGATTAGGGCTTAAGTAATGGGTTGAGGATATATGGTATAGGGTTGAGGGTTGAGAGTTTACAGTTGAGGGATAATGTTTAGCTCATTGAGTGTATAATATTAAGTGTGTAAGGTATACGGATTAGGGTTTAGGATATTGGGTTCTGGGTTTACGGTATAGATTGAAGGTATAAGGAATAGGGTGAAGGGTTGAGAGTGTATGGTTTATAGTTTAAGTATAGGGTTGAGGGAAATAATCAAGGTTTAGGGTATAAGGGTGAGGTTATAGGGTATAGGGATGAGGGTTGAGGTTGTAGGGTTCAGGGTTTAAGGTATAAGGTTGAGGGTTGAGGGATTAGGACTTAAGTATAAGGTTGATGGTACATGATTGAGGGTTGAGGGTTTACAACTAAGGGATAATCTTCAAGGTTGAGTTTCTAAGGTATAGGGTTAATGGTTGAGGGTGTATAGCTTAGGGTTTAAGGTATAGGGTTGAGGGTTGATGGATTAGGGATTAAGTATAGAGTTGAGGGTTGAGGGTGTATAGTTGAGGGATTAAGTATTGGGTTTAAGTATAGGGTTGAGGGACAATATTTTGGTTTTAAGGTATAAGGGTGAGGGTATAGGGTATAGGGATGAGGGTTGAGGTTGTAGGGTTTAGGTTTTAAGGTATAGGGTTGAGGGTTGAGGGATTAGGGCTTAAGTAATGGGTTGAGGGTATAGGGTTGAGGGTTGAGGGTTGATGGATAATGTTCAAGGTTAAGTGTATAGGGTATAGGGATTGGGGTTTAAGATATTTGGTATAGGGTTTAGGGTATGGATCAAGGGTATAAGGCATAGGGTGAAGGGTTGAGAGTGTAGGGTTTAGGGTTTATGTATTGATTTGAGGGATAATAATTAAGGTTCTGAGTAAAAGGTTGAGGATATAAGGTATGGGGATGAGGGTTGAGGTTGTAGGGTTTAGGGTTTAAAGTATAGGGTTCAAGGTTGATAGATTAGGGCTTAAGTATAGGGTCAAGGGTTGAGTTTGTATGGTGTAGGGTTTATGGTTTAAGGTATAGGGTTCAGAGATCTTAGGGTTGAGGGGAGGGTAGAGGGTTTACAGTTGAGGGATAATGTTCAAGGTTGAGTTTCTAAGGTATAGGGTTAAGGGTTGAGGGTGTAAGGTTTAAGGTTAATGTTTAGGGTTTAAGGTATAGGGTTGAGGTATTAGGGCTTAAGTATAGGGTTAAGGGTATAAGGTATAGGGTTGAGGGTTTACAGTTGAGGGTTTAGGGATAATATTCAAGGTTTAGGGTACAAGGGTGAGGGTATAGGGTATAGGGGTGAGGGTTGAGGTTGTAGGGTTTAGGGTTTAAAGTATAGGGTTGAGGGATTGAGGGTATATGACATATGTTGAAGGGTTGTGAGTGTATGGTTAAGTGTATAGGTTATAAGGATTAGGGTTTATGACATAGTTTGAAGCATTGTGAGTGTATGGTTAAGTGTATAGGGTATAAGGATTAGGGTTTATGATATTGGGTATAGGGTTTAGGGTATGGATTGAGAGTATAAGGCATTGGGTGAAGCATTTAGAGTGTAGGGGTTGAGGTATAGGGTTGAGGGACAATATTTAAGGTTTAGGGTATAGGGTATAGGGTATAAGGTATAGGGACTTTTTTTTAAGTTTGTATGGTTTAGGGTTTATGGTATAGGGTTGAGGGTTGATGGATTAGGGCTTAAGTATAGGGTTGAGGGTTGAGGTTGTAGGGTGTATGGTTTAGGGTTTAAGGAATAGAGTTGAGGGATTAGGGTTGAGTGTTTAATGTATAGGCTTGAGGGTACAGGGATATTGCATTGAATGGAAACACACAGACAAAGGGTCATGTCATGTATAATGACACATATGACATATAATAAGGGAATTGTGGTGAAATTTCATATCACACACAAAACAACACATACATAGTACTTACAAGATGTCATAATTTATTGAAGAAAGGTCTCATAGATATACCTCAACCCAACCCCCTACACACATGATAATATTCAAGAAACCTTGACAAATTCATCAAATAAAATATCTAAGCGCTCTTTGAAAAGGTTGAGATTTTGCACCATTAGAGAAAGCCAAAGTGTGCTCACACTTTGTGCAAGTAAAAAAAGCTCATTATAAAATGAGCACATTTTGTGGATTTCTAAAAACAATAAAAAGGGTAGGACACCCATGATCTAGGCCCACATGCTCTGTTATTCTCCTACTTATGTGTGTTATTTGACAAAAAAACACTTTTTCATGTTGTTGGGGAAAACACATGCAATTTTTACACATTCCACCACCTTTGCACCATTTTTTTATTTACAAAATTAGGAAGGAGGAAATAATAGAGTTTTTACATCAAATATGATTATATGAACTCAAATTTTCATGTTTGTAGTGTTGCAATGTTTATGATTTTATTGTTATAATTTCATATTAGTTAATTCTATAGTTTTTAGTAATTCTATTAGAGTTAAATAGAATTGAGCATTGAAAAGGAAGCAACTTCGTGAAAAGATCAAATTTTTGAGGAGTTTGATGCAAGAAGAAAAATAAACTACACATAATTGGGTAGTTTCTCATCAAATCTTGGATTTTAAGGTATGTCAAGTCTTTATACATGTGATTTACATTTCCCTTCATTTTTTTATGTTTCTTTATCACTTCTTATCATACATGCTTAATATAATGTTTTGATTTTGTTATCATGTTGATTTTTGGATTAGATTTTGATAAGAGTTCAAAATCATGAGTGAGAAAATCATACTCATTTAAAAGTTAGAACTATTTTCTTAAGTTAAAAATTTCAATCAACTACATCATAATCATCATATTTAGTTTCTTCTTCAATACAATCATAATTAAATGCACCATATTAATCATCCATATCTTTAGAGTACTCAACATACCCTTCCTTAGAAGATAAATTTTCATCCTTGTTTATTGAGAGAGAATTTTCACATTCAAATGAAACAAATTTGGACAAAAGAAACTCAATGTAGATTATATTTTATTGTATTTTAACTCTATATAACTCATTGAGAAAATTGGAATGTTGTAAAATAATGGAGACTTGCAGATATAGATATTCCATAAAATTATATTATAAATACACATCAAATAATCTATCCATGTCTCTTATACTAATAGGTATATCACTCCTTTGTATCTCATAACCAATCCTTCACACTTTATTAACTATTTTAGTTATATCATCAATTGAATCTTTAGAAGTAAACAAGTATCAATTTCTTAAATCTATATCATGATCTTACATTTGTATCATGCCCAAGTGCGTTGCCCTTTGTTTATCCTTCCCATTCATCCCTACCCTTTCCTACACTTTGTTTGTCATGTTTATCATGTGTGCAAAGGGAATTAATGAATTTCAATAAATTTATGCCCATTCATCTATTCCCTTTGTTGCCCTTTCCATGACACCTATTATCCAACATGCATTAAAAGAGCAACCCAACAACCAAACCTAGCAAAGAAGAAAAATCTTAATTCACCCACGAAAACTAGTCTATCTTCAAGGAAGCACTAAAGAAAAGAATAAATAAGGAGAGAAAATGAATAAAAAGTTTCAAAAGCCACAAACTAACAAACATTATTCAAGAGGAACTTGAAATATGTAACAAGGAAAAAAATAGAAAGAAGAAAATAAGTTGTTTTCCAACAAATGTTTGGTTCAATGAGGATTACAAGGCTACAAGGAGAACTAGCAAAGAGTTTTATAGTGCATATTTTTTACCAACCCAAGTGCATAGTTGTAGGATTGTGCTTGTTCCATTCACACATTCTCGTGCGCATAAATTCCCTTTGTTGCTCTTTGTTTATCCTTCTCATTCATCTCTGCCCCATTGCCCTTTTTCATGTTTATCGTGCGTGCAAAGGGAAATAATTAATTTTAATGGATTTGTGCCCATTCATCTTTGCCCTTTGCTACCCTTTGTTTCCCTTTCCACAACACCCATTATCCAAAAAATGTCTTTTCTTATGCTATTTGGTCGATGCTATTTCCGCAATCCCTTATCATTCATGTTTTTCTACATCCTTGTTGGATTTAAGGTGCCTAGGTTTGAGAATTATAATGGGAAAGGTGACCCTATAATGCACATCTTTTCTTTCACTATACTTACATTGACTTCTTATATGAAGATACTTTTCTAGAAAACTTGTTCCCATTTTCATTAAAAGAGACCATGTTGGACTACTTTTTCTCACTTCTTAATCATTCAATTAAGACATTTAAGCAATTAATAAACCAATTCCTTCAATGTTTCTAGGTGAATATTAGACCACATGTCACCTTTATTAACCTTATTCATTACCCCTAGCATATTATTTGTTAATGATTTGTTGATGTGTATATAAAATGGTCTTCTTCACATACCTACTCATTTCAACGAAAAATCCATTAATTCCCTTTGCACACATGATAAATGCCCTTTATTTGGTAAATACCTTGTTTCCCTTTGTTTTTCATATTTCAACTTAGACCTTGTCACTATCATCTTATAGAGCCTCCTCATGTTCTTTTCTGCCCTTGGGTCTATAGTTCCATGGTGGGGCTAATCTTTATCTCTTTTTCATGATATAGAACAATTCGAGGAAATGACCAAGTACATGTCATCTAACACCGAATGAGCAAGAAGCATTGAATGCAAAGAAAAGAGAATAAATGAGACAGGTTCATAATAGAAGGAAATCGAACATGATAGTAGAAGGAATGCCAATTCAAGAGGAACATGAATCATTGACAAGAGATATGGTATTGGTAGCACAAAGGGAAAAAATGTAAAACCTTCATGCAATGAGAGATTTGAATCCCATAGTTGGAGACACATCATCTACCGCAATTCAAGATGGAGGGACACCATTTACCGCATCTCAACTTAAAAGTACATCATCATTCACATGTGAAGGAGGTACACCATCTTTCTCATCTCAACTTCGATGTATGTCATCTATTCCATCTCTAACTGAAAGTATTCCATCTATCCCATCTCATTTAAATATTGATGAAATTCCTAATGTTGATGAGAATTTACCTTTGAGAATGCCTCCTAGAATTTTGTGTAGAAAGCCTAAGTTTTTTATTGATATTGATGAGAATATTTTGCAGGCAATAGATGATAATATTCCAAAATGTACTTGTAGAAGATATGCTAATAATATTTGGAGATTATTCTTTGAAAAAATAAATAAAATTGGAAGATACCAACTTTTTATTGAAATGTTGAGAAATCTAAAGTATAGGTCCATTATGAAGCTTCTTGGGCTAAGAACATTGAAAGCTTCAAGTGACAAATCTATTGTGAAGAATCTAATGAGTGCATATGAGAGTGTGGATACCACCTCACACATTAAAGATAGTAACATTACACAACGTATCATTACATCAACAATAGTAAGTAATCAAATGAATAAAGATCGTCTCATTAAAAAGACAAGTCAAGTATTGAGAATAAATAAAAAAACGTTATTGAGAGCCATTGGAAGACACCAAAGAATTGAGGACACTAATGACAATGAATTATGGGCATTCTTGGAGAGATTACCACAAAAAGATAAACCAATTGTTGAAGCATTGAGATCCCTAATTGAAGACTTTTGGAAGAATAACATAAGGGTATCTCTGAATCAAAGTGATGTGGTAAAAAGGAAATTGGTAGTTGAAACTGTGAGCCAAATTCAAAACATTTTTTGGATATGACTCAAACATAATTTTTTGGTAAATTTCTAGACATATATCCTCAAGTTAAAATTTGTCAATTTTTTTTGAAATGCTAAAGCCTTTCTATATCAAATTAAATCACGCATGCATTACTAACAATATTTTGCAGGACTATGGCATACATGCCTCACTTACATCTTCAAGGGATTTCATATCAACAATTTTATGTGAAAGAGAGGAAGATCAATTATTCTAAAAAAATTATGCTTGGATGGCACATGTCAACATTGTGGTGGCTTGCAATGTATGCCAATATGTGAACATATATAAAGTACACATGTTGTTGGAAATGAATTAGTAGAATTTGGAAAGACAATGGCCTACAATACAAAAGAAGGTAAAGAAGCAAAAATGTGTGATTTGGTTATTGAAAAGATTCAAGTGTATCAATTTATGTCTATATTTCATGATAGTACAATGTATGAGTATGCAAGAAATACCCATAGAGCTTGATGGTTGGACTTGCAATTCAAGTTATGCATGAACACATTTCCACTTGGTAGTATTGTTTCAATCATCAACTTTGTAGAGAACTGCAGTCTACAACCA
The DNA here is from genome assembly GCA_007258455.2 of Sequoia sempervirens. Lineage (NCBI taxonomy): Eukaryota > Viridiplantae > Streptophyta > Pinopsida > Cupressales > Cupressaceae > Sequoia > Sequoia sempervirens. The sequence goes on along the minus strand of VDFB02193867.1, from coordinate 279,759,771 downwards.
TAGTGTGAGGTGCAATCATAGTATTACAACTCCACATAGGTTGTCATATTTGTGCACATAACATTTATTCATGCCAGTGATAGTACAAAGGATGAAAAAAAATCATAAGGGAGTATTATTTTTATATCAGTGATGATCGCACATATTCTACAAAGTTCGTGCAAGGTTTCTTTCAGTTGTTCTACCATGATTTGGCTAGAAGGGGCATATCATTCCGTCAACATATTATATGGTTGAATAATTATGCTAAGCTTTAGTTTAATCTCATAAAGGAGTTTTTCAATACCCAAGATTGTGTATGTTAGTAAATAATGCATCATACCTACATTCTTAATCCATTTCCTACATAACCCCATGAGAGAAAAGTATGCATGCAAGTTTACAGAATAACCATAATGCATAGATCAAAATAGACTAGCCACAAGATAACACAATATATACCATAGGAAAACCCTCAAGAGGGAAAAACCCAACCTCCAAAAGTATCCATACTCCATCTATTATTCAACAATAAAACAATACATGCACTTATAGAGTTACCATGAATACTTTTGAAACATCAAACCTCTCCAATGCGTACTCCATGTTTCCAAGCATGAATCCACACATTCCATGCCATGCTTCACATATTACTCCTCAAAAAGATCAATAATGATAGCCCACTCACGTAGCCAACCATAACCACTAAAAATGTGTTTTCTTTTATAGATACAAGCTCACAAAAATACAACCATGTGCCACAAAACCATTGAACCCTCATTTAAAATTGGGTACTAATTTTTCACTTTATTTAATGTTTTCCCCAATATTAAATTATTATCTCATGTCTCTCACACATTAAATAATAAAATCTAATGTTACAATACAACATACAAATGGTCCCCAAATAATTACCTAGTGTGATTAACCACACCTCATAGGTGCATGACAACTAAATAATTATTTAATTACAACATTATGATAAATCAAATTATGTAATGGTGTACAACACCATATCCTAACATTCTCCCACATGGTGTATACATTGCATAAGGGTCAATCAATGAAATACATCATCATAACCATACATGAAATCACATGAATCTCTAGCATGCTCTCGTGCTCCATCAAGATACCTACAATAAAACCAAAGTGACCACCATCTCAAGCAAGAACTCCTCTCAACCTCCAACATGCCACCAATGGAAGAAAAGGAACATGCCAAGGTGAAGATGCACCAATCCAAGAACACAACCATAAAATCAAAGTGATAACAAAGGCTCCAAGTTGATGTCAAAGGTAAAAATCCACATGATCAAAAATAGCATCCACAACACATGCTAATACATCCAACCATCCATACCTCCTAGGTATCAACAATATTAGTAAACTCATGCCAACAACATATGCAACCCATAAACCGTAATGAAAATCTCCCTATATCAAACTTGTTAATGAAGATCGTACATATCTAGGAACTCCCACTACATGGGTAATGTTAAATCTTAAAATGATTAAGACACATCAAGTCTACCAATCAACACTATATCAAGGTGTGATAAATAATAAAAACCTAAAGTACCAAGAACAAACACAATGATCCACACATGCAACACCAAATAGTTGCATACTCTCTCACAACATGTCACCACAATCCTCTCAAATCATAAGAACATGAACCTCCAAGAAGGGACCATAAAATGAAGAGAGAAAACCTATAAACCATAATATGTCCTCCTACCAACACCTCAAAGTGCTATGTTATGTCAAGTATGATCTCCTTACAACCCCAAATTAAAAGCCTCAACAACACCCATAACGTTCAATCTCTTAAATCAAGAAAACATATGAATAATGTAGAATCCCAACATGAATGTAAGCCTCTCTAATCATGAAGATAAAACTTAAAATATCCATTCCCAAATCAAGAAACCAACCCAATAACCATCTCCTAAACTCCTCATCAATTAATGATAACATAAAGTCATATGCACAAGGAGATACCATCCCTCAAAATGAATCCTCTAGAACTAACAAACCATAGCTCAAGATCCATATCTATGAAAGATAAATCATAAAACATAACACATCTAAAAAATAGGAAGGGCAATACCCATTAGATGATAAACTATCGAGTAGACCAAGAGTGGGGAATGATAATGTTCCTCCAAGATAACCAAGTCATCATGATTCACTCCAAGCACAATCTCCTTGATAGGTTCATCATGAACTCATGTCCATATCCAAGTGAAGGCTTCTCGGTCTTCCATGTTGAAACCTCCAAAGAGTAACTGTCTCAAGAAAATATTTCTAATCCCAAGAGAACTCTAGCCTCACCTAAGTCTCCAAGTATCCATGAGCACCTAAAATCGCTCAATCCATGCTAAGCTCCAAATATAACACCACACTACCATGAAGCTCCCGAGCAAATGATCAATGTACTCAATACCAAGAGGACCAACAAGATCAATGTTAAAGATCCAACCGTAGAATCAGGAAACCATCATGACATCATGATCTAACCATCTCCTCCTAGGATATTACATACAACGATGCATATATCCTAGTCTCAAGAGAGCTTGTATTATGTCAAACCTTTAAACTAGTATCAAGAGTAAATCATGACACAATACCAATTACACTCTAAACCAAGAATCAACATCTCCAATCACATGAAGATAACCATCTCCCAATAATGAACCTATAACTATGAAAGAACTATTTTGCAAGAACAAGATCTAAGAGCCCCTCCATGGCATCCACAAACACTAACGAAGATTATCCATCACCAACAATGAATCCATGTCACTTCCAACAACTCCCACTAAACCATGATATTGAGCTACACCTGGAATCGTGACAACCATCTCCTAAATGAATATCACCCAGGTCCACACATACTCAACTGCAATCCCAATAGCTCCAAAGAAGAATTAGAACCAAGATATCTAAGCCAAGAAGATACAACTGACATCAAAACATCAAGAAACAATCCTACACTGCTAAATCATCACTATCAAAAGCTCCCACTAGAAACTGTAACTAAGTTATCATGACAACATGATAAAACCACATGCTACAAGTCCCAATCATTGACTAGTCAGGTACTCTAATCATCCATCCTCTCGTCTCAATGCAACATACCAATGCACTAATGACCATAGACAATGCCAACTAACAAATTCTACATCAATATTGAAACAATCTTATGGATATAAACAGTCCACACTAAGTCATCACACTACAAATGAATAGATTATCAACCCATACAACTAAATAAGTTGTAGATACCAAACAATGAAGTATGCAAACCCATAATCATATTAGTAACCTACAAACCAAGATATCAAAGAAGATAAACTTATAGACAACAAGATTCAAAAACCAAATCAACCATAGATTTGATTCACCAAATATGTCCACAAACAAGTAACCATAGTCAAGGAACTAATCAAGCATCAAGGAGATAAGAACAACCTCCTAAAACCAAACCATACACCACCAAACAACCACATACATGATCATTTCATGTCAATTCCCAAATGTACCTGCATATCCATGACACCATAATCATAGCCAACATTGTACCTACACTCAATTATCACCCACACGAGACTCCAAATCTCTACTCATGTCAATCCATGTCCTCAAAATTGAAGAAAACCTATATACCTATCACCATCAAATCCCAACTCTAAAAAACACTTGTAAAACCTATACCAAGGAGCACCAAACTGATAATCAATTGAACATTCATAAATATTGAATATAAAAACATATGCTCAATGTTTTTCCTCTTGACTCGTTCTGATGCTCACACAATCACACCTTGTATCTTAGGCTCCTAAAAGTGATCAAACAAGTACAAATCCTACATCACAAACTAAAAATCTACCTGATCCACTATGTAACACATTGTACATGCTCTACAATGCCTATTCAAAGTTGAAAATTTGATTTCATATGCAAAAGTTATGCTCAAAACTGCGAGATGGAGAACATCTAGCTTCTGGATTCTAAAAATTGATAAAAATAGCAAAATCATGAAACCAAACCTATACTACTATTTAGTGCTCAAAACCACCTTTCCAACAAGTATAAGAAGTCAAAAATCTAACATCTTGGGTGAAAGTTATGCTTGTTTGAATAAAACTTTGTCAATTAAGCTTATACATAGGCTACTAGTGGCCCCCAGGTGGAGCCATCGACAACGATGGCATGTCAGTGATGCTTGAGTGGTGCACCATCGGTATTGGTGGCATAAAAGGGTAGCAGATTTTTAAAAATAGTTTAAATTTCATTTTATAAATTTTGGCAGATTTGTTTTAATGGCTCATAGCCTGGGGTTGGTCCCCCATGGGACCAAGGGGGCACTGACTACTGTTAGTCTCATACTAATAGTCATTGGTACCCTATCATAGGGTATGGGGCAGGGGTCTACATACCCCTCGCTCCCTTTACCCTCCCTACCCCAAGTTAATATAATTTTTTAATTTAAAACTTTTTCAGTAATTTCCAATTTGTTAGTATTGTGCAGGAAAATATTTTTAAAAGCCACAAACAATTTTTTTATTTTTTTATTTTGCACACGACAATATAGTCGTATGACTATGATAAGGAGGAGATTTTTTTTGCATTTTTTCATAGTGGCCAAAATAGGGTAAATTTTATATCATTTTTTCATTTCTCAACCATCCTAGATCCAATGGTGAGGTTCATTTTTGTTTCAAGAGGTCATCCATAAAATTTCCTCTACAAAACACTCATGAAAACACAATCCAAGAAACCCTTTTAACCTAAATTTCTCATGCCCTAGATTTGCAATAAACCCAACAAAATTTTAAACCCCAAAAGCTCAAATTTGCAAAAAAAACACCTATACATGTGTTCCATATCTTGTAATGCCTTAGATCTTTCTTGTATAGCCATGGATTCAACTGTGCACCAAATCTATTCAATCAAAGGTTATAACAAAATATAGGAGCTTACACCTCCCACAACCATAAAAGCTCTAATACCACTTGTTGAGTTGTTTCTCATTTGGACTAGCTAGGACTCAAACCTAGGACCTTCCATTGTTGTTGGAGTGCTCTACCAACTGAGCTACTAGCCCCTCTTTGGCCGGCCCATCATCAGTCTGAATGTTGCTTATTTCCAACACCCTCCCCGCCTTGTTAAACCACATTGCTAGTGCTTAGGGCTCCTAACCTAGCTCTAATACCACTTGTTATAAAATAATGCATCATACCCACATTCTTCATCCATTTCCTACATAACCCCATGGGAGAAAAGCATTCATGCAAGCTTACAAAATAACCATAATGTTTAAATCAAAATAAACAGGCCACAAGATAACACAAGATATACCCTAGGAAAACCCTTAAAGAGGGAAAAACCTAGCCTCCAAAAGTATTCATACTCCATCTATTATTCAACAATAAAACAATGCATGCACTTACCATTAACCCCTCATTTAATATTGGGTACTAAGTTTTCGCTTTATTTAATGCTTTCCTCAATATTAAATTATTATTTCATGTCTCTCACACATTAAATAATAATCCAATGTTACAATACAACATACAAGTGGTCCCTAAATAATCACCTAGTGCAATTAATTACACCTCCTAGGTGCATCACAACTAAATAATTATTTAATTACATTATGATAAATCAAATTACGCAATGGTGTACAACACCATATCCTGACATTGTAACCTATGGTTTTCTACCTCTTGACTAAGTTTAACATTAAACTTGAACTTAAACTTGTCAATCCTATTAGAGTCACTTAAGGACTCAAGCTCCTAAGAACACCTGCAAAACCAAAAATACCCTTCTACAAGAGAAAAAAGCAAGACCCTAAATTTGCAATAATGGATGCAAAATAATGTTAGATCAAATGTGATCAATATGCAATACCTGCAATATGGCAATGCAATGCAATAGATTGATTTACAAATGAGAACCCCTTGGTTATATAGCCAAATGAGATATAGGATTAGACAAGATCATGGCTAGTGTCTTAATCCTATGACATGGGACAACTAATATTAAATGACCTAGAACACAAAAAGTAAATGACATAAAATAAGATAAGATCTAATGCCAACTAAGACTTCTAAAAAGATTCCTAAGACCTAAATAAACTTACCATGTTAATAGGACCTACTAGGTGAACTAGTTAGGTAAAATACCATATTCACACCAACACCACCTCTACGTGTGGGAGTATTGGTCATTTCCTTCACTTCTAGCTATCCCAAGAGTTTAAACCTAGGTGATACCATTGCAAGTAAATCCCCATTAAGTTTAAAAATTATGTATAGCATGTAAATTTGAAAAATGCAATTACAAATGTGCAAGAGAGAACTTGAATGGACACATAAATTATTTCACTATTGAGGATCTATTTGTTTAATGTCAAAGAAACATGCATGATTGATGATGGAAGTGACTCGTCAAATTGCACAAATGTCCCAAAACTTAAACAATGGTCAAGCTCTTATCTTAAATTGTATATTATCCTACAACATGCAATCACACATCATAGAGATCACTAATCAACATAAGGATAGTTGCTCCTATACTCCTATTAAGTGATTTCTCTCAACTCTACTTGATCATGGTTGAGCACATAAACAACCTCTACCTAATGATTAAAATTTTAGGCGTTGCTTTTGGTTTGTGATGAAGCTAGGGTAAGCAACCATCATATATCTCTACTACACATCCATACATAATATCATGAGCATTAATGATAGTAATCACATTATAACGTAATATTTAAATATAGTTAATCTCTTTTAAAAGACTAGTTGTGAACATTTGCTCTTATTAATCATTAATGAAAACAAGTGGAAAAATTAATGTATAAAAAAGATGATAAAAAGAAAAATGTTCTATTAATGATAAAAATAAAAATGTTCTATAAATCAAACCTTGTGTCTTTAACTTCAAAAATAAGAAAATATAATAAATTACATTGAATAAAATGCTATGTCTTTAATATCTTTAATATTATAAAATATATATTTGATCAACAAAAATTAATACATAATTTCATTAAAAGAATATACAGTTTATTGCTATTTTTTATAATAAATTAATTTAAAATCCCATGCATCAAAGTGATGTTTACCTCAATAACAACATAAAAAGTATCTTTAGGTTTACCTTCACAATGATATTGATGGGGAGGAAAGTCAAGCTACGCATTTTTTTACTGCTATCTATAGTACTTTCACACCAAGCGAGTGGCAAGGGCATATGCACAAAGAATTGAAGGAGATTGCCACACATTTAATATTATATTCTCCATCTATATACACCAATTTAAATTCTTCTGATCTAACGCTCCTAGATGTGGAGCATAGATGTGATAAGAAGGCATTATCTCGAAGTTAACAGAACTAAATTTAATTGTTTGAGAACCTTGTGTTTTAGATTTCAAAATGTCTACAAATTAATTGCAGCACTTCTCTCATTGCTTGGCATCTACTATTGACAAGATTTTACTGAAATACACCTATCCAATGGATGTTTTTGTTTTCATGTCTGTGGCACATTGCAAAAAACTTATATAAATAGCAGACTAGCAATACATGCCCAAAAGACTAGTCATACTATATACATAAGTTTGCAATGGTTAACAAAATCTTAAAAAAAGGAAGCTAAGCTCTTAATATCACAAATAGGCAGATGCAAGAAGAACTAAAAAGCAAGTATAGGAACATGTTTCAGAGCCACTTTCAGGGTAGGATCCATATCAAAATGGCATCCATGGAGATTGAACTCAAGGCGTCTGCAAGATCTATATGATTTAAGTAAGCTTTTGAATGCTACGGTTTTAGTACAGGATGTGGGATCAACATTGCAAGCACTGATACAAACAGTATTTATCACTTATGGAAGGAGCGAAGAGAAGTATTGATGCTTTCAGTCTGCTCTTGCAAAATGTTCTGAAACACCAAGATAGAAGCAATGCATAGATATACTTCACAGGCCATTTATAGATATGACTCCATTACTTTACTCAAAAAACATCATTAATGTCGGAGGTACAAAATAGGATTTTTTGTGCATCTTACAAACAAATCAATGCACAACAGTCCCTCCATTTGACTATATTTAAATAACAAAACAAACAGTACTCCCATCAAAATATATGGATGGTTCATGAGTACCTAGGAGTAGCAGTTTATTAAAAACAAAAACAGGGGTGGAGGAAGAGGGGTACTTAACCCATACAAATATCCTTGTAGCTTCACATGAAAGGAATTTATGTTTAACCTTCGAAGCCTTTACCAATCATAGAGATAACTTCAAATTCAAATCAACCGATTCTTTTGGATCTCTACTGCATACTTTGTTGTCCAAACAAATGAAGTCTGCAGTTCCTTGATCACTCGGGGTATGCAGAAACTTGTAAAAAGGCACACATTGTTCCTCCTGGTGTCTAAAATCTGCTGATTTGATGGAGCCATGTTTAAGCAATCCATTAGATGGAAAGACTGTTGTGGTGCTTAGGCCTCCACCAATTTCCTGAATAGAAAGAGATCATACTTAGTTCTATGATCCATCAATGAGCCAACACTAAAGAAAAACAACCCTCGAGATTGCTTAATCTCCAAGGCAAACATGACTTTCAACATCGGAGAATATGCCATTTGTTCCACTATATTAAGACAAAAACAAAACACACCGCCTCTCTACGTGATTTTTCATTAGTTTCCTTTCAATAGACAGATAAGTGGCTAAATAGGAATTTCAATTCCACCTGATAGCCTACGCACCTAATAGTCCACATGTTCGAGTAGTCATCTTGAAGCTAAGCTAGTTGCAAACACACAGATGAGAAAAAATAAATTACCTGATTTAGATGGATTGATGGATTGTTTGGCAGTCCGCATTCATCACTAGCTTCAGAGGTGGAAAAATGTTGTATCGGTTTGCAGTAAAGTTCATTCCCATGACAATCCCCATCAGTTGGGTGAGGCAAACCAAGAGTCAAAAAGGAACCATCAGGAGTTTCAATCTCCTGTGATGAAATATCATTTTCAGATGAAGCTTTCCAATTCAGAAAAATACCATGCTGCAGAGAAGGGAGAACTTGTGCAGACCTTAGGAGTGCTTCCACTGTCACATGAGAAGCTTATCTCAGAATGATGCTGATCACCTGGGGATGCCAATTCAGAGTTTGCTTGCCATGCTGTCTTCTTCTTGCGGGGTCCAAGAGAAATACCCAAAGAATTTCTAAGATACGCAACATTTCAACATCAGCTACTAGAGGTTGCACATAATGGAACCTCAGACATAAAAAAGTTTAAAACCAGAAATTGAAAAAGCATGCCTTAGAAGATACCTGAAAATGCCAGCAGATTCTTGCTTCACAGCCTCTAATCTATCTATATTTGAATTGCCAATGTCCTCAGATTTCGCATGAATGCCAATCCCAACATTCAGGCAAGTAGCTTTTGACTGAATTTGGCAACTAGGATTCTCTTGGGAGAAAGGCCAGGGTCGCTTTATGCCGGCAATCTAATTCACTAATCAATAACAAAATTAGAACCCTTCCTACTTAAACAATAGTAAAAAACTAATGGATTACAACTAAAAGATCTAAAAGGGAGCCATAATTCTCTACCCTGTCTTCCTCATAGTCATTACAGAGAGGAGTTGTTGAGTAGCTTTGGTTTGAAGGGGGCTCCAATTGCATGGTAGCTCCAGACGATGATATGCTCACCTGTGGAGGTAAAATCATGATCTCTGTCACTCGATACATATTTGAAAATCAAATTGCCTGCAATACTGAATTCCTATTTCATGAGAGAATATAGTTTCACTAAACAAAATAAAATGAAAAAAAAAGGGAGAAACCAAGAGGGTCAGATTTGTTTTTTTAGGAGCTGGCGAGGGTCTGAGAAACCGAGATTCCTATTTCCTGTGGAGATACAATTTCTTTAAACAAAATAACCAAGATTTGTTTTTAAGAACTGGTGAGGTTTGACAACCCCAATGAAAAGAAACCGTAGAGAGGACCTCTTCTAAACGGCTACCCAAACATTTCAACATAATGTTTTAGCTACAACGATTTAAGGGGGATGAACTTACCACTGGCAGCTTCCGTGATGGGGCTGTAGATCTTAGCAAGGGTTCAAAAAATCTCAACTCATTCGGAGGGCTGGATGAGTTCTGAAATCTTAATGAAAACGTGTTTGCCTTTCTCGTATCGATTTCCTGATTCAAAAAACGATTCAAATCTTCACCATTGCCGGTCTGAGCAGGCCATGATCCTGAGACAAAGCCAGAACTGGCCACACCTACATTAGTCACACTTGACTCTGGCTCACTGCTCCTATTTCTGGTCAAAGCCCTGTTTTCTTCCCTAGGTGACTGCTGCTGTGGGCTACTGTTACTGCTGCCCAATCCCATCTGTTGCTTAAAATTAATGGAGTGGAGATTGACCATAGAAATAATGGAATCTGACATTTTGCAGTTATTTGTTGGGGACATGAATGCCTGGTGCTGTTCAAGAGACCTGCCCTTGATTTGTGGGGCACAATTATGAGTAAAAACAAGAGAATTCCCCTGAGGATGCAAGGCGGCTTGAGAATGCAGTGCACCTGTAAGTGGGGGAAGGGCATGAGCTCTTCGAAGAGATGCCAAACAGGCTGCCTCCTGCTTTTGTTGCTCTTCCAGGCGTAGTTTTTCCAGCTGGGCAACTCCTAGACCACGCTGAGGGATCTTCTTCTGACCATTCTTTGACTTCCTGCTCGATCTGGAGCTCCTCTGTTGATGTGGTTGCTGTGAGTTCTCCTCCTCTATCATGTTGCCACTGATACTGCCTTCCCTGGTGTAGGTCAAGGATGACAGGGGGACCTTCTGAGTGCCAGACAGACCAGACAGACCGCCTGATCTCAGCAGCAGCATTGCCATCTATCATCCAACACAAAAATCCCAAACTGCCAGGTCCTTAGCAGAACAGACTATATTTATGTAGTTGATATCTAAGTACACTCGGGGAGTATCAGAACAGGGATATACACAACTTCTGGAGTAACTGAGAAGCCCCCGAAAGAATAGCTTCTATGTTAAACTAGAACTGCTAGCAAGACACGTCGAGGGATATGTGAATAACTCCAGAAGAATGGATCACAGAGATGATTGAAAGGAGCGGAACTAAGAGAAGCTGGCATAGGCTTACCTATCTAGAATTGGTGTTGCCTCAAGGATATAAAGATCTTCAGAAATCAAAACTTTGAGGACCCAAGTTTGTACTTACGATTATTTGCTGCCAGAGGTTGAATTTAAACCCAGTTGATGGATGCTACTGCAATGCAAAGAGCTTCAAAGGAGAAGGGAACTAGGGACCTGGTACAAATACAAATACCTCCATTTTTTTGGCTGAAAACAAAAAGGATGACCAATCAACGCCCTTTACAGTTGTTTGACATAATAAACGCAGAACTCCTGTGACCCAGTTGAAGGAAACATGTATATGCTCACAAACCCACAAATATTTCCCTGCAGCAGGGTACAAAATCGCTCTAGAAAAAAGCAGATGCGCCTATAAACCCGCTACTATTTGCCTGCACGGGTAGCACAGAATTAGAAAGAGAAGGTTATTCACATATTCACAATTGTTGGCTAGGCAAGGTATATACAGAACCCCAGTGGATAAGAAGAGCATATACCCACAATTGGTTATATATAACAAGAATTTCTGATTATCAGCAGAACTATGAAAAGCAGGTGCATATACCCAATTGCCTCTTAAAAAATATCGTCCTATAGATCAGGTTAACAACAGTCAACATGGGGGGGAACAAAACACATACCAGGCATCAAGAGAGAAATAGTCAACGTTAAACTACTTATAGAAGAGGAATATGATCACGGAGAGAAACTGCACCAACGAAAGCTGGGATATTGTCTCTAAGTGCCGGTTGATTCTGATTAATATTGGTATCCTCTCTGCTGTTTTGCGTACCAACATATATACTTTTTAATAAATTTTGCCCTCCCCTATCTATCTAAGCTGAGCTGCCAAGATATGTATCTGTGGCAACAGATCCAACACCATTATGTCCTAATTCTAAGGAAAGCTGCAGCCCTTACTCTCAAGGAGAACAAAAGAATAGAAAGAGGAACTTTCTCATCACCCATCATGTTTTTGCCCACCGCGTGGTACCCAAGTGCGGGCAGCTCCAGATTCATAGAGCCTACAACGCAATTCTTATGAAATCCTACCATTCCGATTTCCTATCCCCTTGTCACACGTGTACAGTGTTGCGAAACCAACAGAATCTGAATCAATCTATCCATAAGCCCATGTCTTTGAGGGCCCAACATGCATTACACCCACATCAAAGAAGTAAAACAGCAGCAGCAATCAATCAAACACTTTGGCCTTTTGTGGCCCCGCTTTTCCTCCTTGCTCACCTGCATGACCCACTTCCGTTAAAGCTCTCCTTCCCCTCTTCCGCTGCCATGGTCATGCTCTCATCTCATTAATCCATGCCCCCACTGGCCCCCTCCTAAGATCTAAATTTGCACATAAAACCAATTCGCTGCATTCATGCCTCCCCTCCTAAATAGCTACTAGCATCTAGCTCTGCAACGCACAAAAGCAGCTTTAAGCACTCTGTAGGCCCTCACCACTGGATACCCAGTTGGATTAGCATGGCAAATGGTATTTGTATCACTACCCCCCTTTGTTTGTTTCTCTATCCATATCAACACCCATGTTTCTCTCTTGGCTGTATGCATTTTTTCTGCCCAATAAATCAGAATCCCAATCGCAAGCATCCCAACGAAAAAAGAAGAGAGTATTTATATCTAGTTCTAGTTCCACCACATCTATTCAAAACCAAACATCTAGAATCCATCACACCTAGATTCACTCCTCCTTATCTCTCTCCCCGAAACCACCTGGATTCTCAAACAACCAACGTCTAAATAACACGCCTAAAAGAATTTAAGTATGATTAAAATACTCCTTAAAACACTGAACATAATTAACCTCGACTTCAACATTCATCCCTCCATCCCCCATCACTTTCACATAGCTTTATCTTACTAAAACAAGTCCCACCCACCGCACCACCTACAACACCGACCTGTCCCTTTCCACATCTCTCTTTCTCTCTCTTCCTCGGACGGTTACATCATATGTGTGACCCTCCTACTCTACCCATCATGAGATTCAAGCATTTTTCTTCTCCCAAAAATCATGTCCTTTGTATGTTTGTAACCTCCTTTTCTTATTCTCTTAAGCACACTTAAATCATTTCATCTTGTCCCAAATTTTTACTCCTTTAGGAATGATCTATTCTTCTCTTCTCTAATTATAAGCCCACATACCAGAGGACAAAATTTTACACCTTACCCTAAATTTGTCCCTAGCTCTGGCCTACTAAATTAATGTGGTGTACTTACAGCCCTGTAAGTACTTGAGATTTGTTTGGAGATAGAAAGAAGATGTGAACAGTCAACTACTATTTTTTCCAATCTAGGGAACCGTGTCTTTATAATATATAAAACCCACCTCAACTAAAGTGACCCCTAAATTTTGGCAGTACCAATCTTTTCCCTCCATTGTGATTTACTCCATGCTAATTCTATGTAAAACTGACATGAATCTTAGTACTACATACCCTTAGGCATATACAGAGATCCTCATCATACATCAGTTAGGGGAGAATCAAATCAGCCCCTTGTACTGATCTACTTGATGTGGACAAAGCCTTCCCAAATCTTTCTCATGTGTTATGCAACCCAATACTCGTTTCCTGTAACAGAAAGAATGTTTTTCATGTTCTAATTGGTTTAATGTTCCACATATACATTCTTGAACTTGGTAAATAACTTTTGGATGTAAAGCACTCTTAGTTGTTTATATTTTTTCCCAATTGTAGAATCTAAGCAATATTTAAGTGAGTGAGCATAAGCTTTTAAATTAAATATTGGAATGGTGCAAAGGTATCTTTATGTATTTTTCATTTAATTTTATGTCTAATTTGGGTGTAATGTGTTTATATAATAATAATAAATGGTGCATTTGTTTTTGTATAGATGAGTTGGTATATTTGTCTTATTTGTACTTAGTCTTATTTTTATTATTTATTGATATGTTCAATAAAGTACAATCTTAACTTAATTTACTTATCAATTTGATTCTAATCATTAATATTATCATTATCCATAATTCATTGTCATCGTACACAAATCCAATCTAGTGATTTGACACAACTCATGTCTACAATTTTGAGGTCATCCTTGTGATAATTTTGATTATTTTAATTGCAAAATCAAAATCAAACATTTAGCTCACTTGCCTCATCTATCGTGTCCCCTTTTTTGAACTAGCATCATGGGAAGACCTCTGACCTATTCTTATTTCTCATAAGCTAAAGAATTGTGCAAGGGAAATGAATATTAATGTTATTTTAAGTTGGACCATGTCACTTTTATCTTTGAGCAACTTAAAATAAGATTATTTTAATAAAAATATTTTTTTTTTATAAACATATAAATATAAAAAAGTTTGAAAATATTTGAAGGGAATTTTAAATCCAAGGCCCTAATTTGGAAAGGTATATTAAGGAGGTGTTTAACTTCATTTCATTATTAAGATTTTATTTGGCATTTTTATTGTGAGTTTGTGTTTGAATTTACATTGAAGGACGAAAACCCTTGGTTGTTTTCTAGGGACTAGGAGGATAAAAACCATCTTGGCTCTCCATTGGAGGTGAGGATGAAAACCTTTGCCTCTAGTATTGGCAATTCTACAACGATAATTGCATAGTGGCCTAAATTGGAGGTTTGTGTGTCATTTTAGATTAAGGGGATCAAGATTTGTAAGAAAATATTGAAGGAGCAACATTTTCCTAGAATTATATTACACTGTTGTGATGGTTGGAACTATTGTGGAGGTTTAATTGAGCATTACATTCCATCATTTGATCGCTTGCCCTTGATCACTTAACTATTCATTGTTTTTATTATCATTGAGGTTTGTTTGAGTTGCATCAATCTAATCGTAGTATATGATTATTAAAACATCATTTGAGGATAGATTTCAATAAAAGGGAGTTGTGTCTCTATTGTACATAGGAATGTTCACTACTAGCCCGTCATCATCTCAAGGATCCAATCCACTTGTCATGGCATTCTTTAACTAACATATACATCAAATATGTTGTATGTATAATTTAGTATAAAACTAGATTTATCTCTAAGATTTATATTTTTAGTTATGCATATCAAAAACTGTACTCTTTCAACTATTATAAATAAATGAAATAGAATCAAAGTTTGTATATTATGCTTTTAATCTAGTAGTTATTGTTCCAAGTATTATAGTCTACTATAATTAGTTGCACTTCATATTATTTCAATTTGAAATCTTTTAGAAAATACCAAAAAAAATAGAAAATTATGTATAAAAGAATTGGGGACATTACATTGTTATTAGAGCAATATATCTTGCCAACCTATTTGGGGTGGATCTAATTTTGTGATGTAAATTTGATTTGATGCAAGATAATGATAGGGGAATCAAATATCAATTAAGGGAAAAGGGGAAAGAGGAAACCATGAATGATAGAAGAGAGGAAACAAACATCCAAGAAATCATTACCTAAGGTAACAAGGAGTTGACTAAAGAGATCCAAAATACCATGAGAAAATTCATATTGAAGATGGTTAGAACCTTAAGGGAGTTGAATTATTATCTAAGTGTATATAAGCATATGGCTAATGTAGCAAGGGAAGGGATTAATACAACCATTGAGAGGATCTCAACCATCCCTCCAACCAAGACATTATGGGCCAAATTCCTTCAAAGAAGGGAAAATGAACCATTAGAGGAGAAGCATCATTTTTAGATACACATAGAGGATGATATAACAAGGTATCATGATGAGTATAATGCACTAAGCTAAGCAATCTATAATAACTTATCATTTGGTGATTATTATTATTTAAAAGTAATAAATGGACCTAAAGGGGAAGGATACATCATCGTGATCAACCTTGAAAGAACATACAATGTCAATTGAGTAAGACCACCCTTCCTATGTATGACGGGTCCAAAAAATGTTCAACTAGGGCATGATTGCAAAAAAAATTAGATACATACTTTTCATTGAACCCTGTGTATGAAGAGGATGCAATCAACCTTTCCACCCTTCACTTGGAGGAGTAGTGCATGAATGGCAATATCATGGCATGGTTACACAAGGGCATAGTTCCATCACTTCCTTAGAAGAATATGGCCAAATATTGATAAAGAGATTTGATAGGAAGGATCCATAAGTCTATTTTAAAGAGATAACATAATTGAGGCAAAAAGACACCATAGAGAATATTGTATCAATTTTTCAAAGACTATGAATGATTATACTTGATGTGATTGAAAAGAGACCCATTGTGCTTTTCACAGAAGGACTGAATAAACCACTCAAAGGATTGATTAATGAATTTGATCAAACATCCTTGCAATATGTTATCAACAAGGGTTTGAACTTAAAGACTTTGGAGGACAAGAACATATTTATTCCAAGATCCCACCTATGGGGTAGTTTAAGAAACATTTTCAAAAGGTTTTCTCTCAACCCAAGGTGCTACCTCCAAAAATAAGAAAGATTGAAGATTCCAAAAATGAGCTTCAAAGAAAGAAATTGTGCTTTTCTTGTAGATATTCATGGGAGCCTAGACATAGATGACTAGAAAGAGATAAGTACAATATATAGAGGTTATTTTAGATGAGGATTTAGAGATAGAAGAGTCAAAAATTGAGGTTGTGGTTGATGAGATAGAGAATTAAGACAAGGGAGAAGAACAATCATCAAGAGGTGCCCTTATTTCTCTTTCTAGAGCACCCAATTATTCCCCTCTTACATTAAAGGAGTTTTGTAGGCTCAAAGTGATAGTTTTGATTGATAGTGGGGCCACCCACAACTTCATTGATGAAGGATTGGTAACTAAGATGGGGACAATTTTTTTTTTTGAGGGATTTAATGGTGTTGTAGTTGATGAATTCACTATCCTTTGCACCAAGAGGATTCAAAATCTTGATATCACTTTAGGAAGGCATAGATTATGTGATGATATTATGTGGTTTGAATTAGTGAGATAGGTGTGGTTTTGGGTGTGTGATGGTTACATTAACTTGGATATTTCACCCAAAATTATCAAAATATGGAATTAAAGTTCAAATCTAAATAGAAGGAAGTGGTTCTTCAAGGCCTCTCTCATGGAGCATCTTGAGTTGTTTTAGATAAGAGGATGGAGAGAGATTTATGTAGAAGTCAAGTAGTTTGGGCAACATAATGTTTTATCATGGATACAGATACATCACATGTTGAGAAGCCCTATTATATTGGTATTCAATATATTTTAGATAAGTAGCATTGTATTAAATGATATTCCTCTAAGATTACAACTAAATAGAGGATTTTTTTCATTTCATTGAGTTAGAGAGAGATCTAAGCCAATCATCACTAATTCTAATCACCATCCTAGGAAGCATAAATTAGAAGAGATTGAGGAGACAATTAATGAGCTATTGAACATGGGTCATAGAATCCCTATTGCTAGTCCTTTACTTCTTCAATAGTTTTGGTGAGGAAGAAGGATGGAACTATGAGGATATGCATTAACTATAGGGTTATCAATAAGAAGATAGTCAAGAACCACTACCCTATTCCAAATATTTATGAGCTTCATGGAGTAATTTAGTCCAAAATTGATCTTTGATCTGCTATCATTAAATAAGGGTGAGAGATGAGGATGTGTACAAGATAGCTTTCAGATGTTAGTATGGGCATTATGAGTTTTTATTCATGCCATTCAATTTGACTAATGTATTGAGCACCTTCCAAACTTGCATGAATTAGGTATTCATTAATTGGTTAGAAAGCTTACATTAGTTTTCGTTGATGGCATAATTATTTATAGAAAAATATGGGAGGATCATTTGAGGCATATAGATGAGGTGTTTGGAAGTTTAGAGCAGCAATCACTATTTTCAAAGGCATATAAGTGTGAATTTGGAATGATGGAAATTTTGTATTTGGAGCAAATCATTAGTTCCCAAGGAGTGCAAGTACATCAAGATAAGATTTTAAGGCAATTTGAGATTGGTGACCTTCTAAGAATTTAACATAGTTAAGAGGGATCTTTGAGATTTTTAGCTATTCTATGAGGTTCATCAAGGGTTTCTCATAGTTTCAATGAAGAAAGGATCCTTTTCTTGGTTGGGATTCAACATAATGGTCTTTTGATAACCTCAAGGAGTTAATGATCTCATGCCCTATTTTGGATATTTCTAATTTTTCACTTCCCTTTGTTTTAGAGTGTGATGCTTTAGGGGAAGGGATTGGAGCCATGTTGATTCAAAAAAAGAATCCCATAGATCTTAAGAGTAGGAAAATAAAGGAGTCAAAAAATGGTTCTATGTTTATAATAAGGGGATGTTGACTATCATGGGTGATCCCACAATAGTGGTTTACAATTTTTGGCCAATCTGGACATTGAAATTATTATTTTTAACTAAATATTCATATTTGGGCACCTATAGCGGCTAAACCGTGAATAATTTGAAGATGATGCAAACTAGAGTCTCATCAAATTTTCTCTGTAGATTCTAAAAATATTTTTTTCAAAATTTTTGGAATCAAATTGCACTTCTTTTTTGATCTCCCATGAAAACTGATTTTTTTCAAAAAACAACATTTTTAAAAAGTGATGCACACCGTATAACACATAACTTTTTTCCATGAAGGATAAAATTCTAATTCTTTTGAATTTAGATTAGTAACTCTGATATCTAGTGCTTCCACTTGGTTAGATAATTTTTATTGAATATTTTTTCTTTAATCAAGTTTGAAGTCAAACCAATTACAATTCGACATAGCGTTGTATAATGCATAACTTTTTGTGTATATCAAATTCATTTTTATTTTTGTTGGACCAAGGACTTCAATATCTAGTGCACTCATATTTTTCAAATTTTTTTGATAATTTGCTATTTTTCCACATGTGCAGAACAGAGACCTTCATTTTTGATGAAAAACCTATTTTTAATAAAACTAAAAAAACAAATACATAATAAAACCAAAACATATTAAAAGTATATTCATTGGATAGATCATTTTAAGGACTACCTGATTCCAGTTGGGTTTGTGAAGATTCATCCATTTTCATCCTCAACCTGAGCTCTGAAGTGGCAAAATTTAGGGTTTTTTTTGTGTCTTAGGCAGGGATGAGGAAAGGGGGGAATGAACCCTAGGGTTCATGAACCCCTAGAGGTTCGCTACTAGGGTTCATTCAAACCTTGGGGGTTTTGTGGATTTTAGGAAAATTAAAAGGGTTCAAACCAGTTCTAGAGAACCCCTAATGGGTTCAGTCAAACCAATAGGTTCGTACGAACCCCTAAAATCAAGTTTTTTTTTCCATGGATTCATTTTTTGTGAGTTTTCCTTCCTCACTTCAATTGTAAACCACTATTGTGGCTTCACCCTCATGCATGTATTGGAAAGTTTAAACAATACCTTTTTTGTGTGAAATTTGTAGTGAAGAGGAATCATAATAGTTTGAGATTATTTCTCAACCAAAAGGATATAAATGAGAGGTAGATAAGTTAGGTATGTAATTTATATGCTCGTGATTTTGAAATTGAGTGTGTTAAGGAAAAAATAATTTTATGGTTGATGCTAGAAATCCCATTTTTTGTTTTATATATGGTATTGTTTTTTTATTCAAATGGTAAACACTTTTGAACTAGAGCTATGAACTGGAATACAACCACTCAACAATACCACCTCAACAGGGTTTGAACCTTGGTTTCAAGAACAAAAATGCCACCTTTAAACCATCACACCATGCCAATATCGGCAAAATTTTAATATTAAGGTTTGGGACTTGGTTGTTGGCACTACAGGCAAGAAGCCCCACCAGTTCACCAAGGAGCCTCCCCTTAGTATGAGGGTAAACAACAAACTCCATTTTTGACGTGGTAGAGAGAAATCCCACGAGGTTTGAACCTTGTTGTTGGATCTATAGGCAAGAAGCCCTACCATTTCACCAAAGGGTCGCCCCTTTTATATATGATATTGTTATTGATTGGAAAATTTCTATATTTTTTTAGCAATGCCAAGAATGCTTTTTCTACTAAAATTTTGGAGAATAATTTATGAGATGATAGATATAAGGTGGTTAGTGAGCTCATCCTTTACAAGGATAGAGTATACATTATTGTTGAGTCTAAGGTTAAGGAGAAGATATTAAGAGTTATTCATGATACACCTTTGGTGGGCCACCTAGGGTACTAGAAAACCTACAATCAATTAAGAGAGATATTTTCTTTGAAAGGAATCAAGGGATATGTTTTTGAACACATTAGGGAGTGTGTGGTATGTCCAAAAAAAAAAAACATTTTTATGATATATTCATATTATAAGGCATCACCAGTGGTTGATTTATTTTTTAAAAAGGTGTTTTGATATCATGGATTGCCTAAAAACATTATGATTAATAGGGAGAATAGGTTCTTTAGTTTATTTTGGAAAGATCTCTTTCAATTAATACTTGTTTAGATTTGACCCTTAGCACTAGCCATCACCCTCAAATGGATGGGAAGATAGATATTGAAAATAATTGGATTGAAGGATAATTGAGAAACTATATTACAAGAAAAAAGTGAATTAAATGCCTTTATCTTGGGGAATATTGTTATAATTGTGCACATAATATATCCACGAGTGTGACACCTTACAAAGAATTGTATGGATATGATTTATTATCTTTTATGGATTTGATCATTTTAGATAGTAGATTACCGAGAGCAAGGGATTTAGTTCAACAAAGTCAAGACATTTTGAATGTACTTAGGAAGAATATAAAACAAGACCAAAATTAGCAAAATATATATGTATATTACCACCAATTGGAGCGCACTTTTAGGGTGGGAGATATGGTATTTTTGAGATTAAAACCCTATAGATAATCTTGTCTCAAAGGAAGGGGAGAAAAAATATTAAACCATGATTTATGATCCTTACAAGATTTTGAAAAGGATTGGAGAGCTTTCCTATGAGTTAGAACTTCTAAAAACTAGAAAAAATCATAATGTATTTCATGTTTCATGCTTTAAAAAGGAACTTGGATAACATGTTACTCCTTTAAAGTTTCCACCACTTGATGATGAGGAAAAACTAATCTTGGTACCTAAAGCTATCATAGATAGTAGAGAAAGAACATTTAGGAACATGACCATAAATTAAGTACTTGGTACGTTGGAAGAGCCTTCCACTAAAGGATGCTACATGGGAAGGTATGGGTATTTTTTACCATCCAAATTTATAATTCTTGAGGGAAAGAAATTTTGATAAGGGTGGACTATCATGTCCTCTTTTTTGAAATAGCATCATAAAAGACCTATATACTAGTCTCATTTCTTGTAGGCTAAATAATTATGCAAGAGGAATGAATATTAATGTTATTTTAAGTTGGGCCTAGTCACTTTTATCTTTGGGTAGCTTAAATTAGAAGTCTTTTTAAGCACTTAAGTATAAAAAGTATTTTTAATACGTGGAAGGAAATTTAAATCCAAGGGCCCTATGTGGAAAGGTATATCAAGGAGGTTCCTAGCTTCATTTTATTATCAAGTTTTTTATTTAGCATTTTCATTGTGAGATTGTGTTTGAATTACATCTAAGGATGAAAACCCTTAGATATTTTCTAGAGACTAGGAGGAAAAAAACCCTCTTGTCTCTCCTTTGGTGGTGAGGATGAAAACCCTTGTCTCTAACATTAACAATTTTGTACCAATATTTGCATGGTGGACTAAATTAGAGATTTATATATCATTTTAGATCAATGTGATCATTTCTTTTAGCAAATATCAAAGGAGTGTCATTTTCTATTATTGCATTGCATTGTTGAGGTGGTTGCAACTATTGTAGAGGTTTAATTAAGCATTGAACTCCATTGTCTAATAGTCTTATCTTGATCACTAGACTATTTGTTGATATTTTTATCATTAGGTTTTATTTAGTTGCATCAACCTAATCATATTCTATGAATATTATAGCATCATTTGAGGGTGGATTTCAATAGAAGGGAGCCACATCTCTATTGTAGTTAGGTATATTCTCTATCAACCCATCATCATATCAAAGAGCCAATCCACTTGTCATGACATTCCTTAGTAGACATATACATAAAATCTATTGAAGGTACAATTTGGTATAAAAATAGGTGTAACTCTAAGATTTATATGTTTAGTTCTATACACACAAAATATATTATTTCAACTACTATTGACAAATAAAATAGAATTGGGGTTTCTATATCATATTTCCAATTTGATTGTTGTCATTTTTGTTCTTATAGTCTATTGTAATTAGCTACAATTATTGATTATCCACAAGTCTTCACAATTTAATGTTATATTGTGTATAAAAGGAAATTCATTATATTCATATTAATGATCCATCCATTTTTTGAGAATTAAAAAAATATGTTCATCTACACTCTAATTGAGCAAGGAATCTAATATATATGATCATACCCATCCTATTGCATGTGAATCACCTAAAAATCATTCTAGAATTCATGTGCATGTTTTGAGTGTGGGTAAAAGCACAAACCTATGTCACACTTTATTAAGGAATCAACCAACAACAAAAAAAAAATGAACTTCAACCACATAAAAGTGGTCTTTATGTTTTGAATTTCAAAATGGTGTAAACTAATGAAATGTAGAACTTTTGATGAAGTTTATTCCTATAATTTTTCAAATTTTTTTTTTAAAAAAATTCATTATGTTTTTATCAATTTAAGGACATATTTTGGAATGTTGAAAATTTTAGAAAAGAGTGACTTCACAGGCCATCAAGAAACAAATTGAAAAAAACTTCATTTCTCCCTAATTTTTTTCTCCAAATAGGTAACTTCAATATCTTGTGCATGGATTTTTTTTTTCAAATTTTGATGTATATTTTTCTTGTAATAATGTTTTAAAGTAAGACTTGTTAGAATTTGACAGTTTTCATGGGTCGTCAACTATTATCAATTTTTTTAATCATTTTCAAAAAACAAATTATACCCTTTTGAAGAAGGCTCTCTCCTCTTGTGCCCCATCTAATTTTAATTTTTTTTAATATGTTTTACTATTTTTTTTATTCTCTAATCAGCCTCTTTTTTAATTTTAATAACCTAGTTGCATTATTTGCTAAATAAAAGTATATTAAAACTAATCAAAATATAAAATATATATATTTGATTCACTCACTGAGCTTCCACATAAAAGGGTATTTTCTTTGTAGAAAAATCATTCTGACTGGAGAATACTCTTCCATAGTTGAATGTTTCAAAAAAAAATTTAAAATGGTGAGTTGGCTGCTAAGTAGGATGCCAACTAGACATGCTCGACTGAGTATGTTTCGGCCAAAACATACTCAGCCAAAAATTGCTCAATATTTTCAAGCTATATATACCAAATATACTCACTATTTTCACATTTTTGGCCAGATGTATTAGGCCGAGTGACTTTCAATCGAAACCTCTTCAACCGAAAGGGTACCCACCATGTTGTTGTTGCGTGGTTTCAACTAAAAGCCACTCAGCCAAATATATTCCTACCAAAAATAGTTCACTCAAAACTATTTATTTGGCTGAAAGTGTGACGCACTATTGTGCTTTTACCTGTGTGTTATTTGTCAAGGTACTTTTAAATTCTACCAACTTGACAAAAAAACCCCTTGAGAATTTGATAGAGAATACCATTAACTAAAAGTTTGTTCATATGAAAATTCAAAAGATAAAATTTGGAGACAATCAAAGATTGATTTCATAGATACAAAGAATTTTTTTAACCCTTAACTAGATCCAACATAGATAAATAAATAAATATTATGATTTTGATCAACACACATGATTGTTTAGAGCATTTCCAAATTCCAAAGGCATAAGGATCTCTTTATCTTCAACAAACAACAATTGTTCTTCAATTAAAAAACTAAGCAATCTCTCGTCATTTATTACTATTTATAGTATGATTATACTTTGTTTCTAACATGTATATTATGTTTCTTATGAGGTGACACGATAATAAACGTCATAGACACAGGTTTTAGGTATTTTCACCATTATTGTAAAGGATCGATAGAATGGAATAATAAGTTCTTTAGATTATGTGCTTAGTTAATAGACAATAATATTTACCAAATCTAAATATCAATACATATAAAAAATAATGGAGCAATATATAGTCACAAGATAACATAAGACAACAAAGTTTGTGTGAGAAACCCACCACAGTGTTCGTAATTCTATTATTTAGAATCAACCCCAATTCAATACAATAAAGTATTTGGAAAACTTTTTAAATAGTCTCAATCTACAACATATCCTTCTTCTACAATCTCTCAAGTATTTACACACCAACAATGTACAAATTTCTTCACTATCTACTATAATGAGTTCATAATCTTGAGTAACCTTATAATATTTGCACAAACTATTATATAAAGATATATTCATGGTAATTCCAATAATTTTCTTATATAACTAACTCATGGAATACCAAGAGTTATGTAGCCATATTGCATGCATAATTATGAAGGGCACACAATCTACTAAGAGGGGGGGTGAATCACTAGATCAAATCTATTTAAAAATCTTAACTTCAACACACATATATTTGAACATGAAACTTGAATCAACACTACTACTAATCAAGCAACATTCATGAGCACACATTCACACAAGAGAATGCACTAGATATATGTAGAAACCCAAGATGGGAAAAACATGGTGAGAATAGCTACTTGGATCTATTGTCCAAATCCAACCTTACAAAGCAAGAATATGATAAGGGAATTTACAATATGAAGTAAGCACCAACCTACCAGAGATATCAATCCCCAAATGTATCTATAGGCACCAAACTACAAGAGACACTAATCTCCAATACAAATATCTGAGCACCAACTCAATGAGTAGAACATCGATCCTATCGGATTACAAAGATAAAGCTTTGTAGACCTTCAATGCTAATTACATAGCTTACACATTGTTTGAACTTGACTTAGACATTCTACTATCCTCCTTAAGATATTCTGATAATGGTAAATAATGATTGAGATGCTTCACAACGAATTACACTTTCTCGCACACTTGTATATTCACTCACCACCTTCTCTTCAATTATTCATTATACTTCACACTTTTCACCTGCAAAAATGTATGATGATTATATACATGACATTACATTAATATTACTCCATGTTGGCTAGGGATCTACAATTAACCGAGATGACATAAGGTGGACCTAAATTCAAATTACATGAAATGTGTAGCAAGTCGTCCTAAATCAAATTTGTTGTTGTCAAAAGAACCTAATGTCATGCACTTCCTATAGGAACCTTAACTTGGACCTATTTTAATGCCACACACTAACTTCGAATGCCGCACACTACTAGTTGTTATCAAATAGTCTAGAACACTAATAGGTTGACAAAAAAGCACAAAGATCCTTTTGTCACTTTAAAATTTATCTATAATGCACCTCCATTTTGAAACATCTAAAATATGATGACAAACAAGCACAAGGATAGGAAGGAATGATAAAATCACAGTGTTGCAACTCACCACCATTCAATGGCTTCCTTGAAGGACTAAAGTCATGCACATCACCTCAAGGTCATGATATTGCTTGCTTGATTTTCTTGAATGCTTGAATTCTTGAATTGCTTTGGAGACCTACAAGAGTGTTAGCCTTCACAAAACAATGATAACATGAACACACAAATTCACAAATGATTTGACATGATGTTAGAATCTTGAATTTTTATAATAATGCTATGAAAATATTGCTCTTGACTTGTTCTTGATGATAGTAGTTGCTCTTAATGTTCACCTCTTGCTAGTTTTTTCTTGTTAGATTTGAAATGATGCAATAAGTAGGTATTTATAGGCATTTATTCAATTTCCCAAAAAATAAATCATGATAGCCAACTTTAGACAATTGAATTGCAAACATTAAATTGTCGACATCGACATATTTGAATTTGGAGTGTCTTTGCCCTATTTTCTAGGATTTTAGGTGTTGGGGGCAAGGTCTTAGATAAATGCAATTGATTCCTCAAAAATTATAAAAAATAGGTCATAGAATACATAATTTAGGAAATTAAATACTCAATTAGGTCCAATAATTTGAGGGACCAAAGATAAGGTGAAATTGTCATGGGTGACAATTTACGATAATAAATTTAGCCCCCACTTTAGTGAGAGTATGAACTTACGCTCAGACTCACACTAAAGTAGAAAATTTATGTCAAGAGGGGTCCAATTGTCCAAATATTGAAGATATAAAATGACTAAGGATCTAGGGGGTTGATCAAGCCCCCACAATCCAAGATCCAATGGCAAACCAACATAAGCACAAAGGAACACACATATGTATGCAATGTAGCAAGAAAACACACACTAACATACAATGTTAGAAAACATGAAGCATACACAATGAAAACACATGGCACAATGGAACATACAGACGACAATGAAATGAAAATAAACACGATGTAAGCACAATGTAAACATGAAGAAGACATAGTAAAACACATAAAAAAATACAAGGTTAGTACTAAAATATTCAAGTTTATAAGGCAAAGAGACCTCAGTCTTAAATTGTCTCAAATACCAAATGTCATCCATCGAACAACTGTTAGATCACATTAGGAATAGCAAGTTGTGTTATGCCACATCACTCATGGGCTACATGGATCTACTAGCTAGCAAGATTTGTTATGCTAGGTTTCCATGTAATATGATGGGTTCCATAAGGCTAGCAATTTGTGTTATGCTAAACACTCATGAAACACATGGATCCACTGGAAAGCAAGTTGTGTTATGCTAGGTGGCCATGTTAAGGCATTCATGACACACAATAGAAAAGTTTGATATTTTCTAGATGAATCTATAATGTCGTAAAATTGTACCCCTTGCAATTTCACATACATTCTTGTGTCCGCTTTAGTGTTCACTCCCTTAGCATATTGTGTAGGCTCATTTTAGCCCTTGTATCAACCTTTTTCCCCTCTCAAGATGCTCTAGACCCCTTTTCAGCAGCTACCCTCATGCATCTTCTTTGCATCAAACTTTGTGTTTTTCCTGTTCTTGTTGTTTTGTAGTGTGATGTGTCTGGACACTAGCACGTCACATAGACGTCTACATGCCACACTAGCATCCTATGATGTTTCAATGTTCAAATGACCATTTTCATGCATGTTTGCCACTTGTCATCTGATTTTTGTTGATGGTGATGGCTCAGGATTCTTTGTAACTACCCGAGAAGCTTCTTTTTGCTTCTCTTCTCTCCTTAAATGCTATCTTTCCAATTCTCTTGCTTCTTCAAAGTGCTTCTAGCTTCTCTCCAACTTTTGCTCTTGCCTTTTCCTCCTCTCTTGCTCTTGCTATCTTGCTTGCACAACTCCATATAGCTTGTTACAACAACACTCTTAAACTCTTACAACACTCTTTGCAACACTCTTGGCTCTTGTAGCTCTATTGCTCTCTCCATTTGGCTTCCTTAAGCCTTGCAGCTCTATCTCCCCCAACTTGTGCTAGCGAGCATCTTGGGATTTGTCACATCCCCTATCTATTGCATCTCTACTTTGAGATACGGGTTCTCCTCCTCGAGTGGGGATCGCTTTTATCACCTACATTTTGTGATACAATTTCTCCTCCTCGAGCAAGGACATTTCAATTTTATCATCTCTGTCTATCTATTTGGTTGTCCATGGAGGTGGGAACACCAAAACAGGGGTTTGACTGAGACAAACCCCTATACAGCCCCAACATTTTATCCAGATCTTACGCATGCAGGTATTGAAGATATTCACATGTTGGAGGTTTCATTACTTTAAGGCTTTTTGTGAGAATTTTTTTTCTCTATCCTCTTTAGTTCTGTCATCTACTTTACTTTATTTCGGTTCTATTACTTTATGTTGCTTTCTCGCATTCTATATGTTCTTAGCGATCAGATTGCTAGTAGTCACTTAGCTATTTTCTGTGATAAACTCGCTTGTTGGTCCGTATGGATTGCAGTGTGCCACGTTGTTGTCTCAAACCTGTGTTGTTGTCCTTTGGCCGAGAGCTCATTAGTTTGTCTAGAAAAACTTCATGACATGTTCTTTCTGATTATAGAACTCTTGTGTTTGTTCCTTGAGGTAGTTTAGGGAAGTTCACTCCGTATACCTCTAAATGAAGAGAACTCATGAGTCACGAATCCCCCTTCTCTACATTATGGTGAACCCAATGTGAACACAATATTAAAAAGAAAAAACTAAGAATTTATTTACCCCAACTTGGTGGGGTCATAACTTTTGATTCAGTGCTCATAATTCATAACCGTTTACACAGTTGGAAAGGTCTCCTAGAATACTAATTCAATCCTAAAAATATAATGCCCTTGGCAACCAAATTTTATGGACCGACACCAGTTTCGACCCCAAATTCTGCTCTGAAGACCTCCGAAAATACAAATTACTAGAACCTAGAAAATACCAAAAATTTTGAAAATTTGGATTTTTGGTTTTTCTCAATTATGTCACCAGCCAACTTGTTTATTCATTGTTTATTATATTTAACTTACTATTTCCAAAATGAATTTAATATCTTCTTTTATTAGTTCAATATCTAATTATATTCAAAATGTTAATGATGTTTCATTTCATGCATGTGATAGTGACTTGGCTTTGCCCATGTCACTTTGTATCTTTGATCCTTCTAATGAGATTCCTCTCACTTTGAAGGATATCTTGTTGCAAGAAGATGAAATCATTGATACCTTTCTTAATGTTACTCTACCTTCTATTCATTCCAATGCACTCTCTTTTGGAGATGATGCATTCGTGATTGATGAATCTCCTCTCCATTCTAATGCACTCTGTACTAGAGGCGTTGCATTGGTGAATGATGAATCACATCTTTGTTCTGATGCACTCTCTTCTAGAGATGATGCATTAGAAAATGGGGAACCTCCTTCCACATCTGATCCTCCTTGGATTGATGTTGAGAATATGTCTTCAAATAATTATTCCACTAGTTGTGAAGAGTCTATATATATAATCTATGTCTCTGTTGCCCCTCAAATGCCTAAGAGACTTGTTATTTATTTGACTCCAGCTAGTCCTTCTCCTAAAAGATTTTGTTCTATTAATGGTGTTATATTTAATAGTGATTCCCTTGATCTTTCTATGGCTCCCACTTATGGAGTGGTAGCCCATACTTATAAGAATAGAATAAATAAACAACCAAGCCTTCCTCAAGCACCTAAACCTACAACTAAAGCACCCGGTGATTATGATCTTGTCGAGCAACTCCAAGTTACTCAAGCTAAGATCTCACTATGGGACTTGCTTTATTTTGCTCTAGTTTATCAAGGTATGCTTCAGGAAGCCTTGCATAAGATCCTCTTTCCTTCTACTAGGCCGATAGATGCTAATGCATTGATAGCCTATAATCGTGTGGATTTTCTAAATATCACGTTCTATCCACAGGAACTTCCACCTCTAAAAGTATAGACGCAAGCAAATCCTTTGATGATTATAGTTAACATTAATAATATTAGCATTAGGCATACTCTCATTGACACTGGTTCAATGCTCAATGTATGTAGCATTGATCTATTTCCTAAGATTAATATTGATTCATCTTCTCTTAATGCTTCTTCTTTTGTCATTTGTGGGTTCAATAATGTCGATCAACAAGCCCTAGACATGATAGCCTTTACTTTGGGGTTGGGACCCTTTGCTATACCCACCCTTGTATATGTTTGCAGTTGTTGGTTAGGTTTCAGTTGTGCCTACTCTTATCCCTTCAATGTCTTCCAATGTGTCGATGTTTACTCCAGCAATACCTACTACAAAGGTTATTCTTGAGATAGATGTCCCTGAAGAAGATCCTTCTAAAGCAAGAAATCTTAATTTTGTTCCTTCTACCTCTTCTCAAAAGAATGCATGTCTTGGTGATGATTGGGTTTCTTTAGACTTTATAGAACCCTACATTGGAGAGTATAAAGTCACCCTGATCCACTCATTCCTTCCAATAACATCATCCAAGCCCGCTATTGGAGATGAACATTCTTTTGCATCATGGGGTAATGTGAATACAAATTGTAATATTCTCAATGTCGATCCTCCTCCTTCTAAGGAAGATGATCGCACTTCTATTAAAAAGGTTAATGTTGGTAGTCATGTCAAGAAGGATGATAGTGATCCCTTAGAAGAGTGTGATCCCCATTGCTGGAATAATGTTCTCTATGAAGATCCTCCTTTATTTACTATCTCCATGCCTTCTTCTTGTGAGCAGTCAAACTTTTCTCCACAAGAGAATGGCTTGCTTCCTGCTCCTCATTCTTTATCTAAGCAATAATGTATTTTGTTGAGGCTTCTAAAAGCCTATTTGATTACTCTTCCTTCTCCTACATGTAAGAAATTTCATAAACATGATAAGGAAAAACATTCTTTCTATGCATACCATCGAGTGCCTAGCCATTCCACTAGTGAATGCAAGGCCTTCAAAGATAAAATACAACAACTTCGTGATTTAGGTGTCATCACTCATTTATTTGTTGATGCACCTACCTTTTTTCACATGATAATTGATATTGAGGCTTGCCTCTATCTTGCATGGTTCTCCCCGTTTGTATGTTGTGGGCAGTGATAACTCATTCTGGAGATGTGTGTCCTTCTTAAAGGACCCCCTCTCTTCTCTATTTCTTTCAATTGAAGCTTCCCCTTGAGTGGGCCCCTTGCTATCTTGAAGGGTTCCCAAGGGACCCCCTTTGAAAGTATTTATCTCAAATGAATTCAATGGTGTCTAGCTTGGGGGAAGCCTGACTAGACCTATCTTTTCTATGACTATCCTGCAACGCAGTTTATAGTAGCCACATGCCTCTCTGATAAATCTTGCTCTGCAGGACCAAGAACCTATGGAGATTCTTTGCATCAAGCTTGCCTAACATGTTTAGTCTACGGATTAACATGTTGCTTTGTAGGTGCGCCTGCAAAGCTACTTTCTAGTCTAACTCTGCAGAGTCCCCTTCCATCGAGCTTCCTTCATGAGAGAAAATTTGGGGGATTCCTTCTTGCAGGTCTGTAGGCTTGTAAGGTGCTTACTTCATTAGGCTTCCTTCATGAGAGAGAGCTTGGGGGTTGCCTTCTTGCAAGTCTGTGGACCTGTAAGATGCTTTCATCCTACGAGATTTGTCCATCGTTGGTTTGTGAGACTCTAGTGCAATTTTTTCAACTCTATAGGAGAGAGTACCTAAAGAGCCCTTTGTTCACCTTCTATAGGCCTATGGATCTGTGGTGCATTTTTTCAACCTTCCTTAGGTCTAAGGACCTGTGCGGCCATCTCTCTTGGAATTTTCATTCCTTTCTAACTTCTCCATCTCTCTCTTAAATTCTCTTCTCTTCTCAAATTGTGTATACTGGATTGAAGATATGTATCTTCTTCATCCTAAGTATATGCTCTTTCTCTCTTTGACATTGGTTGCTTCCTTGACTTTTAGGTGCATTCTTCTCTTAAAGCAATTGATCATTACATTCTTCTCTTCATTTTAGAATTATTCTATGTGTTATTGTTTTGAATTTGGGGATGACACATAGTATTGAGACAACATTTTACACCAAGGTCTCTTTCACTTTGTTGACTCAAATCCTTTAGTTTTGTGTTTTTTTATGTTCTAACCTTGTGATGTGATGGCTTTTCATTTTCTAACACTATTGTCTTGTGCAGGTCTTTCTTTTCTAATGTGTTCGTTTTGTAGGTCATCAGCCTATGGGCATGGTTCCTTGGTTCAAACAGTCATTTGTTTCCTCTATAGTATCCTTTTGGCATCATGATGTTATTTATGTTTAGTAGATTTCCTTTAGCATGCATATTAGTGTAGATTCATATGCTCACTAAAGTGGGGGAAAAATGTAATGTCGTAAAATTGCACCCCTTGCAATTTCACATACATTCTTGCATCTACTTTAGTGCCCACTCCCTTAGCATCTTGTGTAGGCTCATTTGAGCCCTTGCATCAACCATTTTCCCCTCTCAGGATGCTCTACACCCCTTTTTAGTAGCTACCCTAGTGCATCCGCTTTGCATCAAACTTTGTGCTTTTCCTATTCTCATTGTTTTGTAGTGTGATGTGTCTAGACACTAGTGTTTCGTGTGGAAGTCTACGCATCATGCTAACATCCTACAATGTTTGAACATTCAAATGACCATTTCCATGCATGTTTTCCACTTGTCATCTCCTTTTGTTGGTGGTAACGGCTCGGGATGCCTTGTAACCATCCGAGAAGCTTCTTTTTGCTTCTCTTCTCTCCTTAAATGTTATCTTTCCAATTCTATTGCTTCTTCAAAGTTCTTCTAGCTTCTCTCTAGCTTTGGGTCTTGCCTTTTCCTCCTCTCTTGCTCTTGCTATCTTGCTTGCACAACTCCATACAACTTGTTACAGTAGTGCTCTTAAGCTCTTACAACACTCTTTGAAACACTCTTGGCTCTTGCAGCTCTATTGCTCTCTCCATTTGGCTTCCTTAAGCCCTGTAGCTCTATCTCCCTCACCTTGTGCTTGTGAGCATCTTGGGATTTGTCACATCCCCTATCTATTGCATCTCTACTTCGTGATACGAGTTCTCCTCCTTGAGCGGGGATTGCTTTTATCACCTACATTTTGTGATACAGGTTCTCCTCCTTGAACAGGGATTGCTTTGATCACTTTGGCATTCATTTCAATTTTGTCATCTTTATCTATCTATCTGGTTGTCCATGGAGGTGGGAACACCAAAACGGTGGTTTGATTGAGGCAAACCCCTATATAGCCCCAACATTTTCTCCAAATCTTATGCATGTAGGTATTGAATATATTCACGTGTTGGAGGCTTCATTACTTGGCTTGCTGTGAGAAATTTCTTTCTCTATCCTCTTTAGTTCTATTATCTACTCTACTTTCTTTCAGTTTTATTACTTTTTGTTTCTTTCTTGCATTATGTATGTTCTTAGCAATTAGATTACTAGTAGTCACTTAGCTATTTTCTGTGATAAACTCACTTCTTTGTGCACTAGAGAGATGCTAGCATGTCGTGTTGTCATCCCAAGCTTGCACTGTCATCCTTTGGCCAAGAGCCCGTCAGTCTCTCTAGAAAATCTTTGTGACCTATTCTTTCTAATTCTAGAACTCTCAAGTTTGTTCCTTGAGGTAGTTTAGGGAAATTCGCTCCTAGAGGCTCTTTGAATGAAGAGAACTCATGATCCGTGAATTCCCCTTCTCTACAGAATCACAAACAAGAAGGAAACATTTTCTAGTGAGGACCATTTTTCACTAGGTGAGACCCCAAGGTAGCAAAATGTGAAACACACTAGGTCTAGTGAGGATTGCTTTTCACTAGGTGTGTACCCATAACTATACCAAGAGTTATACTCCCTAATAACCTTGATAAGGTGCTAAAAAATGTTATGATAATGGTAGACTAATTTCAATGCCTGTGAACAAAGTGAAGCAAAGAAAAATGCCAAATTCACCTAAGGAGGTGCAAAAAGTCACCTAAGGAGGCACAAAATAATGACAAGATAAGACTAAATCCTTAAGGGGTGTTGTATCAACACCACCACAAAAGACAAAAAACAACAAAGGGGCTTTGCTCAATACATGAAAGTCACACCTTAGGGAACATCACACATGACATCACCACCTAGAGAGGACTAGTTGAGGAATAGAAAATCACACCTTAGGGAACACTAGTCATAGTTTTATGAACAAGTCAAATGTAATATGCCAAGAAAAGTCACAATCTTATGGGATATTAAGCCTAATATCACTACAAAGGAGACAGGCCACAAGGATTGAGAAGGACACACTTTGGTTGACAAGGTCAGTCTTCCTAGGAAATGTATGTTATCATTTCTAAGAAGGGACTATTTCCTATGCAAACAATGAGTGGGGGAATATATGCCCCCCCTTAAAGTGTTAGTGTACTTGCTACATGCTAACATTTTAAGGAGATAAATATGGATCCCTTGTTAGAAGGAATACACCTAGACAAGGCTACCTAACCCTTTCCCCCCAAGTGTAGGGGAAAAGATGATCCTAGATGGTTATGATATGCTGCTCCTTGTGAAAGTATGATTACATAAATCCTATTTTATATCATCATGCATGGAAGTAAGAATTGTGTGATACTACAACCACCACATGGTAAGGAGAAAAGCATATGGATGTTACGTTATCATGTGTTCAACTTGGTCCCCATAAGGACCAAATTATTTCAATTTCTTCTTTAAAGCATAACACTCATCTATATGGTGTATGAACAAACTATGATATGCACAATAGGGTGTATTTTCATTCTTTTATTTATTGTTTTTTTCGTTCAGGCATAGGTGGTAATATAATTAAGCCCTTATCAACTAGTCTAGCCAATTCCTCTTCATTCTTTGATATAGGACATAGGAAATGTAATTTCTTAAGTTTATATTTCCTAGTTGGTAGAGCAATGGCTTGTTGTAAAGGTGGAGGATCTTGGTAACCTAGTCCTTTAGCATCTTCAGATGGTGTTTGTTCCAAGAGAGAGTGGACTTCATCTTTAGATGTCGCATCCTTGTTCCCTCAAAATCCAAAAGCTTTTCCCATAGGTCTATTCCAAGTTGATGGGTGTGTTTGCAACTTTATGCTCATATGATGGAGGCTCAGTTGATGTGCTTTCCTTGTGATTGTTATTGATAGGTGCTTTCATGCACATTGGTTGAGGTATGCTTTGTGACTCACTTTCGGGGTGTAAAAGAGTGAACATTTCAAGTGGTGGTATGGTAGGATATTGTTGGTATGGGATAGTAGGGAATTGCATTAAGGGATAAAAGGTTGCATTATTTTCAAGGTTGTGTAAGGAAATTTGTATGAATTCATGCATGCACTCTTCATCTTGGTGTAGGACTTCAAAAATACTTGTAATAGGAGATGAAGTATCATGAATGTCATTATTAGAATCAACATTATTACCAAACACATAGATTGAAACATCCATTAAGGATTTCAAAGAGGTCAAAAATTTGCCAAAACATTGATCCATCATGATGATATAATGCTTGTACTAAGGTTCAGACTGTTATGCAATAGGTAACTAGAAAATGGATAACAAATTCAAACAAAGGCTCCTGAGAGGGTTCTATCACATAAATCTAGGCCCCAAAAGGTAGGACAAAGGTGCTCAGGGCATCTGTGTCGTAGGTAGGGTTTCAAAAACTTCAAATTTTGATTATTTAGGGTGTTGTTTAAGGTTCTCAAATATGTATTCAAACAGGTCTAATAGTAAATTTTTTTCCAGGTTTTTTTGATTTTGTGATTGTGATCTTAACAATGCAAACATGCAACAATGCAAAAAGTAGATTGACGAGTCTATTTATTAGTTAGTTTTCTAATGTTTTTATGCAAGCTCATAGATATTCTAAGAAACTTATCTTATACATAGTCCTAAAATATACTATCTTTTATGCTCATTATGCAAACTTGAACCTGATTTTATGTATATGGAAATATGGTTATGATGTGATGGTTATTGCATAATTAATGTGTGAATATGTTTGAATTGTAATGGATATCTATGCTTAGCTATGGTTGTTAGTATTGTGTAAATTTTTTATGGACTAACTCTTTGCAACCAAGGAGCTAGAGGAGGTAGACTATAGCCCGTAACAACTGTGAGGTGCAACCCACATCCAAAGGAGTTTCCAAATAGTAGAGTGGGGGAGGTTCTAGAATAAATTGAGCACAAAAATCACAACATGGAGACAATTATTGAAGATGATTGTGTGTCATTATGAAATTTAATAAAGATGTTGAAGGAGAACCCTATTACAGTTAGGAGTCTAGCATGACTAATTCAAGCAATCCATATTTCAGCTCTTGTTGCAGTGGAGTCATAGTTCTATTTGGACTCTTCTTCCTTTTTCAGTTATAGTTTAGATTGCTTAGTCTTTATCACATTTTGATATATAGGGAGTGGTGATTTATGATTTTAGTTTAAATTCCTTATTTTAATAAACTGCCCCATGCCTATATGTATGGCTTGGTGGTTGAGGCATAGAGAGTTAGTTAATTGTCCAAAGCAGATGCATCTATCAAATATTTTTAGTTAGTCGTTATTCTTACATAGACAATGTTTATTGCTCAATCATGATTTCATGAATAATATATTCCAGTAGAATCTTATGTGATATTTTGAAGTTGTGCAATGAATGGTTTTGAGTTATTATGATTCTATTAATCTAAGAAGCTAGATTTGGGTTAGATCAGTGGAGATAGTCACTTGAGCAAGGGCCACACAAGGTAATTGTCCCTCACTTCACTTTTTGTATAATTACTTTTGTTATAGTAGTTATTTCATGAATGCATGTTGTCTTAATTAGATTCTTTGTGTTATAGTTGTAAATGGATACATGAACAATTCTTGTTCCACATTTATTCCTTAGTTTTCTTAAGCTTGTTGTACTCTAGAGTGTATGTTTACTTAACAATATTAGTTAGATTCCAACATTCATTTATTGACAGTGAATTAGTCACAGTCTTACACTATAGGTACCCATAGTGCCAACATTTCTTCTTTTACTATTATGCATTTTTATGATTTCTTGGCAAGTGTAAACACCTAAGATAGGATGATTTAGGTAATCTTGAGTATTTGAAAGCACATATAGTGCCAGTACCATCATAAGCTTACTAGCCCTAGTTGATAATTCAATGAAGGTATTTCCAAAGGTTCAAGTGGATTGTTCAACTATGTTTCCCCTCTGAATTGTGTGATTATCGCCAAGTTTACTAAACATTAGTAGGGAATCTAAATTTTTGGTGTCATTGCAAGGGATGGTGCTACTTTAAAAGATTAGTTTATGTTATTTCAAAGCTTTCCTAGTTAAAATTTACTTTTAGTATTAGGAAAATTAGGTTTTATTCCTTCAAATACTAGAAAATTTTACTAACATTGTGTAGGAGTTGTTGCTATACAAAGTCATACCTATTGTATGTGGAGGTAGAGAGACGCTTTGGAAGATTGTTTCCCTAAAATAAACAAGCTAGAGAAGATATTGGTGACCACAGTGATCAAAGTGAGGGTATTCCTGACAAAGAACTTTCCCTAAATCACCAAAATCTACTGAAAACATGGAGGAGACCTTCAAAACCATGGCTGATGTAGTAGTGGATGATCCACCAAAATATGTGACTTTTGAATTTCCAATTTCCAACCAAGAAAGGGTTGGTGTCTTGAAGAATATACCTCTTTCAACATTGTTTGTCTTCTATGGCTTGGTAATTGAGGATCCAGACACATTTGAATTTGAATTTGATGTCCTATGTAGGAGCTATGATTACACAAATGATGCTCATAGGTTAAGCTATTTCCTACAAATTTGAAGGATGCGGCAATGAGATGGTTTATGGGACTGGGCAGAGATGTTGTTCCAGAATGGAACACTATGAAAATAAAGTTCCTGGAAAAATACCAAGACTATTGTAGAGGAGTTGATAGGAGAAGAGATGACATTTTCAAAATGACTTAGAAAGAGGATGAACCATTGGAGGATTATGTAAAAAATTTACAATTCTCCTTTAAAAAGAACCCATAGAATAGGCTCTCAGAAGAATCCCTGAATCTTGTGTTTTTAAGAGGAGTCAATGATGATTGTATGGATGCCCTTAATCTTATTGGGTCAAGGGATGTGTCTCAATTACCCTTAAATGAAGAAAAATGCAAGGTTTGTAGAAATTATTCAAGGACCTTTACCAAAAGGACAAGGGGGAAAGAACATCTACTATTGGCAAGACATCCAATGGGGTTTCAAGAGTAGAGTTAAGTAACCTATTGTCCAACATGAAAGAAGATATTATAAGTCATCTATCCAATCAATTAGACAATCTACATGTGAAGAAAATGCAAGAGGAGGCTAAAGCAATACTTACTAAATATTGCCTCAATTGTAAACAAAGAAAAGCTAAATATAAATGTAAAAGGGTGGCAAGTATTATAGAAGATAAATTAGAGAAACTAGATTTTCAACCACTAGAAGATGAATATGGAGAAATATTCTACATTGCACAAAGAAGGCCATGGAAACCAAGAAAATTTTTCCATGAGTCCCTTTAAATTTCAATACATCATTCCTAGTTGGTAATCATAATTTCTCTACTTGGAACACCCAACCTTGGACAAATACCCAAAACTAATGGAAAAACACCCAACGATGGAAAAACCCTCAACAAAACTGGAACCAACAACAACCAAATGTATGGCCACAAAAAAAATTTCAAGGCTCTAATTACAACCCTCAATGTCCAGTGCAACAAAATCAATGGCAACCACAATGGAAAAAGGGCCAGTAGTGGCAACACAAAAATATTAATACCAATAGCCTTTATTTCCTTCTTAGCCACAATAGTAGGCCATCATGCCCAATCCATCAAACCCAACATCTCAGCCACCAAGAGCACCACAATTACCTACCCAACCTGCACCTAACCCCAATAACAAGTCTGTCCAACAGACATACACTAATGAGGTTATTTAATACCCTACTTATGGGGTAGAGGTGAGTGATGTCCACCTCGGGTTAGGGAAAACATTGGTTGGGCCTCCATCCCCTCAAATCACTAAGATGGTATATGAGGAACCCACAACTGAAGCTTTAGACTATTCACTTTTGGAGCATGGGTCAAATCAGGTAAATCAAATTATTTCAAGTCCAAAGCCTCCATTCCTTGAGCATTTAGCCATTCCAAGACATCATACCCAATCTAAGACAAACCTATTGGGTCAACTTAAGGATGTAAGTATCAAAATTCCTCTCATTCAAGCTATCAAGGATATCCCAATTTACACCAAGACAATAAGAGGCCTTTTGTCTTAAAAATCTAGGGAGAAAGAGGAAGGGCCCTCGGGTAGTTCATGTCCTAGGGAATCTTGCTGACATTATGCTAGGGAGTATAACTATCCCTAAATATACAAACCATGGAAATCTACTAGTGGATGTTACAATAAATGAGACCCTTATCAAAAACACCTTGATTGACTTAGGGCCCAACCATTAATTTCATGACTATGGAGACAATGTAACTATTATAGTTAATAAACCTTAGACCTATACCTATTGTTTTATAGTTGGAAGATAGGTCAATAGTGAAACCTAATGAGATCATTGAGGACTTAGTCATAGCATTAGATTCATGGGATTATCTTGCAAATTTCATAGTCTTGTAGCCAAAGGCCAACCTTGCAAGATATCCACTTATTTTATGCAGATCATGGTTAGCAACATCTAATGCATTCATAGGTTGTAGGTCTAGGAACATGATAATATCAAATGGAACTGTGACCAAGAAATTGTTCCTTTATCCACCAACCCAACCTCATGAAAATATAGAGCAAACTATATGGCCTACCTTGGATGAAGAAGATCACTCTTCCCTACAAAATCTCATGATTATTAAATGCAAACCCCTATTGAAAAATAAAGATGAGGATGATTTAATTGACCACATCATACATAATAATTATAGTAGGGACCCACAACAACAAGACTATCTTTCATGTCTGCAAGATCCACTATAGAATATTATACCTGCAAATTCATCAAAAGAAGTATCCCAGCTTTTCTATTCTCTTCTACCACAACAATGTGTCCCAAACATTAGTGGACTTGACCTTTCATGTGTACA
Source organism: Sequoia sempervirens (assembly GCA_007258455.2). NCBI lineage: Eukaryota > Viridiplantae > Streptophyta > Pinopsida > Cupressales > Cupressaceae > Sequoia > Sequoia sempervirens. The sequence continues at coordinate 279,720,017 of VDFB02193867.1, read as the reverse complement.
ATCAACATCCAAGACATTGGAAATCATGTGAGGTAAAATGTTGAATGTTAGTAATGGACTAACTAAAGAACAGTAGAATTCCATGAACACTATGTTGCAAGCACACTCAACAACCATTGAATGAGACTACCATGACTTGAAGGGGATTGATCCATACCTGTGTACACATAGGATCTACATAAATTATGGTTTCAAGCCAATCAAACAACCCTAAAATAGAATGAACCATTCCTTAAGAGAAATAGTTAAAACTGAGCTACAAAAATTACTTGATGCAAGTTTCATTTGCCCTATTTTTGATAGTCAATGGGTGTCACCTTTAGTTATTGTCCCTAGGAAAGGAGGAAAATGGAGGCTATGTGTGGAATATAGGGAGCTAAACACAACCACTAGAAAGAATCACTTTCCACTACCTTTTATTGACCAAGTACTTGATTCACTAGCAGGTAAAAAGTACTTCTCCTTCCTAGATGGATTTAGTGGCTATAACCAAATAAAGATATATCCAAAGGACCAAGATAAAACTACATTTACATTCCCTTGCGGAATATATGCCTATTATGTTCTTCCCTTTGGACTATGTAATGCCCCAACCACTTTCCATAGGGCAGTGCTAAGTATCTTCTTAGATTATGCTTATGAATCCATGGAAATCTACATGGATGACTTCACCACCTATGGAGAAACATATGAAGAAGCACTTAACAATCTAGAGAATTTTTTAAAAAGGTTTCAAGAACATAATCTATCATTGATTCATGAGAAATATTTCATGATGATGACTCAAGGGATTGTTCTAGGGCATTTTATACCAAGTGAAGAAATTCAAGTGGATCCCCATAAAATTGAGATCATCTCTACACTTCCTGTACCATAGAAACAAAGAGATGCAAGGAGATTTCTATGACATGTAGGCTACTATAGGAGGTTCATTCAAGATTTTAGTGAAATTGCAACGCCTCTATTTATTTTACTCACCAAAGATATAGAATTTGACAGGACTACATAATGTCAGCACTCTTTTGAAGTACTTAAGACAACCCTCACAAAAGCACCTATCTTGAGAGGGCCAAACTAGACATTACCTTTCCACATACATATTGATGCTTCTGATTTTTTATATAGGAGTAGTATTGAGACAAAAGGAAGATAATAAGGAGTATGCTATCTACTACATCAATAAGAACTTACAAGGAGCAAAACTCAACTATACAATTATAGAGAAATAGATGTTGGTAGTTGTTTATGCCATTAACAAGTTTAGGCATTACATCATTGGGTATCCCGTCTTTATCCACATATATCACACTATAATAAGGTAATTAATGAACAAACCTATGGTTGGAGGTAGACTAGTCAGATAGTTTTTCTCACTACAAGAGTTTGATATAACAATAGTGGATAAGCCTGGGATGGCTAATATGGTGGCAAATTTTTTGTCTAGATTTCCCACACAACTAGAAGGTGTTGTGGATGACTCTTTTGTAGATGAGCATTTATTTTCTCTCAATGTAAACACAACATGGTTTTCTAATATTGCAAATTATTTAGTGGCAGGACATATACCGTCACATTTCTCACATAGAGAAAAGAGACAACTAGTAGATAAAAGCTTTCCATATTCTTGAGTAGTTGGTTATCTATTCTTTACAGGTATAAACAATATTATGAGGAGATGTATAAGAGAAGATGAGGTCTTTGACATACTAAAATATTTCCATGATGAGCCCTGTAGGGGTCACTTTGCAGCTAGAAGGACAACATTTAAGATCTTAACAAAAAGTTACTATTAGCCAACTCTCCATAAGGATTCAATAAAGTATATAAGGATATATGATAGATGTCAGAGAATGGGAAAACCAACAAGAACAAATGAGATGCCTTTACAGTTATAGTTGCCACTACACCATTTGATAAATGGGGGCTAGACTGTATTGTCCCAATTTCACCAACATCTAATAACAAAGAATATATTTTAGTTTGCACAAATTATCTAACAAAGTGGGTTGAAGTCAAGGTATTACAATTTGCAAGAGATGGAAATGTAGCTAAGTTCTTATATGAAGACATCTTTACTAGGTATGGAGTACCTAGAGAAATTGTAACTGGTCAAGTTCCCTAATTCACTTTTGAACTCATTTCTAAATTGATTATAGAATATGAAATCAGGTATAGAAATTCAACACCTTATCACCCCCAAGCCAATGGGAAAGTGGAGGTTATAAATAGAGAGATCAAGAATATTCTGACCAAAACAGTGCAAATTCACAAGAAAGACTGGGCAACTAGATTACTTGAAGCAGTGTGGGACTATAGAACATGGAAAATAACTATAGGTTTCACACCTCATGATTTGGTGTATGGTAAAACAACAATTTTGCCAATAGAGTTTGAATACAAGACAATTAGAAGAATAGTGGAACTAGAAATGGACATGACAACAACACAAAAGGAGAAGCTACACAATCTAAATGGGCTAGATGAAATTAGAATAGAGGCCATGCATCAAACAAAGATAATTCAAAAATAGAAGACTAAATGGCATGATCGGTTTATAAAGAATAAAGAATTCAATGTAGGTGACAGGGATTTATTATGTGATTCTAGATATGAAGATTATAAGGGGAAGCTACAACCTAGATGGGTGGGACCCTATGAAATACATCAAGTATTCCCCAATGGAGTAGTTAAATTACATACCATAGATGCAATTAGATTTCACTATTAGTTAATGGCCATAGGGTGAATATATACAAGAAGCCAATGCAAAAATATGATTTCCTTCTTTCTCTAATGCATCAATATGGTCAGAGCAGTGGTTATAATACATAACAACTACAACAAGATAAAAAAATCAAGAGCAAATATTATTGGTTCTCACAATGACTCGCTAGATGAGCTACACAACTCACCTCTTAAGAGCACTCAAGTATAATTCCTCCATGTTGGCTAAGGATCTAGAATCAACTAGGATGACATAAGGTGGATCTAAATTCAAATTACATGAAACATGTAATAGGTTGGTCCTAAATTGAATTTTTTTCCACCAAAATAACATGATGTCATTTGTTTCCTATAAGAACATTAAACTAGACCTATTTTAATACCACACACTAACTTTGAATGTCACATGCTACTAGTTGTTACCACACAATACAAAACACCAATAGGTTGATAGAAAAGCACAAAGAGCCTTTTGTCACTTCAAAGAAAAATCCTAATGCACCTCCTTTCTCAAAAACTCTGAAATATGATAGAAAATGTGTAGACATACTCTCCATTCAAATCGCAAAGCCAAGCTCTTCTTCATGAATAAATAAATACTGATCATAAATGTATTTCTAGAGAAATTTCTTTTCCCTGAGAAACTAAACTAAAACATTCCAAATTAGGATTTTGGATCTTCTTTGTCACCATGAATTGATGTAGTATGATACTATAGACATACCTTAGCCTCTTTTATCAATATAGAAATCACTATATACTTCCACAACAACTCAAAATGATATAATAGTACAATTACATTTTGTAGAGAAGGGGGATTCACTACTCACGAGTTCTCTTCATTCAGAGAGCCTGACGAGGTGAACTTCCCTAAACTACCTCAAGGAACAATGTGAGAGTTCTAGAATTAAAAAAAGCAAATCACAGAGGTTTTTTGGATAAACTGATGAGCTCTCAACTAGAGGACGTCAATGCAGAATACGGAAAACAACATGACACACTGGCATCTCAAAGGTGCATTGGCATCTCATATGGACTAGAAAGAGAATTTATCACAAAAAATAGCTAAATGACTACTTATACTCTGATTGCTGAGAAATCTTGGAACGTGAGAAGGCAAACAAATATAACAAAACTAAAATAAAGTGAATTAGAACTAAAAAAGATAAGGAGAAGAAAGGAAATGCTCACAACCACGCAAGTGATGAAACCTCCATCAAATGAATGTCTTCAAAACCTACATGCATGATATTTGGAGAAAGTGTTGGGGTTGTATAGGGGTCTTCCTTAGTCAAACCACTGTTTTGGTGTTCCCACCTCCATGGATAGCCAAAAAGATAGAGAGAAATGAACCAAAATGGAAAAAAGCATGTGGTGAAAGCAAAACCTGCTTCAGGAATAGAACCTGCACCACCAAGTATGGGTGACAAAAGCAATCCCTGCTCAAGGAGGATAACCTGTGTCACAAAGTAAGGATGTAATAGCTAGGGGATATGGAATCCCAGGATGCTCACAAGCACAAGGCAAGGTATATAGAACTGCAAAGCTTAAGGAAGCCAAATGGAGAGAGCAATAGAGATGTAAGAGCCAAGAGTGTTGTAAGGAGCACTGTTAGAGCTTGAGAGTACTTAAGGCTAGTGTAACAAGTGAGATATTTGTGCAAGCAAGATAACAAATAGGAAAAGAGAGATGCCAAGAAACTAGAGTGAAGCTTGAAGTAGAAGAAGAGTTACAAATGAAGTGAAAAGATAACATTTAAGGAAGGAAAAGAAGCTTCCCGAGCCATTTCAGGGCATTCCCGACCGTTACCACCGACAAAAGGAGGTGACAAGTGGAAAACATGCATGAATATGGTCATTTGAATGTTGAAACATCACAGGATGCTTGTGCGGTGGGAAAAAATTATGCAGTGCACAAACGTCTGCACAACGTGCTAATGTCCAGACACATCACGCTACAAAACAACACGAACGGGAAAAACACAAGGTTTGATGCAAAGATGGTGCATAAGGTAGCTCCTAAAAAGGGGTGTTGAGCATCTTGAGAAGGGAAAAAGGCTAATGTAGGGGGAAAATGAACCTACACAAGTTCTAGGGGAGTGGACACCAAAGCAGATACAAGAATGTATGTGAAATTGCAAGGGGTGCAATTTTACGACTATACATTTTGCCCCCACTTTAGCGGGCATATGAATCACACTAATATGCATGCTAAAGGAAATCTACTAAACATAAATGACATCATATGCCAAAAGGATATTGTAGAGGAAGCAAATAACTCTTCGAGCCAAAGAAGCATGCCCCTAGGCTAAAGACTTGCAAAATAAATGCATTAGACAAGAAAAACTTGTACTAGACAACAATGTTAGAACATGGAAATCAACTAAAGGATTTGAGTTATCAAAGTAAAGAGACCTCAATGTAGAAGGTTGTCTTAGTACTATGCGTCATCCCCAAATTAAAAAAAATACATAGAACTCTAAGATGTCAAAGAGGGAAAGAGCATATACTCAGGATGAAGAAGATGCAAATCTTTGTTCTAGTATATACAAAAGAGAAGAGAATTTAAGAGAAAGTGAAGAAATTAAGAGAGACAGATGCAGAAACTAGAAAGGAATGAAAAATTCCAAGAGAGATGGCTCCACAAGTACTCACTCCTAAGGAGGTTTGAACGAAGCGCACCGAAGGCCCGTAGACCAACAATGGACATATCCCACAAGATGAAAGTGTCTTACAGGCCTATAGATCTGCAAGGAGGCATCCCCCAAGATATCTCACATGAAGGAAGCCCCATGAAGTATGCACCTTATAGGCCTACAAACCTGCAAGAAAGGTGTCCTCCAAGATCTCTCACATGAAGGATACCCAGAAGTGCATTATAGACTCGCAGACCTGCAATGAAGGTGTCCTCCAAGATCTCTCACATGAAGGAAACACAAATAAAGCACCCTACAGACCTGCAAACTTGTAGGGGAGCAACCCCCAAGATCTCTCACATGGAGGAAGCTCAGAAGAAGCACCCTACAGACCCACAGACCTATAGGGAGGTATCCCCCAAGATCTCTCACATGGAGGAAACCCAAGGAAGGGGACTTTGTAGAGTCAGAAAGTGGCTTCACAAGTGCACCTACAAAGCAAGAGCAACCACATAGGAAAGTAAGCGGATAGTCACGTAGACCATTGATAGATTGGAAGGCTATCAAAAGGGTCCCTCGGGAACCCTTCAAAAGAAGAGGGGTCCACTCAAGGGATGAACTATTTGAAAAGCAAGGTCTAGTCAGGCTGCCCCTAAGCTAGACACCAAAGAATTCATTTGAGTTAATAGCTTTCAAAGGAGGGTCCCTTGGAAACCCTTTAAGAGAAAAAGGGGTCCACCCAAGTGATGCTTCAATTGAAAGATATAGAGAAGAGAGGGGGTCCTTTATGGAGGACACACATCTCCAAAAAAAATTATCATTGCCCCTAGTATACAGGGGAGGAGAACCATGCAAGATACTCAGGACATGCAGGATAGAGGTAAACCTCGTTATCACTTGTCATTTTAAAGAAGTTGCAGGTGCATCAAAAAATAAATAAGTGATGGCACCTAATCATGAAGTTGTATTTTATCCATCAAGGCCTTACATTCACTAGTGGAATGGCTAGGCACTCAATGGTATGCACAAAAAGAATGTTTTTCTTTATCATGTTCATGAAATTTCTTGTGTGTAGGAGAAGGAAGAGTGATTAAACGGGATTTTACAAGCCACAACAAAATACTCTCTTGCTCAAATACAAGATGAGAAGGAAGCAACCCTTTCTTTTGTGGAGAAAAGTTTGAATACTCGCAAGAAGAAGATACAAAGATAGAAGACAATGGAGGATCTACATGGAGAGTATTATTCTGACAAAGGGGATCATACTTCTCTATAAGATCACCATCATATTTCTTGATAGGATTACCAACATTAACCTCTTTAATGGGAGTGTGATCATCTTCCTCAGAAGGAGGATCAAAACTAAGAAAATTACAATTATTTCTCACACTACCCAATGATACAAAAGAGTAACCATCTTTGATAGCATATGTGGATGATGTTATCAGAAGGTCTAAGTGGATCGGGTTGACTTTATATTCCCTAATGAAGAATCTATAAAGTATTAGGAACCCCAATCATCACCGAAACATGCATTCTTTTGAGAAGTAGGAGGAGTAGACTTAAGATTTATTTCTTTAGAAGGATCTTCAGGGACATCTATCTCAAGAGTATCCTTTGTAGTAGGTACTGCTGGAGTAAACATCGACACATTGGAAGACACGAAAGGAATAAGAGTAGGCACAATCGAAACCTGACCAACAGCTACCATTTCACATAAGTGCATAGTCTCAGGATCAACCTTGACTGTGACTACTTGATTATTTCAAATGAACTTAATAGATTTATGCAAGGTAGATGGGACTGCATCCATAGCATTAATCCATGGTCTACCAAGAAGAAGGTTATATGGTAATTTTCCTAACATAACATAAACAAGGGTGGGTACAGTAATGGGTCCCAACCTCAAAGGTAAGACTATCGTACCTAGGGATTTTCGACCAATATTATCAAATCTATGAATGGAAATAGAAGAAGCATTAAGAGAAGATGAATCAATATTAATCTTAGGCAATAGATCAATGCTACATACATTAAATGCCAAACCAATGTCAATAAGAGTATGTCTAATGTTGATATTATTGATATTAACTATAATAATTAGAGGATCCACTTGCTTTTGTACTTTTGAAGGTGAGAGTTCCTATGGATAGAACATAATATTTGGTGAATCCACACAAATATGAGCTATCAATGCATCAACATCTGTCGACCTAGTAGAAGAAGGCAAGAGGATCTTTTGCAAGGCTTCCTAAAGCATACCTTAATAAATTGAAGCAAATTGAAGCAAGTCCCATAGTGATATCTTAGTTGGAGTAACTTGGAGTTCCTCGACAAGATTGTAATCACCAAGTGCTTTAGTTGTAGGTTTAGGAACTTGAGGAAGGCTTAGTTGTATATTCATTCCATTCTCATAAGTATGGGCTACCACTCTATAAGAGGGATCCATAGAAAAATTATGAGAGTCGCTATCAAATGGAAGACCATCAATAGAACAAATCCTTTTAGGAGAAGGACTAGCTAGAGTCAAGTAAATGACCGATCTCTTAGGACTTTGAGGGGTAGCAGAGACAGATTAAATTTAAAAAATCATCAAAACTAGTGGAAGAATAATTTGAAGAAATATTCTCAACATTGATCCAAGGAGGATCATATGTGGAAGGAGGTTCATCATTTTCTAATGCATCATCTCTAGAAGAGAGTGCATCAGAACAAAGATGAGATTCATCATTCACCAATACAATGTCTCTGAAAGAGAGTGCATTGGAATGGAGAGGAGATTCATCATTCGCAAATGCATTCCAAAAAAGAGTGCATTAGAATGAATAGAAGGTAGAGTAACACTAAGAATGATTTCATCTTCTTGCAACAACATATCCTTCAAAGCAGGAGGAATCTCATGAGAAGGATCAAAGATACAAAGTGACATGGGTAAAGCCAAGTCACCATCACATGCATGAAATGGAACATCATTAATATTTTGAACAAAATTAGATACTGAACTAATAAAAGAAGATATTAAATTCATTACAATTTTTTTAGTATTTTCTATGTTCTAGTAATTTTCATTTTCAGAGGTCTTCGAAGCAGAATTTGGGGTCGAAACTTGCATCGGTCCCTAAAATTTGATTTCCAAAGGCACAATATTTTAGGGATTGAACTAGTTCTCTTGGAGATCTTTCCAATAGTGCAAACAATTATGAATTTCAAGCACTGAGTCAAAAGGTATGACCCCACCAAGTAGGGGTAAATAAATTCCTAGTTTTTTTAAAAATACCCTCTTCACGTCGAGTTCACCAAAATATAGAGAAGGGGGATTCGCTACTCACGAGTTATCTTCATTCAGACATCCTCATGAGGCGAACTACCCTAAACTACCTCAAGGAACCACGTAGGAGTTCTAGAATCAGAAAGAGCAGGTCACAAAGGTTTTTTGGACAAACTGATGAGCTCTCAGCCAAAGGACATCAATGCGGAATACGGATGACAGCGCGGTGCACTGGCATCTCGTATGGACTAGAAATCAAATTTATCATAGAAAATAACTAAATGACTACTACTCTGATTTTTGATAAATCTTGGAATGTGAGAAGGCTACAAAATATAACAGAACTGAAATAAAGTGAAGTAGAACTGAAAAAGATGAGGAGAAGAAAGGAAATGCTCACAACCACAAAAGTGATGAAACCTCCAGCAAATTAATGTCTTCAAAAATTGCATGTGTGATATATGGAGAAAGTGTTGGGGTTGTATAGGGGTCTGCCTCAATCAAACCCCTATTTTGGTGTGCCCACCTCCATGAATTTCTAGAAAGATAGAGAGAAATGAACCAAAATGAACAAAGTGTATGGTGAAAGCAAAGCCTACTTTAGGAGTAGAACCCACACCACCAAGCATGGGTGACAAAAGTAATCCCCGCTCAAGGAGGAGAACCCATGTTATAAAGTAAGGATGTAATAGCTGGGGGATACGGAATCCCAGGATGCTCGCAAGCACAAGGCAAGGGAGATAGAACTACAAGGCTTAAGGAAGCCAAATGAAGAGATCAATAGAGTTGCAAGAGCCAAGAGTGTTGTAAGGAGCACTATAAGAGATTGACAGTACTTAAGGTTGTTGTAACAAGTGAGAGATTTTTGCAAGCAAGAGAGAAAATAGGAAAAGAGAGAAGCCAAGAAGCTAGAAGCAGAAGAAGAGTTGCAAATGAAGTGAAAAGATAACATTTAAGGAAGGAAAAGAAGCTTCTTGAGCCATTTCAGGGCATCCCTGACTGTTACCACTGACAAAAGCAAGTGACAAGTGGAAAACATGCACAAATACAGTCATTTGAATGTTGAAACATCACAAGACACTAGCGTAGTACACAAACATCTACGTGGTGCGCTAATGTCTAGACACATCATGCTACAAAATAACATGAACAGGAAAAGCACAAGGTTCGATGCAAAGCTAGCGCATGAAGGTAGTTGCTAAAAAGGGGTATTGAGCATCCTAAGAAGGGAAAAAGGCTGATGTAGGGGATAACATGAGCCTACACAAGTTCTAGGGGAGTGGACACCAAAGTGGATACAAGAATGTATGTGAACTTGTGAGGGGTGCAATTTTATGACTATACACATTTAATTCTCACAAATCTCCTGAAAACTTCCTTTGACACAGTGAACACTTTTGAGAATAATGAACTCTTTTGACATCAATGACAACCTTTGTTCAAAAAAAATGATGTCATCATGATAAAATTACCACCAAGTAATGTCTCCACATGTAAAAAATCCTTTTAAACTTTGTCATTGTCACACACTATGAAATAATAGTTACATATTTTACATGATCAATATTAGTATGTTTCCTATATAAACACTACTACAAATTCTCACTTACAATAACACACACAGTATAAATTAATTCTAAAATTATTTTGGTACCTTTTTCCATTTTCTAGCATATTATCTAGCCCTTAGATCATGTTCACATGTTCACTAGGACTTGCATCACTAATTATGATTCTAGAAAGTACTAAGCATTTTTGTAATTTTGAGTTCTTCTAGATATCTTGTGATGCCTATCACATCTCCATGTGTGGACAAGAAATGTATGGTTCATCACAAAAACTTTCAGATAATTACCATATGTTAAGCAACATAAAATTCTTTATCACATTACTAGAAAACTCACCACATTTTATTACATTCCACCATAAAGAACACTATAGATAAACTCTTTGCACAAGGATTCTCCCAAGCAAATATCACCTAAATCCAAACATTCTCCCACTTCATGTTTACCATAGGAGATAGTGTGGTATTTTAACCAAAGAGATTAAACTCATGCTTGATATTGGGAAAAACCCATTTCATCTCTACACCACAATAACTTTGTAGTACTTGAAAGTTTTTTCAAAGTCTTTAGTGTTTACTTTCATATCTATTTTCTCTATCTAGACATTTTTGTTTTCAACCATCTCCCTAAAAAATGGTATTGCACATCAATTTTCTTTGTTATTGCTTGTAAACATTATTCTTAACCAAATAAATTAAACTTTTTGAATCACACTTGAATACTATTTGAATTTTAAAATCAATACTATTATTTAATCCTTTCAACCACGCTACTTGCTTAACAATATATTTTGGATCCATATTCTCTACTTTAGTAGTTGACAAAGAAAATATGTTTTCCTCTTTCCCGTCTAACTTATTGCCTCACTAAACAAAATAAACACTTATCTACTTATAGACCTTTAGTTTTCAAGATCTTTATCCCAATAAAAATCAATAAATTCTTATACTCTCAACACTCTACCCTTATCATGAGTACCATGATAAATCAAGTAATTATTTAAAGTTATCTTCAAGTACCTAGACACTCTTGTTACATATCTCCAATTTTATTTAATTGGTGTTCCATGAACTTACAACTCCCAATACTTGGTTATTTAGACCATCCTATACATGAGCCTTCATACTACACTTGTATAAGGAACCTTCCTCATTTCCTCTAAATCCTTTATAAATTTAGGACCTTATTCCATAGTTAGCTTTGTACCAAATAATAGAGGTGAACTTACCAACTTATTTTGATACATTTCAAACCTCCACAAGACTATCTCAAGATACTTCCTTTAGTTTATCCATAGCTTCCTTTCACTAATATCCTTGCATATCTTCATTCTAAGAATAGATATAAAAGCTCCTAAGTATTTCATATAACAAATAAGTTTTAAGTTCTTCAAATAATTTTTTATTATCTCCAATGATAAGCATATAATAAAAATATAAAATAATAATCAAAATATGATTGTATATGTCTAAAAATGGTCATGATTAAGCTTGTTAATTAATTAAATATGATTTATTTAATTAATTCCCCTAAATTCATCTACATATAAATAAATTTAATTATTTATTTATATTGTTCATTTTCTAATTCTTCTACCTTAATTAAATAAATAATTTTATTTAATTATTGACATTTCCCATATTCTTCTTAATTAAATTAAATAATTTTTTTTAATTTATTTATATTTAATTATCATATTATTCTAAAGTTTGAATATTTGAATATTCAAATAATGGAATATCCTCTTCATCTCACCTTCCACCTTCCGCTTGATTAAATTAAATAAGTTTTTATAATTTATTTATATTTAATTATCATATTATTCTAAAGTTTGCATATTTGAATATTTAAATAATGAAATATTCTCTTCATCCTCAAATTAAATATTAAATATTTAATTTAATATTTTCCTCACTCTAAATTCATTTCTAAAACATAATTAAATATGATTTATTTAATTATGTGAGTTTCCATATTCATTTTCACGTGCGAATTAAATAAATTTATTTTATTTAATTTTAATTCATTCTCAACTCACTCTTCGAAACAGAAATTTCCCTTCAGATCTCAATGACGAAAATGGAAGAAAAGAGAAACCTTCTATCTTCTTTTCCACTTTCAAAAATCTTCGGTTGTCCATTGGAACAAGCTTAAGCCTGGCCATTAATCGAATCAGCCAATCGAATCCTCTCGAAAACTCTATAAATACCGATGCAAATCCAAGCTTTGGTTACCTATGCGCACATATGAAAAATGCTCGAGCATTCATGCAATCAGTTTATGCAATCATAGCCTTTTAGCATCACAACCATACTTTCATCTTCGCATAGCTTTGCATTTAGCATATTATGCATGTTAAAATCTCATTCTTTAGCTATCCTTTTGTTGAGCTTGATCTGCTGATCTGAGAGCTATTCAAAACAAAAAAATGCTGGAGTTAGAGGAAGATAAGACGATTTTGGTGAAGCTGCAGTCACGGTTTGCTTATTCTGTTATCTTTTTCAGAACTTTTTCCTGATTTAATGTCTTATTAATATGTGTTTGAATTTCATATACATTGATACATTTTCACTCACACATAAAATGGTGCCCACCATGAGGCTCGAACCCATGAATTTAACATTCTCTACAAGTTTCTTTTGACAACTTTCGCATTCTGGAGTCAACTCTCGAAAAAAAATTGGGGTTTAAGTGCATTTGACATTTTCTGCAGTGCATACGGGGGTTTTAACTTTTTGTTTTACAGGGTTCTGGAGCGCATATAGTGACTGTTTCATAGCATAGAGTAACTATTTAGGCACATATAGTGACTATCTAGGCACATATAGTGATTGTTTAGGCACATAGAGTAACTGTTTCGGCGCATATAGGATCTTTCTTTCAACATACATAGTAACTGTTTTAAGAGCATATAAATCTTTCTGGCAGCACATATAGCTTCTGTTCTGGTGCATATAGTTTCTGTTTTGGCACATATAGCTTTTGTTCTGGTGCATATAGCTTCTGTTCTGGCACATATACCGTCTGTTCTAGCACATATAGCTTCTGTTCGGGTGCATATAGATTGTAACAAAAATACAGAATTCTGAGTCTGACGCCTTCCGTAGACATAATTCTTTTTCTTCTTTTTTTTCAGATTTTAAAATGAAGCAATCCTAGGGTAGACACATTTGGATAAAATGAAGCAATCTAGGATAGTCACCACACAATGATCTTGCAATTAAAATTGAACAACTTGTTTTTGTGAAGCAATATCTTCACTTAGATTAGATCATTGTGATATGGGTTTTAAAATGAACGTTTGTTTGCTTTGTCTGTGGCAATAGGTTTATGCTCTCCCCTTAATTGGGTGATTAGAATACCATACTTTCCTTTTCAATTTTATGAATTTTACTACTTTAATTACATCCTTTAGAGAGCCTGCCGTAGTGGGAAAAAGTACTCACCCTATGGAAATGACTCAAGTGGGTTCAAGCCAAAGTCAGGCTATTCCGCCCCACTCTAAAATTTAAAGAAAATTTGGGGAAACCCTCTTTTGCCGGTAGTGTGCAAGATAACCATCCCCAAAACCTTTGTTCTAAAGGTTGGGAAGTCTCCTGAGGGAGTTTATTATTGCTGCATCGAACAGAAATCCTTACTACAAACCTAGTGTAGTGGCCAACTGAAGTCAGTTTCCAAACATTCTAATAATCATAGTGCAAGGGGAGGGAAGAATCTGCCCCCAAGATACTCACCATATAAGTGCCAAGGACCGTTTGCTCAGGGGATCTAGTATCCACTTCCGTAACTCTAAGTATGCACCTAGAAAAGACAAAAACATGGGTGCCCCTTCGGGGGTGACAAGGCTGTGTGAGTCAACATAGTTCTAAGATGTGGGCTATTGATTACTAGAATGACCTACTTGAGCATTTAAGAGTGAGTCTATCTGAATTGTCTTTCATGTGCAAAACCTGTGAAAATATTTGTTGAAAACATTTTCTTGATCAAACACTTGATGTTAGTATAGGGCTTTAAGAACAACTGTTTTCAAAAATGTTTGTTGTGTCTTCCATCACATTAATTCAGATGAAGAGACCATCCAAAATGAACATGAAGAACAACAATTGAAATCACTCAAAAAAATTTCATACCATTGGTCCAATAACATTCCCAATACTTTTCCCATGCTTAGAGATTGGAAATCAACAAAATTTCCCAAGAAATTAGTGTCCAAAAGGATCAGAAAACCCAAGAAACCATTAGGATGTAAGAGAATGTTGCAAAAGAGAAAATTCTTGTACAAAATTCAACATGTGTTGCTTCATTTCTGTGGATTTCTTCACAAATACTAGGGCTTTGTTAGAGGATTCACTGATGAGTATGCTGTAGATCCCTTAGATTCTCAAGCTTATTATCAAAAATTAGCTCTATCACAACGACATAATCATAACCAACCTCTTGAGTTTGATAACATACCACAACCTGCTATTAAATATCCTTCACACCTTAGTCATATTCTTCAAAGATCTTGAGAGAATTTCTTTAAAAACAAAGATCAAAATCTTTTAGAGTGCACTTTTCAAAACAACTTTCTAATTTTTGATTCAACTTCCCCAACAAGTTTCTGAAATCCTTCATCATTGAATCCACAATCAAAATTAGGAGCATCCTTGATCATATCATAAGATTTCACATCTTATCAGATCAAAATATCATTCCCATTGCACTTGTCGAAAACCGTGATCTAAGTCTAGAGGAAATTTTCAAAATCATATGCCTATCTCCACAAGATCTCAATACAATAAATTGAAGGATACAATCCAAAAAGAAACTCATATTCAAAACACTCAAGAAGAAGGAGAAAGCAGTAATCCTCTTTTTAGCATAAATCAAAATCCACTTTTCAACAACAACATGGACAATAGAGAAGAAAATCCATTTCATAACTACAAAGATAAAATTCATGTGGATATTGATGAGGAATGTCTTAGAGAGGCTGAGCAAGATCCAAATTTTCATAAATCCATCAAAACAAACTTGCAGCGAGATAAGGAAAAATATTTTCGCTATCTAGCCGAACAAGGGGCTAAATTGCCTCATGACTTTGATACTGAAAACTTGAAAAACAAACCTGAAGAGACACCCCTTTGAGATCTTAGTGCTTTGACCCAAAAAATCAAGGCACTTTAGGGACAAGTTAAGGAATTACAAGGGGGAACAACCACAAAGAAATATACTCTCGAGGACATTTGTCCTTATCCTTTCGATCGAAGTCTTAACATGATTCCTTTTCCCAAGCATTGTGAAATGCCAAAATTTGATCGCTATAATGGGAAAATGGATCCAATTGATCATGTTAGACACTTCAGAAACATGACATTGGAATTCGCTCATGAAGACACTTACTTGATGCGATTGTTTCCAAGGAGCATTGGAGTTCACTCTATGGAATGGCTATCTAAGATTACACCACCCGTCAAGACATTTGAAGAATTGATCAACCTATTCATATCACAATATACCTACGACATACAACATCAGATCACCATGATAGATCTTTGCAAAGTTGCAAAAAAACCTAGCTAATCTTTCATTACGTTTCTTCATAGATGGAGAAGAATGTTTGTCAGATATCCAAGTCTTGTTCCTAAAAAGGAAAAGATGGTTACTTTTATTAACAGTTTAAATTTAGAAATGAGCTATCATTTGAACTTACATTGTCCTCCTTCTTTTGAGAAAATGATTGAAGATGCCATAACCATTGAAAATGCTTTGGTCAAAAGAGGAATAATAAAACATGACAAAGAAAATCCTAGCTCATCCAACCATCACAATAATCAGGACAAGTCCAAATTTTGGACTTGCAACAAAAATATGGTGAATGATGGTGTTGTTGATGCAAATCATGCCTCAACCAAGCCATTCATCCTCAGTACTCCAAACATTCGCAACAACAATTTCAACTCGATTGCAAATCACAGAAATAATCCTCCTCTTCCGAGGAACAATACAAATCAACACTCTACTCCCAACCAAGGGACTTCCAACAACCAAGGTTACCAAGAAACCAATAACAATCACAATTCCTTAGGAAACACCTCGAATACAAATCCACAAATATTTTCATTCTTCTCGAATAGAAGAAATTTCACTTCATTGGGACAATCTTTAGAATCTACATTCAAAGAGTTGATGGCCAAAAATTTCATTACTTTGCCAGCTCAACGAAATTATGAACCCAGTGTAAAGCCTCCATCATGGAATGAGGCATACTATTGTGATTATCATCAGTGCAAAGGTCATCACACAAACAACTGCCAAGCCTTGAAGAATTCCATTCAAGACTTAATCGACAATGACATCATTACAATAGAAGGAAATCAACAATCCAACGCAGACCACCAAGCATTTCACAACCCTTTGCCCAATTATCAAAAGGGTGAGTCTTCTAAAAAAAATGTGAATCATATCAATGATGATCATATAATCAATCATCTCTACATAGACGACGAGCGAGTAAATGTCATTAAAGTCAACAAGAAGGTGGAATATAGAGAAGTTAACGCAACAACAAAAGCACAAGCTAAAGTTGTCTTAAAGGGCACCTCTTCAAAAACCATTGAACCTCCACCTCAACATCAATATGATTTGGTCAACCAACTTTGGAAAACCCCCACTCAAATCTCTATTCTGGAACTATTGAAGATTTCTCCAACCCATAAGGAAATTCTCGAAAAAGCCCTCGTTGAAAGTAATGTATCCACTGACCTGGATGTGAACCAATTTCAAGCCATGGTAGGACACTTGTCCTCACCCACTTGCCTCTCATTCTCTTAAAAAGATGATGTTTCCATAACTCATCCCTATAATTCATCATTGTACTTAGAAGTCATGATTCACAAGTTTCGTATCAGACGAGTTCTAATAGATGGAGGTGTTGGTTTGAACATCTGTACCATGAAGTTGGTTAAAGCTTTAGGATTTTCTGAGGACTCCATTGATTTCAGAAGAAAGATTACCATAAAAGCTTATGATGATGAAGAAAGAGCATCCAAGGGTCTAATCATGCTGCCAATCAGAGTGAGTCATGTTATAAAGAATACTTTTTGTCAAGTACTAGACCGTGATCTTGCATATAACATCTTGTTGGGTCGCCCTTGGATCCACGAAATGCAAGCTATCCCATCAATCTATCATCAATGTCTTAAGTTTCCTTATGATGGACAGGAAATCACAATACCAGCTAATAATTCCAATATTCAAACTTGTGCCAACATAAAAGCTAGTCAAGATACTTTGGTCCCTAACAATTGAGAAGCTCATGCTAGGACTTCTCTAAAGATTGGCACACAAATCAGTCAATTGACCAATAGTTTTGACAAAAAAATGAAATTCAAGGATCATGGAGTTGGAGAATACTCTCTTTGTCTTGCCAATTTACCCACAACACCTCGATCACATGGACAACCATCTATTAGGGAATATCAAATATCAGCAGCATCAACATCAAAGCAACCACCAATAGAGCCAATCACAAAATTTAATGGACAATTCATCAAAGAAAAATTCCCCATGGAAAATCCTGAGGATATAGAAATTCTAAACTGGCTCTATAAAGATGAAGATGAAGCAGTCCTTAATGTCAAATTACCCACAGAAAAATATGGAAAAGGGTATTCAATCATGTAGAAGAGGGCTATGATAAAGTTCCTATTGGAAAAAGGAAGGAAGGAGTAGTTGAACCTATTCATCTCTGAGGACTTGCTGCCAAAGAGAAAACTGGATTGGGTTATGATACTCACTTCGAAGAAAGCACATCCAAACAACTACATGGCACTCTCTTCACATTGCAAGAAAGCTTAGATTCACGAGAAGCATGTTTGACAACAATTCAGAACTTCTTGGACAACAATTTTGACACAGACTCTGTTGAATATGAATGGGACACCATTTACAATGATGAGTTTTGGAGGGACAAAGAGGTTGATGTAATACACCAGTACGCCCCAACTCTAATTGAAGGTCAAGGTTCAGGGTCCCAACTGCAAGAATCTGAACCAAAAATTGACTATGATTCTAGTGATACTGAGTCAGATCTAAACGAACAAGACTATCATGAGGACAGTATCATCATTGATCCACCTCATACCTCGGATCCTATAGACCACTCCATTATGACTATAACCATAGCCAATTTCACACAACCTGACAATCCGCTATCCTTAATTTATCTTGATCTCATTGATTGGGATTCAACTAAACCTATCAATATACCTATGTTTCCAAGTGACGAAGCTATCGTGAACTTCCTTTCCGTAGATGATATAAATGATTGTTCCACCAGCAATTTTTGACATAGAGTTTTTGATCAGGAGAGTGTCAAGCCTCCTAGCTACAAAAGTAAAAACAAAAAGAAAGATATAATGGTGAAAACCAGAATCTGGCAGTATTAGATCAAACAAAAGATAAAATAAATAGTGTATCCAATGGTGAAAACCTCTTTGAGGCACCAGATGATGGGAATCTTGACACTCTCCTAGAGCACTACCATGAGCGATTGCTTATTTTGATTGAGCCTACAAATGCTGTCGATCTTGAGACTTCTGACAAACCAAGGATTTTATAGTTAGCTGCATCAATGACAGAAAAAGAAATACTAGAGTTCATGGAATTATTGAAAGCAAATCAAGTCAATTTGGCATGGTCTTACACCAACATGCCTGGTCTTGATCCTGATCTTATCATGCATCACTTGTCTATCAAACCAGGGGCCAAGCCGGTGAAACAAAAACTTAGAAAGATGCACTCTCATGTTGCATTATTGGTTAAGGAAGAGCTGAGAAAACTTCTTGATGTGGGCTTCATAAGACCAATCGACTATGTAGAATGGATCTCCAACATTGTTCCTGTATCCAAACCAGATAAAACTGTGAGAATATGCACAGATTTTAGAGATCTTAATAAAGCATGTCCTAAGGATGACTTCCCACTGCCAAACATTGACACCATAGTTGATCTGATAGCTGGCCATGCCATGTATTCATTAATGGACGGTTTTTCTGGCTATAACCAAATCAAAATTGCACCTGAAGACTAGGAGAAAATAGCTTTCACATGTCCATGGGGAACTTATTATTGGAATGTCATGCCTTTTGGCCTAAAGAATGCTGGGGATACCTACCAAAGAGCCATGAATACAATTTTTCATGACATGATGCATATCTTCATGGAAGATTATGTAGATGACATATTGGCAAAATCATACACCAAAGAAGGACATCTTGAAATATTTTCCAAAATATTTACAAGATTAGAGAAATTCAAAGTTTGTCTCAACCCTAAGAAATGTGTTTTTGGGGTCAAATCTAGAAAACTCTTGGGGGTACATTATTTTAGAAAAAGGAATTGAAGTAGATCTTGCAAAAGTACAGGAAATTATGGAAATGCCTCCACCAAGGAACATCAGTCAATTGAGATCATTACAAGGACAACTTCAGTCTATACGAAGGTTCATTGCACAATTGGCCGACAAAAGTTTACCTTTCACACATCTACTGCATAAGAATGTTCCTTTCAAATGGGATGACAAATGTGAATTGGCGTTTCAACAAATCAAATAGTATTTAATGACTCCACCAATTCTCATACCACCAAATCTAGACAAACCCCTAATCTTATACATTGCTGCAACAAAAACATCTTTGGGGGCATTGCTAGCGCAAGAAGAATCTACAGGTAAGGAACGTGCAATCTACTACATCAATAGAACACTAACAAGTCATGAGCTCAACTACACTTATATCAAGAAGGCTTGTCTGGTAGTAGTCTTTGCTTCACAGAAATTTTGTCATTACATGTTAACTCATACAACCAATCTGGTTTCAAAGATTGATCCACTCAAGTATTTGTTAAGCAAAGCATCATTGACAGGATGGTTAGCAAAGTGGGTAATGATTTTGAGTGAGTTTGAAATTCATTATGTTGATCGCAAGGTAATCAAAGGACAAGTTATCACACATCAACTAGCTGAAGCACCAGTGCAAATAGACCATCCCCTGCACATTCAATTTCTGGATGCTAATGTCTTTACTTTAGAATCTAAACAACCATGGTCCTTATATTTTGATGGATCTTTCACTCAACATGGATTAGGGGCAGGCATACTTTTCATCACCCCTCAAGGACATACCATTCCTTGATCATATAGGTTGATGTTTCCATGCACCAACAACATAGCTGGATATGAAGCATTGATCACTAGACTCAAAATAGCACTAGAATGGAGAATTATAGAATTACAAGTGTATGGCGACTCACAGCTGGTCATTTATCATATCAATGATGAATATCAAACCAAAGATGAGAAACTATTACCATATAAAAAGATGGTTGATGACTTCAAGAAATATTTTGTGGACATCAAATTCACACAAATTCTAAGGCTTGATAATAAAGCAGCTGACGCCATGGCTATGATCGCATCATTGTTACAACTCCCAAAGACTCAGAATCGTTATGAATTTCCGGTGGAACAATCATTTACACCTACTTATGATACACCTGAAAGCCAAATCATTTGCCACTTGGTAGGATCCAATTCACCTTGGTATGGAAAAATTTATGCCTACCTCAAAGACGATATCTTGCCACTTGATTTATCTTGTAACCAAAAATGTAATTTTATCTGCCAATCCGCTCACTACACTCTTATCACTGACACCCTTTATCGCCATGGTCTTGATGGTACTTTACTCTGATGTCTTGAATGTGAGGAATCTGACAAAGCTTTACAAGAAGTTCATGGTGGCATCTATGGTACTCATTCGAGTGGACTAATCTTATCCAAGAAATTGATTAGAATGGGTTACTACTGGCCTACAATGGAGAGGGAATCATTCACTTTTGTGAAAACATGCTCAAAATGTCAGATTCATGGGAATCTCATTCATGCTCCTGCACAAGAACTTCAACCATTCACACCAACCTGGCCATTTTCTCAATGGGGGTTAGATCTAGTGGGCAAGATTCGTCCTTCTTTATCAAACGGACATAAGTTCATCATCACAGCTACATAATATTTTACCAAGTGGATTGAGGCAGTCACTCTTACTAAAGTTACCGACAAACAAATATCATCATTCATACTCAACTATATTATTTGTCAATATGGCATTCCTAACTCCATTATTACAGATAATGGATGTCCGTTCAAAAATTAGGATGTTGATGAACTCTGTGAGAGATTTCACATTCAGCATAGATATTCAACACCTTACTATCCCCAAGGGAATGGCCAAGCAGAGGCCTCAAATAAAACAATATTAAATTTTTTGAAGAAAACTATGATTGAATCAGGAAAGGATTGGCACATTCAACTCAATCCCGCTTTATGGGCCTATAGAACCAGTATCCGCACACCAACAAGAGCAACACCATTTGCTTTTGTCCATGGAGTGGAGGCCATACTACCTTTAGAAGTTGAGAGTCCCTCCCTTAGATTATCATTGAAAGGTCTTACAATAGATGATGAATATAAAGTCTCCCGACTCCAAAAACTAGAACTCCTAGATGAAAAGAGACAAAGAGCAACTGTTCATTTGACATATCAATAGATGATGTCTCGCAACTATAATCACAAAGTAAATCCACGTACCTTTCAGGTGGGTGATCTTGTTCTAAAAGAAAACCCACACAATCAGCAAGACAAAGAAAATAAAGGAAAATTTGAGCCAAATTGGCTAGGTCCTTATGTGGTTATCACAGTCTATGGTTCAGGAGCCTACAAGCTATTAATGCCAGAAGGGGACCTATTTGATGAACCTATCAACAACATGCACCTGAAAAAGTATTATGTCTAAAGCAATTATCATCATCAGAAAAAGTCCTGAAAAAATACAAAAAAATCAGAAAAAGTCCTAAAAAAAACAAAAAAATTAGAAAAAGTCCTGAAAAAATGGTTACCCTAGTGAAAACCTGGCAAACAGGCATCTCGGCAGCTAACAAAAAAAAAAAGGTCATAGGGTGAAAACCTGACAACAGGCAGTCTATTGACAAAAATGCAATAAAAACA
Source organism: Sequoia sempervirens (assembly GCA_007258455.2). Lineage (NCBI taxonomy): Eukaryota > Viridiplantae > Streptophyta > Pinopsida > Cupressales > Cupressaceae > Sequoia > Sequoia sempervirens. Next base: position 279,697,773 of record VDFB02193867.1, on the reverse strand, counting down.
AATAGTGAAAATCTGGCAAACAGATGCTATTTGAGGCTCTCCATCTATTAGTTCATGTTCTGCACTTAACTTTTCAACCTTCCTTTTTCATGCATCTTTTTTTCATCATCTTAGGGCCACACCAGCACCATGCTATCATCAATTACCTTGACCATTAATGTCTTACCATGGCTTGATTTTTGTACATATTCATTTCAGCAAGTTGTGTCACTACCAAGGGAAAACATGGGCATACTGGGGGCAATAGACTTTCAGGTTTTACCAAAATAGTAAGACAATGACATCGAATTCAATTAGGCAAAGCAAAACAACCAACTCAAACCAAAACATCCAATCATTGATCCATATCACAGTAGCCTTTAGTTGCGTACCTCATATCTGGATGATCTCTAATATGAATAATGCTTGGAATCACAGTATTTCATTTTTGAATATGGTTTTTTATTTTTCGATATCATTTCTCTAGAGCATACTCGATGATGTACAAAACTATAGTGGCAAGGAAAGAGGATGAATTTTCTTTGTCTGCTGTCTTGAGGTTAATCATTTATCTATTGCAAGTATGTCGCGAGACATAATTTTCCAAAATTTTATCATTGATGACAGTTCCAAATTTGCATCAGATGGTGGTTAGTCTTTGTCTATTCATGCAAGAAATGCTCAAGTCATCTCGGTTCAATTATACTTAGATGCTTGTGTTCACTTGCTATAGCAAAAATCATGAAAGTTGTACTCAGGTCATCATTGGTGCTAATTTCCCCTCTGATGCTTGTACATACTTCCAACATTTTCAAATGCTCCATGATGATTTAAGCAAGCTAACCAAAAGGCTCAACAAAATGGTCAGTTTCATTTAGTTGCATTTCATTTTAGGTCATTAGCTGCATATTGGATTTGCATCAAGAGTTTTTGAAAGGCCAATGGTTGTCATATTTCTTTGGACTATTTGTGGAGGACAATGCAAAAATTTGTTTCATATCATTTCATCATCATTTCATTAACATTATCATCTTATCATTGCATTTCCATTCTCATTTCATTATCATTATCACATCATTTCATTTCATTATTTCACATTAGCTTCATTGTCATTATCATTATCATTATTATTATCATACCATCATTGCATTACCATATTATAATCATTTCATCATCACATTCCTTATCATTCATATTAGTTTCATATACATTTCATCATTTCATTATCATTATTATTATCATCCCATCATTGCATTACCATATTATAATCATTCACATCATTTCATTCATTATCATTCATATTAGTTTCATATACATTTCATCATTTCATTATCATTTATATTAGTTTTACATTTTATCATTTTATTTCATCATTTCACATTAGCTTCATTGTCATTATCATTATCATTATTATTATCATCCCATCATTGCATTACCATATTATAATCATTCACATCATTTCATTCATTATCATTCATATTAGTTTCATATACATTTCATCATTTCATTATCATTTATATTAGTTTTACATTTTATCATTATCATTTCATCATTTCAATATCATTTCATATTAGTTTCATATCATTTCATCATTCATATTAGTTTTATCATTTCATCATTTCATTCATTTATCATTATCATACATTTCATCATTTCATTCATTACCACTCATATTAGTTTTTTTTATTGACATTGCACCAATTCATTCATTCTCATTCACATTAGTTTCATACATTTCATCATTTCATCGTATTACCATTATCATATTATATTCATTTCATTTTCATTATCTTTATCATTTATATTATTTCATCATCATCGTATCATATTATATTCATTTCATTTTCATTATCATTATCATTTATATTATTATCATCTCATCATCACCTTACCATTATCATATTATAGTCATTTCATTTTCATCATTCATTATCATTCATATTAGTTTCATTATCATCTCATCATTTCATTAATCATTTCATTATCATTATCATTTCCTTGTTTCATTATCATTATCATTTCATCATCTTCTTATCATTACCATTATCATTATTTACCACATCATTATTATTTTATTTCATGATCATCATCATTTCATCATTTCATTATCATTATCAGTTATATTATTTTCACTTTCATATCGTATCATTATCATTTCATTCATCATTATAAATCCATTATTATTTATTCATCCATTCATTTTAAATTACAAATCGTTATATTTCATCACATATCATTTTTTACTCATATCATTTTACATCACATCATATCATTTTATCATACAAAATTCATAATGCATATCATGAACACAACATTCATTTTTCATCATATTATCGTCTTTTACCTGCATTGAAAAATCCAAAAAAAAATACAATACATACATTTCCATATACACATCATAAGTCATCCACCTGCATGACATCATTAGTGCACATTACCAAATCATCATCATAATAAAAACATCATAATCAAATCATCCTACATATCATGTTAGTCATCAGATCATTTAAATGCATACCAAAATCCATAAACACATGAAAATAAATGCATATCACATAAATCATATCATAAATACACATCACATCATCAAAAAAAATCATCGCCACTACATATCATCGCTCATCAAAAATGATACAAATGTCCAAATGTCCAATGAAACTAAAATGTTGAAAGCAAAATACATCAAATATGATAAAAAATTAGTATACATGCTCCAAAAATGATACACATTTGTGCACTACATCTGCTAACTAGTCGATGCCCTTGATGGAGCTGGTCTAGAAGGAGGTGGCCTACCACTGGTACCTGGATCTGGATCCCGCCGAGGCCCAGTCACTCCCATGCTCTGTGTGTGTGTCTGTGATTTACTCCTCCTGCTGTGAGATTGGGGAAATGGCTCTCTACACTCTAGAGGACACAACTCCTCGTATCTGCCTCTGTAATACTCAACCTCTCACGCCATCTCCATGCCCTCTGTAATGGCATCCCACAGTGACACACTCTCTATGGTTCCCATCAGCCTCTGATCCATGCCCTCAGCCTCTACTGCCCTCCGTCTAAATGCATCTTTCTCTATGTTCACTTGGGCTAACTGTGGGTTTGGGGCAGGTGCCTGTGCCTATGCCTGTGCCAGCTATACCTATAGCTATACGATAAATGTCTATGCCTACACCAACTGACTCTGTAACTATCCCTACTGCCCCTATAATGTCTACACCTGGGCCTGAAGCATAGCTATTTGCCCCTGCTGAGATGAGAACCCCATCCGGAGCACTGTCCGTCGCCCAATCCTTGTCCTCGACCGCCGCATGATCTGGACTCCCCTCAGAATATCCAGCCTCGACCTCCCCAACACCTATCCCTCCTCTCCACCATCATTTCCATCATCATCATCGAAACTCTCCTCCTCATCTCTACTCTCCACCTCCTCTCCTCCAACTACTCGCTGCTCACCGCCGACCACATCCTCCTGTCTCACTGCCCTTGGCTGTGGTGCTACCAAAATGGGTGCAGGCTCGTCAAGACTGGTAAATCGTGGAAAGGGATGTGTATGGAAATATAGCAAGTACTTATCTGACATGAGCGCATCAATAATGTCTCACCTATCATCCCATGCCTCGGGCGCTAATGATTGAAACTCTATATATGCTATCTAATAAGAAATACATGGCCCCCATCTGGCCTCATCTCTACTCCGGGCGTAGTGTGCAACCCCCTGTGGCATCCCCTGTGTGAATCCAAATTGTCTCTGCACCCGCAATGCCAGAAACCCCTCAAGAATGAAGGGCATCCTCCCTATCAAGAATCGAGGAATGCATACAAACGACATTTCTATATCATCTGTATCCCATGGCTCACAATCAAGATATGGTCGCCATACAACTGTATCCATATCATCCAGCAATCATCGCCAGTAATCTACCTTGCCCAGCTTGGGCTAGGTAAGGAACATAGCATACATATATATAAGGCCTACTTGGTGGCCTAACTCTGGGGCACGCTGGTCTCGTCATAGCAAAATGCTTCCATGCCCAGATCTGCAGTAGTGTCACACCATATGACAAACTGGAGGAACCTCTATATACTACCTGATGCAAATCATGATAAAGATGCGCTAACATGTAGCTACCCCATGCATATCTCCGCGGCTGTAGCAACATCTACTCCAAAATCCTACCCCATCCCACTGATAATCCCTTTTTCCGGTGATCCAGACAAAGGAGACCTCCAATGAATGCACCCAAAACTACTGACAAGGCTAGATATCCTCTAAAGTCAACCCATGGTACCCAGTACCTAGCTATATATGCATCACCGTACACTCTCCTCAAGGCATCTGTACCCCCAAGCTCCTTGTGATTGTAATACATAAGGGCACCAGCCACTGGGATATCTAATATCTTATATACATCCTCGGGAGTCACTGTCACCTCACTAGTTGGCATATGAAAGGTGTTGTGCTCTGAGTGCCATCACTCTGCAAGTGCCATCAACAACCCTCTGTTGACCTGAATTGGCGGCATCGCCAACAAGGATCTCAAACCATAGGCATCTATCAAAGCTATGTCAGCAAGTGTCGACTCATGTATCCTATCCCATCTTGTTGAGTGTCGCTCTCTAATCTGGAGGTTTTTGAAAACCTCTTATTTTCATCACAAAGATAATTCATCATAATCATACCAATCAAAATCAATTAGACTCATATCTATCAGTGACCTATATCAGTGAACTATATCAGACCCATATCAATGACTCATATCAATGCATCAAATCACGACCCATATCACACAATCAGTCATATCAAGGAAACCAATACACAACCTATCTAGCTGGATATCATATCAAATCTGTTCTACGATCAATTACTATTTGTTTTCTATCACAGAAAGCAAATTTATTAGAAGGTCATATCAATCATTTATCTCACATTTACTCTTTGTTTTTAAAACAAAGTTATCAGTTCAATCTCCTCTTTGTTTTTTACTCTAGGAAGCAAAGTTATCAATCAATCATTCTATCATTTCCATTCATATCAACATGATGACATGACAATTTACTTATCTATTGACCAAGGAAGCAATAAAAATCATCATTTTCACATTCCTGTCATCAAAACATCAATTTTGCCTATTTTTTACCATATGCGCTACTCTGTGGATTGTATGCGCTAAACCCCATATGCACCGTTCTTTTCACGGGATGCGCTAGAACCTGTATGCACCATTCTTTTCACTGGATGCACTCAAACAGATCCCCTATGCGTGTTTTCCTATATTTGCAACTTTAATCATCCTAAACATGACTCTAATCACTGGATGCGTGTTTTCCCTGTATGTGCCATTGTTTTCCCTATATGTGCTTTACTCCTAAATTTTTCTATCATGCCCTATATGCGTGTTTTTTTCACTCTAAGCGCTAAATTGGTTTTGCCCTATTTATTCGACATCTATGCTATATGCGCAACTATTTTTACTCTAAGCACCAGCGAAATTATCGAAAGCGCGCAAACTTTTCTAAAAGCACACAAACGTCATTTTCGAACAAAAAATCCACAGAAAAATATGAAATTTCAATTCAAAATGTAAAAATTTGAAAGCACAGGAGGATAGAACGACTCACTAGTGGTCTATATGCTGCTAGCCTCTGGTATTGGTGAGATCTCTCGAATCGGTGGCGATGATAAGGAATCTCCATGTCACGATGTCACTCTCAAAGCTACAGTATTCACAAAGTCAAAAAGTGCAAATGACTTGTCTTTTTCAACTTTTCTACCTTTTAAAGGTCAAACAAGGGTAAGTTTGCTGCCTTTTGGCTTTATTTTCACAATGGGACATTTATTTTTCATCATATGTCACAAGCTAAATCCCTCTCTCTCTCATCTGTGATTTACCTCCCGAAGGGGCATCATTAGCAGAAATATCAAAAGCATATCAGGGGCAAAAATCTTTTTTTTTCTTTGAAGCAATGTGTTTCACACATCACTTCAAAGAGGGGCAAAATGTATACGTCTAAAAATGGTCATGATTAAGCTTGTTAATTAATTAAATATGATTTATTTAATTAATTCCCTAAAGTCATCTACATATAAATAAATTTAATTATTTATTTATATTGTTCATTTTCTAATTCTTCTACCTTAATTAAATAAATAATTTTATTTAATTATTGACATTTCCCATATTCTTCTTAATTAAATTAAATAAATTTTTATAATTTATTTATATTTAATTATCATATTATTCTAAAGTTTGAATATTTGAATATTCAAATAATGGAATATCCTCTTCATCCCACCTTCCACCTTCCGCTTGATTAAATTAAATATTTTTTTATAATTTTTTTATATTTAATTATCATATTATTCTAAAGTTTGAATATTTGAATATTTAAATAATGGAATATTCTCTTCATCCTCAAATTAAATATTAAATATTTAATTTAATATTTTCCTCACTCTAAATTCATTTCTAAAACATAATTAAATATGATTTATTTAATTATGCAAGTTTCCATATTCATTTTCACTTGCAAATTAAATAAATTTATTTTATTTTATTTTAACTCATTCTCAACTCACTCTTCGAAACGGAAATTTCCTTTTGGATCTTAATGATGAAAATTGAAGAAAAGGGAAACCTTCTATCCTCTTTTCCACTTTCGAAAATCTTCCACCATGCATTAGAACAAGCTTAATCCTGGCCGTTAATTGAATCAGCCAATCAAATCCTCTCAAAAACTCTATAAATACCGGTGCAAATCCAAGCTTTGGTTACCTATGTGCACATATGAAAATGCTCGAGCATTCATGCAATCAGTTTATGCAATCACAACCTTTTAGCATCACAGCCATACTTTCATCTTAGCATAGCTTTGCATTTAGCGTACTATGCATGTTAAAATCTTGTTCTTTAGCTATCCTTTTGTTGAGCTTGATCTGCTGATCTGAGAGCCATTCAAAACAACAAAATGCTGGAGTTAGAGGAAGATAAGACGATTTCGGTGAAGTTGCAGTCACGGTTTGCTTATTCTATTATCTTTTTCAAAATTTTCCTGATTTAATGTCTTATTAATATGTGTTTGAATTTCATATACATTGATACATTTTTCACTCACACAATGATAATTCGCCTTCTTGAAGTCTACATAAAGGTTAACATCACTTCTTCCAAAACTGAATCCTAGCTCATTTGTTTCAAAGTTTTGGTTCCACATCTATAGTGACTACCTTAATCCATATAAGGATCTATTAATTTTACAAACTAATTTTTATTTACCTTTCAATTTGTATCCTTTAGGTTGGTCCATCAAAATTTTATCCTCTAAGTCTTAATGTAAGAATGCTGACTTGACATCAATTAGGTGTGGGGTTTTCTGTAAAAATATTTTCCCCATGTATAGGTTTTTGTTATGGTATATATTTTTTATTTTATGTTTAAATGTGTTTCTAGTTTTTGTAATTATTAAAATATTAAAATTTTCACAACACTCTAAAAATATTAGTGTAGAAATAGTTTTTGCATACCTTGCTTTCTTTTAGTATCAAGGAACTCTCCTAAAATGAGCCTAAAACTAAATAGGAAATGACATAGGTATGTGTATTTCATAATTAAAATAATATTTAGGGTTTAATAGGTTAAATATATAATTATATACCTTTAGACACATTAAAACACCATAAATAACTTTAAAAATATAAATCTTAAATAAGTTATTATAGAAATTTAAACTAACAAATTATTATTTTTTGAATTATTTTACTAACAATAATGTATAAATTAATATTGATAAGAAGAATAATTAATTTTGAAATATTTTAAATCAAATTGATTTAAAAGAGATGGCATAATATATTATGTAATTATATATTAGAAATATAAATACAAAACTATTTACTCATCCACCATAAACTCAAAATCCACATAAATCTAGTTCCCCATCCCTCTTGAATATTATCCAAAAATTTCATCTATATCCCATATCATTTTATCATCGCTAACTTATATAGTGCTTAAGAACTTGCCTAGCTTAAGCATTATATCAAGTTAGCCCTGGATCAGTTTGGATAGCATTAACTTAGAGCCTTAACAATCTCCAAGTTAATAAGGTCCAAAATCCCCTTCCAATTTTTCTTAAGAACTTGTCTATCTCAAGTAAGAAAGAAAACATCCAAAAATCAATCCCCCAATCATCAAAAGGATTTACATTTACTTAAAATACCTTGATATTTGTCAAAACCATAAAAATAAACCAAATCATTAGCTTACACCCAAACCAATCATTAATTAAACCTCACAAAATATGTAAGGTTCAAAACAACCAAAACAATCAAAATAAAAATAAAACTTAACTAAGTCTATAATTGTATGCCCTTAACAAGGTCACAAACTAAGAGAGGTCCATGGAAGCTAACAACCAAGTGTGGGGCATACCTCACAAGAGGACATAAAAATCAACCACCATCACCTACTACAAATAAAGAAGAAACCCTAGTGCAACAACCTGAATATTCACCAAGGAAACAACAATTTGATCAAAATATTGAAAATCAATAAATTATGGAAAGGATCATTACAACAAATCGAGACCATTTCCTTTAAGAATTAATTCAAAATGGAGCCAAATTTCCACAAAAAATTGACATAACACAACTCAAATCCACCCCAAATACCAAAACACCAACAATAACTAATCCCCCTCCAAGCAACTTGTGGGGATCAAACACCTTAGTCTACCACACAACAACCCACATGCACTAGTCACACAAGCACCATTTCTATTCCACAACCAAATCAACCAAAACCCTCCACACAATTAAGGGTTAGTTTGTCATCCACATTAATCGATTGAATCACACATTCATGCATACCATCCCAACCCTTGAATCAAGCCACAAACTTCATTCACCTACTCCAAACATCTAACCCACTCACACATACTTTACAAACCACCCTCCCACAAACCACAACCTATATCCCAACACTTTACCATCACATACAACATAGTCAACCTCAACCAACTACCACTCTCTCCTTCAATCTCAACCATCCATCTCACAAGAAAACCTCAACCCTCCATTCATCCTTACAAAAATCTATAAATTGAAGCCTTTTTGTATTATTTAGGCCATCTCATATTTTCCAAAATTATGATATTGAATTCACTACAAAATTGTATTCCATACCTAGGTTATGTTGTATTGGAGAGAAACCACATATCTACATCATCAAGGATCATATCAAGTAGACATTGGTGTATCTACTTCAGCTCAATCCATGAGATGAAAAGGTTAAAAGAAAATGCAATTGTTTATTATTGCATTTATCTTTTATTTTTCTGTCCTTTGTACATTTCATCATCTTCACATGTATAAAACTAGATATATGGATCTAACTTTTAATTACATAATGCAAAAGATCTACCTATGAGAGTGGGAGATATGGTTCTATACATTTTCACAATACCTTCTAATTTGTTCTTAGTGATCTCTTTCCTCTACTTGATCATCCTTCAAACTTCCTTAAGAATAAATTTATATTTCTCTCCATAATCAATTATTGGTTATTTGATAAAATAATTTAGAGTTTTACAAAGACTCATTTCTAATTGACCAACACATTAATAAATAGGAATAATACAAATAGCCAAATACATCATATCCTTTACTTTAAAAATAATTCAAATAAATTAATTTTAGATGAAAGTTAAAACCAAGTGGTGCTTTATAGTGGAAAGTTTATCTCTCCATGTTCACTCTTTCCAATCTAATATAAACTAGTTAAGTTAGTTTGGACTAAACTAATTTAAGATAAATAAAGGAAAAACTAATGGTTTATCATAACAAGAACTTTATATCTTTGATTTTGATTTATCAACTATATTAATTACTAATATAAATTAGTACTTGATTTTGATTTTGTTCATCTTTAAATTATTATATTTTAATTTAATTATTTTCTTGGATGATTATGTTTAGTGTTTTCAGATTAATTGCATATAGTAATATTTTTTACAATAAATTAACTTTCTCTAATTTTAATATAGACTAATAAAATAATATGCATTTAAGTATTAATTAGTCTAAATTGATTATTTACTATGATTGATATTATAATGAGTTGTAATAATTATTTTAGGAAATTAAAGTGTAATAAATGATTACTACTTAATTTAATTATTAAGAATATATGTAAATTTTAAATGCTATAAAATATGAACACTTCTTAATTGAAAAAGGTTAATGAAAATGTACCATTCACCTTAAAATCCAAAACCTTCAATTCACATTATGTTGAAACAAATCTAAGGGTCATTGACATGTTTATGATTGTGGATCTGCCAAGTCCCTAGAAAATTTTACTTTGAAACCTATCAACTTGTGTTCTTTAATTCATCTAATTTTCCTTAGATCTTTCTATATTTTCATGATACTTTAGGGCTTGCAATACATTGTTTATATAAATAGCTTGATAGGGTTGTTAATATGTCACAAGAGAACATTTTCTCCTAGGTCAATCCATATAAATGTGTATGAATGATTAAAAACAACAATGTTAGTCATGTATATGCTCATAGGAATTATTGTGTGGATTTAGATTCATTTTATTGCACTAATAAAAGCCTGAAATATGGATGATATTTGAATATATATCTTAAATTTTAGATAATATATTGAATATTGAATATTGAATACCTTCAAATACAAGGATAAAAAACACATTGTGTAAATTCATTTTTATTCACCCCCAAATGGGAAGGGTGTAGGTAGATTTTGAATAAACTTGAAATTAAAATATTAAATATTGGAAGGATGGGTTTATAAATGATGGAAGTCATTGTGATTGTGACCTATTCCTAGAACATCAAAGGGGTCAAATGAAAGTGGGTATTGCATGTATAAAAATATGTACATCCACAGGTGTAGTAAAATAAATAGAAAGGAAAAGTGTATAGTGATGTGTAAACATATGGATGAGAGTAAGTGGTAATTATATAAGAATATATGTAATAGTTATGTATGTGAAATAGGGAAAGGGATCCTATTTTGTAAAAAAATATGCCATTTTTCAATATCTCTATATATATCAAGGCTCCTTCCTCAAACTTGGCCTAAAAATAAATGAGAAATGTAATGAGAAATGTCACGAGTATGGAAATTTCATCCTTACATTTTCCCCACTTTGAGGTGTATGCAAATATTAGGATGAAAATGCATCTCAAAGTATGTATCACTCTAGAACATGCATGTAAAATAAATATTTATACATCAAAGGATATTTTTGGGAGCCCATATAAGTAATGTTCCTACAAGGTGTCATCATGTAGTTTCATTTGATTTATATGCTTTCCAATGGAACTAAAGATGAATATTTGTTAGCACCTATAACTATATATAAAGCTAAGCATAAGAGTGCTAGTGATACAATATTCCCCTTATAATTAATTGCATCCTTGAAGGATACAAGTAATTATAAGGGAGGGGAAATATTACATGGAAAGTAAATGTATGCTAAGCATATAAGAATATAATAATGTAATCATATATGCATGTATGGAAATTGGAACAAAATAATGATTCATTTGATGATGATCTAAATGTATCATATAATAGGCATGGTAAGAACATGCAATGGAGATAGTATAAATGAGTAGGGATAATGTCCTCATTATGGGAAAATAATAGTTATGTGACCCTAAATGGACAAAAATGCCCATGTAAGTATATAAGGAACTATTACATGAAGTTGGAATAAGCATTTGAAGCCAAAATAAAGACTTAAAGTATGAGTAGATGCATGAATCTAGAACGAGGGTATGAATTTGGAACAAGTGTATAAATATGTAACCATAGGTTAAATCACCACAATAAAATATATTAAGCATAAATATAAAGGTGAGGCATGATTCACATGAATATAAAAATATGTCCATGAAGGTGTAGTATGTAAGGGGAAGGTGTAATGCTCCTTAACATAGCTCAAAATATGTATCAATGTAAGATCACAACCAAAGAACGTAATAATATCAAACATATAAGAATGAAGGTATAAAGAAGTAAGATGTAATGATGTGATCACCAAAGTGAACGTGTATAAATATAGTTTCCCCAAAAGAGAAAAATAACCCAATGAATCTCATATAGTAAAATGGGTATGAAAAGATAATGATCAATACACAACCACCCTAATATAGGTATAAGAAAGATATGGAAAGTATATTGAAAATAGTACGGGGAAGGGCATGATTCCACTAATGTAAAGATAAATCAATGAAGGCATAATATCTAATGAGGAGTAAAGACATGATGTCCCTAGTATAATTTTTTAATTCTAAAAGTGTGATATCTCAATGCGGACTAAATATGTAAACTCTAGAGGTATGGTATGGTGATGTAGAATCATGAAATTAATCGATGTATATTATAAGATAAATCATGAACATCATAGTATGTTAAAATTTATAAGAATATAGGCATGGGAAGGTATGACAAGAAATATTATAAAAAGGAATAAGAAAACACAAAAAACCAAAATGGTAAGGCAAGAGCACTAAAATTAAAATGTGAATAATAAAAGGTCAATAAGAATAATATGTGTAAGATAGAATAGTAAGTAAAATATAAACCCAAGTGCGAAATAAAAGTAAAGGGAAAGGTAAATACAACATTAAAATAAAGAGGCTATAAATAATAATAAAATGAAATATATCAAGAAATGATAAATATAAACCAATATGACTCACCAAAGTGGGGAAGAAAATCATGAAACCAAAAATACAAGGTGAAATTAGTGTGAAAAGTACAATAAATGAGGCATGATTTAAAGGTACAAAATGTAAGGACACATATAGTAAATAAAAGAACAAATGTTGGGATCACAACATGAATGGTATAAGAAAAAAACTTAAATTGAAATGATCCACAAATCATAACTTGAAGGAAGTGATATGAACAATATAACACATTTTTAAAGTATCTTGTGTCAACATACAACATCAAATATGTCTTTATGTTCTCTACATGCTGACTAGGAATGTGGACACAAGTGTAAAGCCAAGAAAAGGTAAGAAAAAAATACAATGTGGCAATAATAATGATATCCAACAACAAATTGATCTATCATATAAAGTGTCTTTTCTTTTATGCTATATGTAACCTCAACATAGGGTGTGTTATGGTGAAAATGAATAATTTCTTAACATACATATTTGGTTTTTCCATGACCCATCATACCAAGTGAGGGGTTTTGTGCTCATGAGTATATTTAGTGTTTAGATTTCCTTTGTATGTAAATTTTTAAACTTTTTATTCAAATGTAATGCATTTTTACTTTCAATTTCCATGTGTATAGTGAAAATTAGGTTTAATATATGTATACATCATATGGATTGTAGGATGTCAAGCTTCAAAAGATAAATCATGAGAGAAATTCACTAGGTATTCTATCCTTTTGTGGGCTATGAAAAATTAAATAGTCAATGAAAGAATATGCCAAATTCATGAAGGAATTGTAAAATAAATAAGATATATGAAACCATGTTGCAAATATTTACTACTCAAGTACAATCTAAACTAACTAATAATTGTGATGTCATCATCTAAATTTACATAATTATCACACAAAAATTATTTCTCATAGAAAGCAGCATCATATAACCATCATAATCATCATATAATAACTCCAAGAGCTACGACACAGTGAAATTATGTAATATAGGAAAAGGTAATGAAGTATGTGTAGTTCCAACTTGAGATGCTAATTAACTATGATCAATATTTATACCATCATTTAGGGGTATCACTATGTAAAATAATACCACAAATTTCCATAGGGTTCACATGTGTTGTAGACCAATGATCATCATGAATCACACTATCATGTATAAAATAAGGTAGGATTTCATAAGAACATGAAACTATAGACATGGAAACATGATGAGGTGTAGGTGAAGTTTTAACATAAGGTACACCATTGTCATATATAAGTGAAGTAGAAGTGCCCTCACTACACAACATATCATTCATAGCCAAAGAGGAACTATGCAACACATTATAATCATAGAGGAGTAAAGTAAGAGTATCCAAATAAAGAAGGTAAAGTGATGATATCCCTAAATGAAGAAAATAAGCATATGTGATGATATAATTCTTTCATAGATATTATGATCCCATTTATATGACAAAATATCATGAGTGAATCAAGGTTAGAAAGACCACATTTCACAAAATTATTTAAACTTATCAAAATAAATTAGGGAAGAATGTATATATTCCAAGGGTAGAGGGCCATGATAAGATAATTTGAAAGAAAGGGTTTATCATGAATGCAGGGTTCAGAAGAGTATGCAGAAAATATTTAAATCCCTAATATGAGTAATCAAATGACATAAAAACTATGTGTAGATAAAAATATCGTTCCTTTATCAAATATAAAATAATTTCAAAGTATAAACCTTAAATTAAATACAATGGTGGTTAAAGGAAAGTGATAGATAAGAAGTGTAAATAAGTATAAAAGCTTTAAAATAAATGTATATTAATGAAGCACAAGGAATTAAAAAAATATATTTGAGAATATAATGTAAACTCAAAAAATTATAAATCTAGAAACCCTAATGTAATGAGAAATCCTAGAGAATAGATAGGTTGTGTAAGTTCAGTCAGGTTCATTAGAATGTAGAGGAAAATAATATTTTCCTAATCTTAATATTGGATTATCAAATAATATGCATACATATAAGAATAAATTAACTTGGATTAATTAAATAAATATTGGGATTAATAGTATGATAATTTACAAAAACTATAAGGTAAAAACCGCATACATAGTTAAAATTATAAAAATTCTCGTTAATATCATGAAATGTGGAAATACCATGATTCTTATCTTAGGAAATTCGAGTGCAATAAATAATAAATACTTAGCTCCATGAGTGAAGAATGAATACAATTTGAAATGCAAAAAAAATGAACATTTAATCATTTGAAAGGGATAATAAAAATATACATTTACCTTCAAATAAAAAAACATCTATTTATTCTATGTAGGGCCAAATCTGGGAGCTACAAATAAGCTCGTCATCATAAATTTTCTTGTGCCTATAAATGTGTATAATTTTAAACCTACCAAAATTTATTCTTCACTTAGTCTAATTTTCCTTGATTCATTTTGTGTTTTCCTAATATTTAAGGATTGACAATATTTATAAATACATTAGTAGGGCTACAAATTTGTTATGGACGTGTCTCTGAGGTTAACCAAAGGAAATGCATACAAATGATTAACAATATTAATATTTAGTTATGCATATGGTCCTATGAATTGTTGGGATTAAGGTGTCTCAACCTTAGTGAGTCCCATGATTAATTATTTAATTATTTTCCACTAACTTGTTGATTTTATTTATTAAATGCAAAAATAATTGTTTCCAAATTGCTAAGTCACTTTGTGGGACCCAATAGAGAGTTGGCATCCTACATGCAAGGTGAAAAAGGATTAAAATGTGACACATGTCATATGGGTGTTCCATTGGGAAAATACAATTGTTTAGACCTCTAAAATGAGTGCCATGTTTACATGTGGCAATTTCTTTTAAGAGCAAGCATTGTCAAGGTCCACTTGTGTGCAAGTTTATCTCTTCAAAAAAGCAAAAGAAAGAAGGGTCAAACTTGTCACCTAGGAACTCATTTGAGCATTGATAAATGTGAAAACCTCTAGGAGGTGAACCATGATGCCACATGGCATTTATTTGACTTGTTGATTGAACCTTAGAAGAGAAAGTTGCTTAACAAAGATTGAGTTGTCACTCACAGTGACTAGGAGTCAAGATTGAGTTCTCAATTACAAGTTGAATTTATTTTCTCTATGGGATGCCTAGCATGTGAGGTTGCTTGATTTTTAGAACTACAATCCTTGCATGTACTTGTATGTTGTTGCATGTGTGTGCATGTTTGAGAGGTTGCTAATCGAGTTACTTGGGACTTGTGCATGTTGTTGGTTTCAGTTTGCATGCATGCAAAGACTGAGAGATTGACACATGGAAGTGTTCAACACCCATGTATGACAAGTATTTATTGATGCCTTAGTGAATTTTTATGTAGTATGATGCTATTGTAATATATGTATATCATTATGTTGTCGAATTCACTCTAGAATCTTGTATCATAGTGAACCAACACTTACAAGAACATAGACTTTGAACATTGAATGTAATATTCTTTTACTATAATACAATTGATCTGTGCTTTGGTGTGTTGGTTTTTTCTCGAAAGGGTTTTCCCACATAAATTTTATGTTGTGTGGTTTAGTGCTTTAAATATGAAATAATTGAATGAATGTGCAATATTGAATGTTAACTGTAAAAGTTTAAGGATTTGAAACAAAGTTTTGCAACCCTCTCCTAATTTATTTGCATTAGGAAAATATTTTTGCACCATGCTTTCCCTTTCATTTGGTATCAGAGCCTAGCGAGCTTTATTATCCTTGTTGGATTTGAAGGGATCTTTGTGCTTATCTAGATTAAGTGGGAGTTCTTATTGAGAAAAATTTATAATCTTGTTATAGTTTTAAGATGGCAAGCACACACTAGTACACAAACAACAATATATGACTAAATAAACTATTAAAAATTGCATATAAATGACTAAATTTAGTCATGTGACTATTAGTGGTTTATTTGTAGTCATTTATAACACCACCAAATTCATGACTAAACTTTTTTAGTTATTTATTTAGTCATTAGTTTAGTCATGGTAGTCATATATTTAGTCATTAATTTAGTCATATATTTAGTCATTAATTTAGTCATATATTTAGTCATTACTTTAGTCATATAGTTAGTCATTAATTTAGTCATATATTTAATCATATATTTAGTCATTACTTTAGTCATATATTTAGTCATTAATTTAGTCATATATTTAGTAATTAATTTAGTCATTACTTTAGTCATTAATTTAGTCATTACTTTAGTCATATATTTAGTTATTTTTATTTACTGGTTTCCATTAATTGGTAGTAAATATAATCATGAAATGAATAATTTATTAAATACCATAAATTTTATAATGCAAAACTAACATAATATTAAACTTGAACTAAAACATAAAAGAAAATAAAAATATTACATATATGAGCAAGCTACAACATGCTAGAATTAAAAGATTGATTCAACATCATGATATATAAATGTAATTTGCAATAAAAAATTTAATGCATATATATATATATATAAAGTTACAAGATGTCAAAGTTGTCTAAGAGTTTCCAACTCTTTCAAATACACCATGATAATTAAGATACCTGAACAACACATTCAAAATACTGCATAAAGTAGTGAGCCAAGATGTCTAACATTAACTAGTACATGATAAACATGTTTAACTATTCCATTTTTTACAAATATTTTAGGGGCCACCATGTGAAGGTTCCCTCTTTCTCTTTCAGACAAACAACTCCATCTATTTTGTCTTCATAAACAAGGGGCATGTTACTTGTGACCTTTAAAATGTTTACATTTGCATCTCATGTTCCTTTCAAGTTGACTCCATGTACAATAGCTATGGAGTGAATCCGCACAATGCCCACAACATCACCATCAAATGGATCTAACACCCTAACTTTATCCCCTTCTTTGAGTTTATCAATACATTTCTGTAAAAAGAAAAAAAGAAAAACACATTATATTAGATAGGTAATGATTACCCTTGTTTGCATAATAAAACAACCATTACTTACTTAAATAGTACTTGCATGTGTGTGTTAAAATAATTACAATGATCAATCTAATTTACTAAAAAACCAACACTCATAGCAGTGCTTACAATGTTACTATTAGCTTAATGCTAATCAGATACAAATGCTACACATATAAACACTACATTACCATGCACGCATACCAGACACATAAGGTTATGACAACATTGTTACACATAAAAGAGGTAGCTAATGCATAAAAATAAAGAATGCAATATGAGAGCACTACTCCTACTGTTGCAAGGTGAAGGTGAAATACATTGGGATGCACAAAAATAGTGGCATTAAAGCTCTAAAACATAACCCCATGCAATAAAAAATTGGGAAAAAATATGGAAAAACAAGAAAAATTTATATTTAAAAAAAAAGGAAAAAAATTGTAGAACAAGAGATAAAAACTATTTTTCTTGAAATTGAAAGGCATTTCCATAGCCTAGAGATATATAGAGAAAATAAAATAAAGAGTTTAACTAATGAATTGTAAAAAAAAGATTTTTGTAGTTTATATTCATATCTTTGATTTCATTGCATTGCACATCTTTCAAACTCAAACCATTACTTCACATTGCATAACTAATAACTAGATGTTGATAGATGACAAAATTTCAATTACAATATAGTTTTTACAAAGTCAACCTAAGTAGTTATGCAATTACTTCACATTGCATAACTAATAACTAGGAGTAGCTACAAATTACATTTGCTTGTCATGGCATTCTATGAGATGACATTTCTTTGAGGCATTTTTTCAAATAGTTTTTTGCCTTGTCTATGCTACCACATTTTCCATACATGTCTACCAAAGCATTTTGTCAAATAGGTCAATGCCTTGTTGCTATGGCTAAAAGCCTAAAACAAGTGCTTTCGAACAAGCTATGGATGCTTGGAAAAAATCTATCAAAAGCATAATAGTAAGCATGAGACCATAATAGTTTGAGACTCCATAAATCTTTCCCAGTTCCTAAATAAAAATTAGCACTATCGGCCTAACAATGCCTCATTGGCAGAACCCCCATTATAGCCTCGCCGATGGCCCGAGGAAAGTATCGCTATAACAATACCCTATCGGGCTAACTCCTAAGGTGCTCTCCTCAATAAACTAATAGAGTCAACAAAAGTAAGCACAACATTGTGACACATGAACATTGGTGGAACAAATGTTTGCATTCCCCCGATGGCCCGATATAACCATGGATTATCAAGTGCATAATGTATATCAGTGGAGTTGGGGTGCATCAAGGTGACGTTATTTGGCATCCCACTAATATACCTAAGGAAAGTTTTTTCATTGGTGGAGAAGGTGGCTATTAGTGGAAGAAGAATCAGTCTCACCGATATGATGATAATGATTATTCCTAACTGATGTGAGATCCCAAGGCATCGTCAAGATATTTAAAATAAATGTTCTCCCTCGATGACAAGACTAAAATAGGTGGTGCATTTAGATAGCTCTAAAATGGAGTAATTATAGGTTTTAATTCTTGAAGTGAATGAGAGAAGTGTGTGGAGTCAGGTGGCGGCGATGATCGACGTACGTTGAGCATTTATGGAAAGGAATGTGAATGAAGTTATTAAATTCTCAAGGCATTACTTTCTCGATGCTCCTCTACTATGGTGAACAATAGGTGTGAAAATGGTGTATAGGAGGTGGTGGCTTTGTCACTGCAGAGGTGATGGAGGTTGGTTTCATGCTTAAAGTGAAGAAACAACTCTCACAATTTTATGGAGAACCATCGGTAAAGAGACTGATGGGGTGTTTCATGTGTAGTCAGTGCAACTAATTCTGGGAAGAGGATTTAGTGACCTCAAGCATAGGTAGAAAACTAATTTGGACATGTATTCATTGATAATGGCTTGGGAATTAGATTTGGGAGAGCTGATTGAAGTTGTGAAAAATGTGATGAAGGCACTGGTGCATAAGGATTATCTGGAGGACATGGACTCACTATTGGAATGGGTGATTCTGGGAGATGGGATGGATATCAGTGAGGGAATTGAAAGTGAAGAGGATGAAGAAACAGAGAAATGCATACCCTTTGTGAAATTTCCAGAAGGAAAACGTAAAGCTAGATGGAGAGAGGAGCAGCACGCAGGTGGGAGGCTCTAAAATTTATTGTGGAATTAATAGAGTTTGAGGCCGTGATAGTGAAGGCAAAGGCTGAAGTAGAGCAGTTGAAGAATTTGGAGCGGCTAGAGAAGTTGGAGCAGTGACCTAAGAGGAAGAAGAAGAATGAGACCTCTATGGAAACCATGGAAAGTAGCTCATCTACAACTCTATAGTTAACATAATCCTCTACCACGAATTTGAGTTTTTTGGTTTTCTATAGTTAGTTTTTGGGGGTTTTATAAAATTGTGGGCAACGAAAAGGAGTTTTTGGTTTGTAGGGTAGTTAGAAGTTATTTGTAAAAGAATTTGAATGCAATTTTGAGTAAAATTTTTTATTCTAAAATAGTTGTTAAGGATTGGCAGTGAAGTCACTATAGATAAACTGTAAATTTTGAAAATAATGAATATATAAATTCTCCAACCATACAACTATAATCTCAAAAAAGATTGTAAATAAGGAAATTAATAGTTTGAATGCAAGTACTCTATGTCAATTGTCAAACATTAATATTCTCCAGTTGTCACCTAAACCTGATTTAATAAGTAATAAGCACTTACTGGTAATCATTCCTACCCACCAAAGTGGTTCATATAGGTAAGAATAACCTCCCACTCGTGCAATAATTTTTTCATGGTCACTACTAGTATGTAAAAATAAATTTGGAAATAGCATAGTTGCAAAGATAGAATACAATCAAGACTCTAAAGAAGCTATTTTCACATTGTAGCTTTCTAACAATCCAACATGACACTGAAGCTTAGTGTTTGATTTTTGTTCAACACAAAAACAAGAATTGAGCCATGGGATAGAACACTAAAATCAATTTGTTTTTCAAAACAAGTTAGTATACTCAAATGTGAAAGGAGATGAAAGCATAATCAAAGAAATATGTTAAAAGGGCGCCTCCATTTACATGTAGTGCAGGTGGCAATTGTCTAAATTTTGAAGTTCAATATTGAAATTTTATTTAAAATTGAAATATAAATGTCCTTAGTTGATCAAAAGTAACTAGTAGATAAAGCTAACTAGTTCAAGGTATTCACTATCATGTTTACACATTCCCTAAGTATCTACTAAGCAAATAAATCTTGTGTAGAATGTATATTTCTAATTTGAAGATCATATTTATAGTCATAGAGAGTTACATGAGGTATAGGTTAGG
This sequence comes from Sequoia sempervirens, assembly GCA_007258455.2. Taxonomy (NCBI): domain Eukaryota; kingdom Viridiplantae; phylum Streptophyta; class Pinopsida; order Cupressales; family Cupressaceae; genus Sequoia; species Sequoia sempervirens. The sequence continues at coordinate 279,676,774 of VDFB02193867.1, read as the reverse complement.
TCTCTAGCTGATATATAATTGGTGCAAATCTAAGGTCTTAAGTTGTCCTTCCCAATAATCTTTATACCAATCTTTAAATGACATAAAAGATTGAGGCTTATCCTTTGTCGTTCTCAATCAAACCATCTTAACCATATCACACTAAAAGTCTGTTGTTAGGACCAAAAACTGTAAGTTTTGAGAGTCCCACTCAATCTCAAGGCCAAAAGCATAACATCTGGCTTAAAATAGGTACAGACCAAAATCTTCAAATAGTATAGCGATATCCTCAACAAAACCCTAAGTACTTAAATCCTTCCATGGTTTTTTGTTGATGTAATTAAATTATCATAGATGATCTAAAAGGTCAAAGGGCCTTCATTTTTCTTGTAAGTTGTAAGCCCTAAAAATAAGTCATTCAGACATCAAGGTAAATACATGACTAGAACATGGGTGAGGTAATAGTCATCAAGGTGATTACATGACTAGAACAAGTGTGAGGTAACAGAAGGAACAAGTGTGAGGTAGAAAAAGGCATTATACCTCTATCCTCATCACCCAAATCAAGATTTGAGGCAGGCAGAGGAATGTAGCCTACTCATTGCTTCTACACAACAAACTTTAATCTATACATTCTTTATAAACATTCTAAAAAAGAATGTCATATGAACGCCAAAATAATTTCAACTATCACAGTTATATGATTTGTCATCAACACCATCTCATCACAAAACCATTAGTTATAATTTAATCTTGACTGAGGAAATACATACCCGGTACATCCTTTTCAATACAAGGAAGGTGAGCTCAGTCACTTGTTCAAGCGAACAAGTACTCCACCTCTCTCATCCTAGCAAGTAACACCCCTTGAGTTCTCTTAATGGACCCTTCTTCCCATCAAGCTTCAATATGATGGAATTTTTTTGATGCAAAGCAATTTGGATTTGAACAAATCATCACAAAACAAGCTGATTCGAACAACCAATTGATTCACAAATCTCTTCCAAATCACTCCTTTGCAAAAACTCTTCAACTCATCTAGTAGGTCTGCAGACCCAAATTCTTGACTTTATCTCACAATAAACCACTCAACAATCGATCTATCCACTCTTTTAGACACCCTTTAAGGAAAACTATAACTTACCTTCAAAACCATCATGGGTCACTTTGGACCATCTCACACAAAACCTAGAAACAATGTTGTCCTAATAGACCAATTAGGTCTTTGTTTTAAAGGAGGTACCTTAAATTCTTTCCTACAACTCCAAACAACCACTCAGATCTTCTTTCTAGTCATTATAGGGCCCTAATCAACAATTTTTAGATGTGAAAACTCTCATCTAACCTCTGTAACTAAAACCCCTCACTTTACACTACCTTGGGGTAGGGTTTATTGAAAAATGACATTACCAACCTCTCACAGCTCTGCCACTGCCTCCAACACTCTTCATTATGCCTGCACATGCTTACAATATGAATCGGTCAATCATGACCTTATTAATGACTTCTAGACTCAAAACTCAAATTGACCTAAGACGTCCATGAATCAACATTTCACAAATACCTTGGTGCTTTTGCACTAGTTTTTAAATATTTAATTCAAAAAGAAATAGAGCTATTCAAATATACAAGTCAAAATAAAATACATTTTTACATTTATGTATTGGTATTACAAACTCTTTTATGAAGGCTTAGACTAGGGTTTGCCTAATTGGTGCCTCTGGATTCCAGGTTAGAATCTTACAAGACTTAAATAGTGTATATACCAAGCTCCACTTTACTGTCACAACCACCTCTATTACTATTTTCCCCTTCAATCCATCACAGTACGATTTCTAGGAGTCACCCAGAGGTTTCTAGCAGATGATAAGGTGTAATCAGCAAGAGGGGTGCATACCTCTGTCCCAACCACAAAGGTTTTCTGTGGTTACGTAAAACCCCACCTTGAAATCCCAAACCATATAAACTTTATTTTATGAAAAAATGCATTCAAGCATACTGGAAAATATGACTCTACAACATTGAAAACAAAAAATAACAACAACTATAGGAAAAACTAGCTTAAGTATACAATATATGCAATATGTGGAATCATAGACAAAACACCTAAATTGTTTGACAGAATGCCTCAAAGAGATGTCATCTCATGGAATGAAATGATTGATTGAAGAATCTGCACAAAATGGATTTTGCAAGGAACCTCTCAAAATATTTGAATTAATGAAGCACTTTGGAACACATCCTAACATTGTAATCTTTACTTGGGTTCTAGGTGCATGCAGTCATGTAGGTTTAGTGGATGAGGGTTGCACATACTTCCCACGTCAATAACCATTATTGCATTATAATTTACATATATAGTTGATCATTATGTGTGCATGGTTGATCAACCATTCATATTTTTAGTTGGATCCTAAAAATGCAGCAACTTATGTTCTTCTCTAAAACATTTGTTCGAGTTTCAAATAGTAAAGAGATTGATGAAAGATGGAGGAATTAAAAAGATAGTTGGATGTTATAGTTGGATATACTCTGGTAGACATATATGCAAGATGTGGAATCATAGACAAAACACCTGAATTGTTTGACAAAATGCCTCAAAGAGATGTCATCTCATGGAATGAAATGATTGATTGCAGAATGTGCACAAAATGGACTTGGAAAATAACCTCTCAAAATCTTTGCCCAAATTTGAAGATCTCTAATGTTTAAGGCACATTTTTCTCAAAACAGCTTGACACATTTTCTGCCCATGCCCTGTTGTTCTTTATCTCCATTTTGCTTCAATTTCCTGGCTCTAAACCAAATCATGATGATCAGAAAAGCAATCCCAATATTCTAAGTACACTTGTCTTCATGTTGGGTTGTTTTAAACAAGATTTGATTGAGTTTGAAACAACCATTCAAATCTATTTGGTTCCAAACAAAATTTTCCATATCATCTAAAACAAAACCCCTAAACTCCATCTACTTCATTCTAACAGAAATGGCTAGAAGACTTCACACACCAAGGGTTCATCAAACAATACAAAGAAATATTGCAACTAAGAACAGTTGCATAAAAACTGGAAATAGTAGTGCAACAACTAAGAACAATTATAATAGGTGAAATACATGGTTAGTATAACATTCTTCCTGACTATTGAGTATAAAAGAAAATATTTGTTGATTCATATTTATGTCAACAAATCAGTTGTGGTTTGGAAATTACTGTCTAGGATGATACATGATTCGGTGCCATGGAGGCTGTATATTATTGGGGAGCTCTTCTAGATGCATTTATCCAGTGCTCTTTTTCGCTAAGGATTGGTTTTGTAAAGTGAACTCTCAGTGGGGCTTATCTGACCCAATTGAGATCTACTCTGTTGGGTTTAAACTGATTTGGTTAGGATCCATTGTGCCAAAAAAATCCATCTTCCATTAGATGATGTGTCAATGAAAATTTTCTTGCTGGTTCTTGTTAGTCTCTAATTCTAATGCTTGGTTGGTCTATGCTAGTAGAAAAAACTTATTTGAAAAGGACTACCTTATTAGTCTATCAACCAGACGTGTCTTCTAGTTCCAGCGATGCATTGACAGTTCTATTTTTTTATCGGTGTGAGGATCTTCTATTGGCAGGACGAGGCCTCCTATTCTCGTGATGGTCCAATGGGGATATCGTTGGTGGAGTTTGTGCCTATCCTCGAGACTTGGGTGGTGGTTCCAATGATGGGTACAAACTCCACCAATGACATCCCCATCAAACCATCGCAAGAATAGGAGACCTCATCCCGCTGATAGAAGATCCTCACACCGATGAAAAAATAGAACCGTTGACGCATCGCTAGAACCAGAAGACATGTCTGACCGATAGACTAATAAGGTGGGGGCAGTTATTTCCATTTTATGTAATGTGGTAAGAGTCATATAGGTAACACTATGTTAGGCTGGGGAACTCTTCTTGAAGGTTCTAAATGATTTGCCTATTTTTTATAAGACTGTGTTGGCAGTGCCACCTAGATCATAGGGGTTTGGTGGGATTCCAAACCCAGACAATAAGGTGCAGTTGTGGAAATCTCATAGAGAGAAGCTACAAGCTACCATGATGATTTTTCTGAGAGAATTTATATCAAATTCTTACTTAGCGTGGCTTAAGACATGTGCAAATGATATTCTCTCTACAGATAGGCTTGGGGGAAAGCATTTGCTTGATCTTGTGAAAAGTGGCAAGGAACTTGCAGAGAATGAGACATTGATTAGAGAAATATTGGATAGCCTGGATGCATTTGAAGGGAGCTTGGAGTGGCTAAAAATGGTTTTTGGTTTAAATGTTGAGTTTCCATGGAAATGCGTGTGTGAGATTGTTTTGAAGCACTCAAATAGTCTATAAGATGAAATTTTTGAAAGCATCTTTGTCAGTAGGATGAAACAAATAATAGCTGATGGATTTGCAGATCTATGTGAGAGAGTTAAGGTTGGTAAATGCCTTGAAGCCATAGTTACATCTAGAAAGTTACAAAGATGTTGAAACCCATTTGCACAAATTAAATACTAGTGAGGGTTGGCTTGTCAAGAGAGGGGACCTAAAAAGTGTCAATTTACCTGGGTTGAGTTTTAGATTTATGATGACAAATGATGAAGACTGGTTTGGTCGCCTTAACACTTATTTTTGAACTCAGGTTAGTCAAATAAAAGATACCATAGATGAGGGGTCCAAGAATATTATGGAAGACCTCCTATGTTTTCTTCATGCGCATAAATCTCCTTCAAGGATAAATGATTTAGCACCTTATTTGTAAGAGAAATGCTTCCATTTTATCTCAACATTGATTATTGAGATTGAAGAACATCTTGCACATCTTTCAAAATCTCTCTATCAAGAAATGAAAAATGAGGAGATGCCAAAAAAAATGAACAAGGAGACACTAGAACTGACAGTTATAGTGGAAAGGGCACTTTTCTTAGGAAGGCTTTCAGTTGCTCTCAGTTTTCATTCAACTTCCCTTCCACTAGTTCTTGGCTTGTTTCAGCTCTGGTTTGTCAAGAACAAAGCTTCAGTTTTGGGGAAAGGATCTTCAACTTTCAGATATTCCAGTACTGATTTTGATTACCCTCTTCTAGAAAGTTCTAGAAGACAAATAAAAATGAGAGGGGTTGGTTTGAAGCCTGAATCATAGGATAAAAATAATAGCACCAAATTGAATAAACTAAGAAAAACTATGCACAATCTTTGTATCAGAGCTCATAGCATGTGGATATTGTGGATAACTGAAGAGATTTCAGGCATATAAGACTTTGGATTTTATCATTGGTAGTTGTCAGCAATGACAAGGAAATTAGAGGGTCAAATAGAATACATGCAAATGTTGATTCATCAATTGTCCTATACACAAAGAATTGGTATAGACCATAATATGTGCCAAATAGATTTTTTCTGTTAATTAGTATATCAAATTTAACTATTGTTCCCTAAATATTTCAAGACTTGTGAATTTATTCAAATATGTTAGTGAACCTAGTGACTCAGGTTCCATTGCACTATAAATGTTAAACCCCTACAATCCCTGCACTCCTTTCATTGTACTCTACATGGTTGATAGAAGAGCCACTTTTCACTTTATTATTGTTCATCCTTTTTCTTTACATGCTACTTTGTATTTTACACTCCACTTCAAAAGTGATTTGCTTGCCCCCTCAAAAAGTGGAAGCTAATTTTAAGAGTTCAAATTCTGAAATTTGTATAGACAACTCGATCTACATGTCCCTTAATATCATTTTTATAGATAAAAGTAAGTTCTCCTATGAACTATGCAATTTGATAGTGGAAACTTCAAAAAGAAAAGCTCACTTTTAACATCTCATAATGGAAAAGAAAAGAATAAACAAACCTCAATTCCAAGTTCTCTATATAAATCCTTAACTTCTGCAACACAAGATGGATATTCTTTTCCATAATTAGCCTAAAAAAGAACATAATCACTGTTAGTCAATGTGTAGCTAGTGCAAAATTACACAGATAGACACAAATGAAAATTGACTTATCTACATACATAGAGTCATTTAATTTGTCTCTCATTTGCTCGTTCAAGAGCTTGCGCTACAAGCCAGGAGCATTTAAAGTCTTCAATGTCTATTCCTATCTACATGTACCAACTCCAAAAATAGAATTGCAAGTCTGTGATTAACATACCTATGGACAAGAAAATTAATTTTAAGTTGATTTAATGTGCAACAAAATAATGCAAGCATTATGAATTATTTACAAAAAAATGATTATCATGACATAGAATTGGATAAGAGTCTATAGGTACCTTTTCTTAGTTTCATCTTTAGTTTCAAATTTCATTTTCAAATGCATTCTAGTAGACAATGGATGGTTGAAACTCTTAACATACTTGGTATAAGGAATCACAAATTATGTTGGAATTCTCCTACAAAAACTGAAACATTAAATGTTGAGAAATACAAAGAAAAAGCATCCAGTTTCCACATATGTATTATGGTCTATTTATATGTGAAACTCTGGAAACTTTATTATGTGGTCATAATAAATATCACTGATAAGATTGAACATTAAAAAGAGTTAGAATGAGTTTCATATTTATACATGAAAGAAAGGCAATGTGAAATACATACACTAAATCTATCCACCTGAGGGCATGGTTACAATATCGGTGGACATAAATTTTTTGAGAAGTATCTCAAATATAAGGACACATAATGCTCAAATCCATATAAATGTGATCTTTATGCAAACAAGACCTAACACTATTCTAGTGGCTACATAGTAGATACTTCAAAATTAAAGGAAATGTAAATATATTATATTATTTTGTATTCTATCTTTTTAAGGTTTTAAATATTTCCATTTTAACCCTAACATCGGGTATTGTTCTATTTCTCTCAACTAGTCAATTACCATCTCAAAAAATTTCAACTTCATCTACCAAGAGTTGAGTTCCTTGATATAGTTTAGATTGTTATGATTACTTTCTATTCCTATATCTATTGTTGTAGTAGTTCAACAAAAAGCAAAAGTGAGGAATTGTAAGCAGAAAACATAGTCCTATCAAGCTATTGGGAAAACTATAAAGAAGATGATACTAATTCCATAGGAAAATCAACTTCCTTCACTCAGTTTAAATGTGGCTTCAATTATTGTTTGCATGCTATAAATGTATGAGTACCATGCAAAAAGAATAGCACAATTTTGTATCAAAACCATGTTCATTTCATTGGAATGAAAGACATTTTGGAAATATTTCAAGTCATGAAGTTGCAACAACAAAACCAAGAAAGGTCACTTGGACTTCAAAACACTCCACTTGTCATTGATAAAAAAAAACATCTTACAAGCTTCAAAATCAAGGGAAGAGAAAAGAAATCCCATTTTCACCATGATTGAGGGAAAAATATTTAAGGTAGAATAAATGAGAAAAAATCTTACACATTTAGTAAGATAAGAGATGAGAGAAACATTAATTGGCTAGATAGAAACCATCAAATTTGGACACAAAGTCCCAAATCCAACAACTTTAGTTGTGGAAAGTACTAATTGGTAATTAACATACTAGTACAACATCTACAAGCATGTCATTGGCCAAATTCCAAATACTACCTAAATTAATATACCTTTATGTTCCTTCAACTTAAAAAACAAACTCATCATGCATCAATTTGGCAGTTTTGTTAGATCCTAAAAATTAGATGTTGGTTAGATATTATAAATGTTGAGGATACATCAACATGCACATAATATGCTTTACATCATTGAGGATATATAGGAAATCCTTAACATGGACAAAAAGTAACTATATCTATAGAACAAATGGTGTAGGAGCACATTGAAAATGTCATGTTTCCATGGAACAAATCTTGAAGGTTTATTAAATTTTGATGATTCAACATTGTTGTAAGTTCATTTGAGTCATTTCTAATTTTTTGAGGTCATTAGGATGGTCCTTTGAGTCTATCATGTAAAATTTTGTAAAAATATGAAAAATTGTCATACAAAGATGCAAAAAGTGCAAAAAATGCACAAGGATGTAATACCAAAGGTCATAGGGTAGTTTGATTTAGTTTCATTCATTGGAGGAAGTTGTAAAGCCTTTAAAAATTCATTGTAACTCATTTCCAAGATAGGGGGAGATTGTACTGAAGTTGTAGTGAGTTGGAGGAATTGTATTGTGATGGAGAATCATAAATAAATTCTATCTTTTCTCAGAAATTACTAAAAAATAGTTGTTTTGGGTATTTGTATGGCCTAGTATGGGTAGAAGGTCACTTCAAATTGTTTGTAGGTAAAATTATTCCCAATCTCTTTCCATCCAAAGTTTTTTTCATGCAATTTGGTTCAAATTTGAATAAGATATAGGTAATTTTTTGAAAATAGTGGAAACCCTAATTTAGGGTAAACAATGACATAAAAATTTGTGTTTCTCCCAACTTTTCCATTGAAATGTTCTAATTCTTGGTGAAAATATTCCACATGGAATGTACTTTCATGTTATTGAGGTTTCAAACCATAAGGTAGAGGCTAATATGTGAAATGAGAGATGTTAGGATTGAAAATTTGTATACTATTTGAGAAAATAGAGTTTTGGGACAATCAAATAGCCTAAAGCCTAGGGTTTGTTAAAATGTTTATGACAATAGACTTCTAATAGATTTGTGAGTATGATTAAACCCAATGAAGACTATTTGAATCATTGATTGAATGAGTTTGATACTGGAGATAAGAGAATCAATAAACCCTTGTGCAATTTAAGCCCAATGAAACCTAATTTGGAATAGTAACAGTCAGGTTTAAGCCCTGTTTCCTAAAATAACCTATGATGATCTTTTGATATGTTTTAAAACCCATTAAGGGGGTATCCTAAAATCCATGATCATAGTCTTGAATGGAGGTTTGTTTCAAAGGATATCTCTGACAGTTTATGTTTAGAGGACTACTAGCTTTGAAGACAGGTTTGAGTGAAAACCATTTGGGTAATGCACTCAAGTCCCAGTGTTGAGTGCTTTGAGTGAGATGGAGTCTCTAATGAGTCTGAAGATGATGATTAAACTTGTTTGGGTTAGGAAAAATGGAAACTTAGATTTGTGCTCTTGTAGTGATCATTTACATGGTGAATTCTCTTGTGAATTTGAAGAAACTAAATGGATTCAGTCCATAGTTGAGGAACATGTTTTCAAGTGATTGATTTTCTTCCTTTGCACTACATCAACAAGTCACTTGTTTCCTGATGACACCAAGTCAACTCAAGAAAGTGATGAGGATGAAATTTTAACCACTAAGGTACAGAGGACCCTGTCAATCTAATGGACCACATAAACAAAAGCAGGTCAAAGTTCAAACTGTAAAAATATTTTAATTGGTTATGTATAAAACTTGACCTGCAAGATGAATTTCCTCAGTTAAAATGAAGTATGATGATACCCACTTACCAACATACAGTAGGAGTTTGCATAGTTTACTATTGACATTATATGTTTTGATATGAGCAATTGATAAAATGTATCTTCTAAATGGTGCCAAGGAGCTACAAATGCAAGAGAGCCAAAAAACAAGTTAAATGGTTAAGGAAAGAATTTCCATAATGAAGGGAAGATATTAATGTATCATTCCAATAGAATGCAAATATGTCATAAAGATTGAATAAAAATATAAGGATAGATAAAAGAAGCATATGGACAATTAGAAGCAAATGAAGACCAAATTCATTATAGAAACTTGAAAAGCATGATGAACATGCTCCATCTACAGGATAACCAATCTTGAAGTGTAGAAGGAAAGATAAAAAAGAATGGATCATATGGCCTGACCACATACAGATTTGAAAAGTAAAATTAACTAAAACCATGGAAAGTGACTTACCACAAGATTTTGCACAAATTGTGTTTGATGCAGAAAAATGGGAAGAGGTTGCAATCCAAAATCAAGCACTTTCACTTGTTCATTTTGGTGGGCTACCTTGAAAATAAGGTTTCGTCTTTCACTTCTCCATTTTAGCAGGCTATGCTTGAAAATAAGGTTTCGATTCACTTCTCCATTTTGGTAGGCTATGATTGAAAATAAGGTCTTGATGAAGGTTTTAGAATATGTTTATTAAAATGAAAATTATGGCCAAGATTTTAATAATGAGCACATTTATTTAGTCATTTTTATTTGTCTGATATTAGTCATTTATTTAGTCATTTTTTATTTGTCTGATTTTAGTCATTTATTTAGTCATTTAGTTGTGATTTTACCCAATGACCAAATGAGTCACTTATAAATGACCAAATTAGTCATTTATTTGCCAAATACTATTAGTGTTAGTCACGCGACTAAATTTTTTAGTCACATAGTCATTTACTTTCCAAATTCCACTAGTGACATCTAAAAGAATAAAGATGGAGAAATTCAACGGCAACAATTTTGAGTTGTGAAAACTCAAAATGGAGGATATGCTCATAGATAGAGATCTATGGGCTACAATATCCAATACAAAACAAGCATTAACCTCACAAACTAATTGGGATCTAATGGATCAAAAAGCCAAGGGTCTGATAAAACTCTATTTGGCTAACTCTATGCTCCTAAATGTCCATGAGGAGAAGACTATAGCTAGTCTTTGGAAGAATCTTGGTGAAATTTATCAAGGGAAATCCTTGGTAAATAAGTTATTCCTGAGAAAGAAATTGCATTCTCTAAGGATGGAGGATGGGGGATTAGTTGTTGATCACCTGAATGCATTTAATATGCTTGTTGCTCAATTGGGTTATGTTGGTGTAAAGATTGATGATGAGGACCATTTCATGTTATTTCTATGTTCTTTGTTGGACTCATGAGACCACTTGATGATGGCTATTGGAAGTACAACAACCATTCTCAAGATGAAATATGTGGTTGCTTTGCTGCTATCTAAAGAGATATAGAGGAAATCTTCTAAGATTGTTGAGGAGGCCCTGTTTGTTCATGATAGATTGAAGGAGAAAGACAAGAAAAAGGACAAGAATTCAAATTCCAAGTCTCTAGGGAGATCTTAATCTCTTGGTAAAAATTCCAAGGCTAAATGTTGGAATTGTGAGAAATATAGATATTTTCAAAAAGATTGTAAAGAGGAGAAAACAAAGAAAAACTAGAAATCCTTTGGTTTAGAATCTGATTATAAATCCTCATATGAAAATGCAGATAAATTTTTCATAGATTTGGAAACAAATGCATCAGAATATGTGCAGTTGATTGAATTAGGTGCCTCTTTCCACATGACCTCTAATAGAGGTTGGTTCTCAAAGTATGAAGAGTCTGATAGTGGGAAGGTGTATCTGGGTGATGACTCTCACCTGAAGATTGTTGGTCGAGGAAGAGTTAGGATCATATTCCCTTATGGTAGAGTGAAGAGGATTGATGGTGTACTGCATATCCTTGGTTTGGCATGAAACCTATTCTTAGTAAGCTAAGTGATGTGGGAGTGCAATTTATTTTCTCGATTGGTGGATGCAAGATGACCATAGGTTCTATGGTGCTTGCTAAGGGTGTTCAAATTGAAACCTTGTATAAGTTCAATGCATGCATTGTTCAGTGCAATAACACTTCTATGAATTCCAAGAAAAGAGATTTGGATTCTTTATCCTCGCTATTAGATCGAGCAAAGAAGAAGACTATTGTGTCTATATCAGATGGTCATGCCTTCTGGGTACCTAAGGGTTCTAATGCTTTGGATATGAAACTTCCTACTAAGAAAAAAATGTTGTGGCACCAAAGGCTTGGCCATATTGGTGAGAAGGGTCTTAGAGCCCTAAAAAATAAGAGCCTTTTTGAAGGCCTTGATGATTGCAATCTTGAGATTAATTCTTACGAATAGTGTATATATGGAAAACAACATTGTGCTTCATTTTATTCTAGTTCTCATAAATCTTCTGGGGTTTTGGATTATGTACATCCTGATGTGTTTGGTCCAGTTAATATTCCTTCGTTGTCTAGATCTATATATTATGTCTCATTCATAGATGACTATTCTAGAAGGAAATTTTTTTACTTCCTCAGAAGTAAATCTAAAGTTTTCAGTTGGTTTAAGTAAATCTAAGAACCTGTATGCACACCTAGTATCTTTCATTTTATCTTAAAGAAGTACATACAACTATGTATTATAGTAGAAGTGAACACAATTTTCATTTCACCCATTAATCTTAGAGGAAACAAACATAGTTATTTAGATCTATAATAATTTCAATAGCATAACATGTTAATTAACATTTAAAGAATAGAAGAGTAGACAAAAGAGAAGCAACTTAGATATACATGAGGAAAACCATTTTGGGTAAAAAAACTACACTCTAAAGTATAGAACCATTGTAATCAGCAACAAAAATAGTTACAATACAATTTCAAGCTAATAGCCTTATCATGGAGACTACATCTCCAATTTACATTGAAGATTACATCTTGCACTTATGAATAAAATCTAATAGAATAACCCCTATAGAAAACTTAGCTCTCATCAAAATGACTAATTCATTAAACATTTTATACATCTCCAATATGGATGCCTAATATTTCCATGTGTCATCTCCACAACCTCCACATGCATTCAAACTATAACAAAGAACATGCATTGGTCTCAACTTTCTATAAAAGCATTCTACCAATCATACATTGAAATGCACGAACATGCAACCAATATGCAATCACATACAACCACATGCAAGATAAAAAACACCATAAATCATACAACAATAAAGCTAGGCATCCACTATGAGAAAATCAAGTCAACTACCAATTTATAACTAAACCAAGACTCCTAGTCACTCTAAGTGACAACTCCGTCTTCACAAAGCAACTTTCCCTTTCGGGCTTTGGTCTACAAATCAAACTAATGTCACATGGCATTAGGGCACACTTTCTTGAGGTCTTTCATAATATTATTTGCTCAAAGTTCCTTCATGATGACAAGTGTCACCCTTCGTTGAGCTCTTTGTGCTCATACAAAGGAATAAGCTAACAAGCAGGTCTTAAAGCTCACCACACATTATCACTTGGCATCCAAGTGCTCCTCCTAGGAATTTTACAAATTCCTATGCCTAGAATGAGCGCCCAAGTGAAGAGTGGCTTTCTCCCATGACATCGATTGACTAGTCAACATACCCTTACAAAATAGGAAATTCCAAGTGGGTCCCACTTCCTAAAAAGTAGGAGATGCTTAATTTTCATTTCTCAACATAGAAAATACTCCTATAAAATAGGAACTCCTAAAAAATAGGACATAAGTTTGAGACACCAATTCCCAACATTCTCCCACTTGTCAAAGACCTTCCAAGAGTCCATGGATCCAATAGGAACAAACTGCTAAGAGTCAAACTAATGAAAAACATCACTGCCAACCATAAATGTAACCACATGAATCTACAACTATGCTTTCATGCTCCAACAAGACATTTGTACTGACATCTAAGATGTACACTATATCACACAACAATCCTTTCCATCCTCCAATCTTCCTGTATGAGATGGGGACCAACCACACTAAGGCTCTAGGTCACAGAGAGTCAAGAGAGGAGGGTTTCCCTAACTTACCTCACTCTAACAAATGTTTTGGGATAAGGATCAAGAATGGAGAGCAATTTCAAGTGCTTCTATCACTCTACAGACTTGAAAATCTGGTTGGGGCTAGATGAGCTAGTTTTTTTAGTCAATAATGCACCTTAGACAACTCTTTGATCGAGGATGATAGTGTGAGTTTGTGATGATAGCGTGACACATTGGCATCTCTTTGGTGCACTAGCATCCGTATGACCAGAAAACATAAAATGCAGTAAAAAACACTAGAAACTAAATAAACAACCTATCTTACTAATCTTAACAAAATAAACATAATGATAAAGTATGAAAGATAAGTATGAAAATGGTAAAGTAAATAGATGAACACAATGGTGACAAATATCAACTCACAAAGGCGCCAGTTCACCAGCGAGCTCCATGCACACATTCACCTACACACAAGCAAGAGGGGAAAATTTTTGGGGCTATATAGGGGTTTGCCTCAATCAAACCCCTGCTTCAGTGTTTCCACCTCCATGGACAACCAGAAAAGCAACAAAGTAGAAAGTGCAATAAAGGAAATAGAAGAGAAAGAGAGATTGTTGAATGCTACAAAACAATATTATGCTACTCTATCAAACCACAAAAGGAAAGGTAAAGCATTACCACCTCCACCCAAAGGCTCTCAAGGCCAATGAAGGGAGAATGCAAGCAATGGACTTCGAAAAGTCACCACAGCTGTAGTGGTGATGAAGGGAGGTCTTGCAATACTCCAAGCTCACAACTTCTATGGTAGCCTCACACGTACAAAAGTGAAGTTGATGGAGTATCAAGTTGTTGCAATGCTTAATGGAGTTGTGTAGATTGCTAGAATTGTGAGAAGATGTGAAATATGGAATGAAAATGCTTAAGGATGTGAAGAAGAAGATGAAGTGAGTGTGAAATGAATGCTTTTAAAGGCCAAAAGGAGTCATTTTGGGTTGGTTGGTCGCACAAAGGCATTACAATTCATCCCCAATGAGGAGTGTAACATCCCTGTGGACTTCAAAGGTGGGAATCTATCAGGGACAAAATTTCATTGTGCAGACGTCTGCTTATCGTGCTCATGTTCCTTACAAAAATTCCCTCACTGACATGCAAAACATGCACCAAGTGGATGGAAGGTAGATGGGTGACACAAAATTTTTCCTTTGGGTTTGATTTTCTAAGGTGAGGGTATGCAAAAGGTGAATTTACATAAGGGGTGAAAATTCACTCCTATACATTTTGTCCCCACTTTAGTGAGCACAAGTATCGATGAGTGTTTGGTAAAGTAGATCGAAGAGTTAGCGATGTATACCTAAATCATTGAGGAAGCAGACTGTAATCTGGTGAGCTCGAAAGTGCAGGGTAGGAAAAGGACTCCATAAGTATTCTCTCCTGAGGAGGTTCTAAAAAAGGACTCTATAGCTCCACGAAACTATGAAGTTGCACAAAGTACACTGAAGGCCTACAAACCAATGATGGAAAAATCCCACAGGATACAAGTGCTTCACAGGCCCTCGGACCTACAAAGAAGGCATTCCCCCAAGTACTCTCTCATGAAGGAAGCCAATGAAAGAGGACTCTGTAGATTCAAACTAGAAAGTAGCTTCACAAGCACACGTGCAAAGCAACATGTTAATCCACACATAAAACATGTCAGAAAACAAAAAGTAGCCATGCAAAAAAATAGACAAACAGCCAAAATTTTGAAAAGCTTTCAAAGGGGTCCCTCGAGAACCCTCCAAAAGAAAAGGGGTCCACTCAAGGGACGCATTGTTTGAAAGTGAAAGAGTGTTTTTTTCTCAAATCAATTCAACATCAAGGAATCCTTTCAAAATATTTTCACTTCATTAAGGAATTCAAAAGGAAGAAAATGCCCCCCCATGAGAGGAAGGTCAAGGCTTCTCCCATAGGAAAGGTTGCTCCCTCCTCAGAGGAAAGTCTTCAAGTTCTTTCTTTGCAAACCCATGACAAAGGAAACATGTTTCGCTAGGGTTCTAAGTTGAGAATGTGATTTTTTGAAAATGTTTGCAAAGATTTTTGGAGAAAATATTTGTTGGCTACGAATGTGTTTTCTAAAGAAAAAAAATTTATGAAAGTGATGTTGTTGCACATATGAGGGACAACTCAAGCAAAGAAGAGAGAAAGATAACAAAGATAGAAAAAAGAAACAATAACATCACAAACAAAGGGCACAAGGGTGATCTGATATTTTGGGGTCCAAGCTACTCATAAATATATATAAGTATGGTAATAGTATATAGATGAACTGTCATCAACCCCCCACTATATCAGACCATGTGAAGAATGCACGAGAAAAAAAAGTAAAAATAAAAAATTGGGTCAACATGGAAGGGGAGCCTAAATGCCCCCAATACTTTGCATCATCCCCAATTTGTTGAAAATAAATACATATAATAGAGGAAGTTTTATGACACATAATCACTCTTGTATCCAAGAACCTACAAGGGTGACAATGGTTATCCAGGAACATATAACACAAGCACGGGGGAACACATCACAACAAACACACACCTAATCTAAAGGTAAAGAAGAGGCACCCCCTAACACTCATCGACCAAGAGATCATCTACTTCCCAATCTAGATCATTGTATTGGGAAGGCAGACAAACCTGTAGTGGTGGAATATTAAGCGAGGAACCCTTTGACCCTCTTACAACAAGGGCTAAGGAAGGAGATTCTTCAGCATCTCCTCCACTTCATTCTTATGGAGCAATGGTTAGCAATTTCGTGAAGATTACCAATAGGGCTAAGACCTTTTCCAAAGAATTAAACATTCACTTCATGAGAGTGCCATGCGTGACCTCAACGAGTAAGGGAGGCGACACCCAAGATTCACTGCTGGGCGCACCGAGTGACTTAGGAGCAATGATGAACTCAGGGTACATCAAAAATTCTTTTATCATAAGGACAATACACGCTAATGCTGAACCACACTTTGAAGAGGGTGGACTCCTCTTACGCCCCCCATTGGTAGAAGGGCCAACCTCCACTTTCTACTTTGTCAGAGGGTGTGAACTCCCCACAGATGAGGCAAGAGGTGCAAAGGAGGAGGAGAGAACCGCGGTGGACACCACTAAGGTGTTTGACATATCCACAAGCTTTAGGAATAGCAGGATGTCTAGAAGGGACATCAAAAGAGGCGGCTCGACCGAAGGAGCGATAAACACCTGCACCTTTTTAGGCTTAGGGGCATTTGTGCTTGCAACAGGAGCTAGAAGAAAAATCAAGTTTGATTGAACCGAGGCAGAGGGGATAGGAGAGGAGGACACAACATAAGGCCCTAGAATAGGGGTAGTTGGCCCTCCTTTCTTCCTTTGCAAAGTAGCCTTCTCAGCTACTAGAGCCTTTCATCGATGCTTGCGCTCACACGCAAGGTGGTTCTGTGACTCTTGGAGCTAGAGGCCAGGAGATGAGAAGGAAAAGAAGGCTCCTACTCAACCATAGGAGTGTCCACCATAGTCGTCTCTAGCATAGGGATAGACTCCTCGATAGGAATAGGAGGAGGAGATTGAGAGACAACGTGGGGAGTTGGCTCTAGTGTCTTAGCAGTAGGCCTTTTCCCATTCATTGCTTTATGAACAAGGGTAGTAGGAGGCCACAAAGGCCAAGAAATAGAGGATTCCCTATGAGGAATCTTCCTTCTATAATATCAAATGGGCCTAGGCTCTATGGGTAGAATGAAAAGTTCAAGTGTAGGTTGCTTGGGCTTTTGCCAAGTAGGCACCATAGGGTTCTCCCACAAATACAAAGCAGAATTCGATGATGCCACAACAAGGCGAGAGGAAGCAATAGGTTGGACAATAGAAGATAATGAAGAGGAACCTTGAGAACGCTTCTCTTCTTCCCTTCTCCAGGTCATGGTGGCATCACTATTAGCAATAAAACAAGCCCTATGTGAAACAACATAAGGAGATAGAGGGTACCTCACTCTAGGTGTTAAGCAACCTTTCTTGTACCTCTCATATGTCATGTACAATAGGTCCTTCCTAGGTGGGAGCAGACCAATGGGTGCAGGAAAAAAGTGATCAAAAGAATAACTACCATGTGCAACTGGCAGTTTATAGCTAGTGTCATGGATTACGTGCACTGAACCCTTATCAATAAACTTTAGGAATTTATGCATGACTAAGGGAATTGCATTCATAGCTACTAACTAGGGGATACCCCTAAAGAGTTTGGACCCTCAAATTATGTCAAAAAAAAAGTTTACAGACTTAGGTCCAACAAGGACCAACAAGGTGATGCTACCAAGGGGAGGTACAAAAACTTTGTTGTGTACGGATGGTACTTTCAGGTATGTCGTACCCATCTTTATGCAAGAAATTGATCAACATAATTTCCTTAGTTATGATATTCACTCGACATGTCTAGTCAACAAGAACACTTGTCACTGTATTTTCATTGATCCACACGGGGATATAAATAGGAGATGGCTCTCTATTGAAACCCATCGTTAGTGTTGACCCCTTTGACATTGGTTTTGGCATTGATGTCAAGTGTTTACCTTGGAATACACATAATTAGCATATATTGAGATGCTCTCATTATTTTGGAATTTAATGAAGGATATGAGACAACTTGGTTTGGTTGAATTTGCATGAGCATTTATAATCCATTGAGGCAGAAAAACTTTATGTGCTAACACATTGATATATTTGTGCATCTTTGATTTGATACCTGGTGACCAACATCTACACTTGTTTTCGATGTTGAGATAACATTTATTTAGGGGCTTTGAGACAACACTGTTACATGAGACTTATCTTAATCTTTGATACATTTGAAGACACAATGCATATTTGTGAAAATGGAATTTTATCATGGTTTCATTGACTATTGCTAATGTAGTTTAAAAGGTTTCATTATATTGGCCAAAGAAATGATTATAGTGAACTTTGTTAATTGGCATATTATAGCTTTGACCGACATATAGTTTTTGTGCATTGGTGATTATGAGACATAAGGTTGAAGTATTTGATTACTCTCATGTAAATAAAATGTGACTGGCATACTGATTAGTGGTTGTGAGAGTTTCATTGGAAAAGGTATATCGACATAGTTGTGCCCTAAATGTCATTGTTTTTTGCAAATAAAAGGCATCATTTGTTCACAGCCGACTTAGGGCTTGGAAGATGTTTGGAGAAGCTTGGTGGAAATGGTGGTTTTTTGGCTAATAGTTTAGAAAATGGTTTCAAGGTTTCAAAGGTAGTTAAAGTTTTCAATGTTGCTCATTTTGGTAACTCAAATCCTTACTCTTTGTGGTGTTTTGGTTAATCTAGAAATGGTATTGGTCATGGTCACATTCTTTTTAGTTTGCAAGTTACCCACTGCTAGGGCACATGGTATAAACCATTTAGTAGATTGATTAAACTTCTATGTATAGGTCATGTCTTTTTTCTTTCCAGTGTCGACTTGGGGGCTTAGGTTATATGTGACATTTGAGTTTATCTTATGTTAAGTGTATACACACAACTTGCATAAAGTGTCGACCATCATTAAAGACAGATTAAATTTTGTTGAACACAAGTTATCACGATGACTTCAAGGGAAGCTATGAAACAATTTGAACATATTTTGAAGGTTACATATGATAGTTTTAATGAGTGATAGTTGGCAGAATTATGTGCACTTTTTGATTGTTATATAAATAGTGATATTTTACTATGCGAGGTTGATGCAGATATGAGATTTATACTCTGTTAAGAGTTATTTTTATTTTTGTGTTGAAAATTTTAATGAGCAATCTGTTATCAAACATGGAAAGTAATTTAAGTGTTGGTTGTATTTACATATAGATTCTTATGTCTCCAATTATAAATGAGACAAATAAGAAGTGTTATTTAGTGAAATAGAGGTGATAGTCTGTATTGGTGTTTATAATATTATTTTATGAGAAATGATTTTTTTTCTAGTGAGGTAGTTGCTACCATGAATGCTAGTGAGGCTATAGTAACATGAAAAATCCAGTGAGGTAGTTATGTTTTTCCAGTGAGGCTTTGCCAATGATGCATTTTATGTAGCCAGTGAGGCATTTTATGAGTGGTTTTTCATCCCTATGAGGGTTTTCCACTCATGAAAAACATTGTGTTATTATTCTTTTGTGGATGCTTTTTGGTCTTGTTGTTTCCTTTATTTACATTGTAGCATTTGATTTTACATGTTGTTTAAGAATCTAAAGTTTGCTTATCACATATGATTATAATCTTGAAACCAAACATTTATTGTTTTCAAAGAGTTTAAGTGTCTTGAAGAATCATTAAGTTGAAATTGATTATTGAAACACTAATTCACCCCCCTCTTATTGTTTCCCGTACTCCAAAAAGTGGTATAGGAGCCATACCCTTGCATAAGTCTAACCAACTTAAGGGGTTCTTGGTAGTGGAGTACTCGTTATGGAAAAAAGTAAAAGGAGAGAAAAAAGAAATACCCAATAGAATGTTGAACAACAAAAACCACTGAATTTTAGTACAAAATATGATTTTGTAGTGAAGATTGTAAACAAAGAAGGAGATTACTTAGTGAGTGATTTTGAACAAGAGTATGTTGAAGATAAATGTGAATTTGATTTTGAAAGTGAACTTATTTATTCCCTTAATGAGATCAAGCAACTCATAAAGGAGAACAAGAGATTAGAAGACCAACTTATACACAAAAAGACTCCAAGAACAAGGTACTTTTAGATTTTGCAAAAGTTTCTTTAGATCTTGAAGAGTCTAAGAAACTTATTATCACTCTAAAGACAAACATAGAAGAAGCAAAAAGGGTAGTTTGATTTTACAAAATTTGATCTTGAAGTCAAAACTAATGAATGCCTAAAACTATAGTTAAAAATAGTCTCTTTGAGAAAGGAGTTGGAAAAAGCATCTTCTAAGTTGCACAAGAATCTATAGTTTGAAAAGAGTATTGAATGTTTAAACGACATGTTAAGCAAACAAAAATGTCATAAGAACACTACAGGCCTAGGTTATGAAGAAGGACAAACTTCTAAAGTCAAGAATACACTAAGGAAGAAGATAGATTTGGGTCATCATGCTGCTGCTCCTAAAGATAAGACAAAAGATAAAGTTGTTGATTTTGGAAGAAAAAGAACAAATAGGACCTCAAGGCCTCCACCTTTCAGGAAATACCATTCAATAAGGTACAACTATTCTTAGTTTCATGGTTATTGCTATTCCTATCATATTTATGGTCATATAGCTATAGATTGTAAAACTTATACAAGAAATGATGTTCCTAGTTTTTCAAAAAGACATGTTACTATTAACCCTCTTGTTGGGAATAATATCACTTGTTTCAAGTGTCATAATTTTGGGCATAAGGCATAGTTTTTTAGGAATAAATTGAATACATATAGAGCGTACACCTTGAGAAAAGAAAAGAAAAAGCCTATACAAGTTTGGAGAAGAAAACAAAGTCAAGAAGAAGGAAAAACTGATATTGTACATACCACACAAGAAACATCCATGAGTGCATAAAGAGGAGTATAAGGTTAGGGGGAGTTTTTATAGTTTTATCTTTCAAAGACCATGGGAATCAACCAAGAAGGTTGTAAAGGTTGTGGTTGTATCATTTGTTCTATCTTCCATGGTTTTCTCTTAGTGACATTCATAGATTAATTCATTAGACTTTCATCTTCAGGAGGCTACTTGAATCTCAAATTGTGTCCAATGTTCATCTTGTCAAGTTATTATCCTTATCGGAAGTTTGAATTGTTTCAGTTGAAATTATTTGGTTATATGATCATCATGAGTTGCATTTATTTGCTTCATGCTATGTTCATCATGATTCTCATGTCTGGATGTATGTCATGGTGTTAAGGCACAAAGTTGTCATGATCTTCATTCACTGCTTGGTTTAGGAGGTTACATGTGCTTCATGTTGTGTTCTTTCTAGTATTGGAAATGACTTGTTGCAGTGAAGTATATTTCATACTATTCATTTGAATGATGTTTAGTAACATTACTCAGTGCAATCTCATGTTCATTGTGGAGTGTGGAGTTCTTTGTCTGATGATTAGTGATTACAACACCATGTTGTTTTGAAATTAGTCCTGTGAGATGACCTTATGATATTTCAAAAGTCAAGAGATAGTGCTATTATGTGTTCCTTTTTCTGCTCTTAGATGATATTGACTTTCTACAAGTTTCTTGACAGTGATAATAGGTGGGCAGGAATTGAAAATAAAGACAGTGCTTGTAACAGTGCAACACAAGCAATACCGATGTATTTCATGTTTTCATGTTTTACGCAGTGCCTTTCATGTCTTGTGACAGTATCCCTTTCTTGTTAACACAATGATTCAGTTTGAATAGGTTTTAATGTGTTTGCACAATAGTGTTGTTCAAGGCAAAAGTTTGATTGTGTATGAAAGTTGCAGTGTTAGATATATACATTTACTGTTGCTAACAAGACTTTATTATTTGTTGACAGTGGAACAAGTTGTGTGTAATGTTTAGAGTGTTCTATGCATATTCTTAGATATATGAGCAGTGATATTTGGAGTTAAAAATGTTTTACATTCATCAAGAGTTGTTTTTGCTTTGGTGGCTATCAAGAGGAGTTGAGTTCATGCTTCTTATCATGTTTCAAAGTTGAGGTAATATCCATGCTCTTGGTAATGTTTGATAATGTTAGCTAATAAGAATCCTTGTCAATGATTTATATTGGAGTGTCTTATGTGGTAAGTATTAGTTTGAATGATAACATTGTGTAATGACAAGGTTGATGGAGCAATTAATAGTGAGAAGACAATTCATATGCATTCTTGCCTCTACTAGTGTTGTGTAATGATCAATAGATGTTAGATTCTACTATATAGTATTCTTATATCTCTCTTTGATTTGATATAGTAGTTATTTATCAGTTTCATACAATACTATCCATGATGTTGATTGAAGGTGAAAGTGATTAATGATGGCATTCAATAAGTATCAGTTTGACAATGTTTGATGAGTATTTGGTCCTTGTTCTCTTATCTTAGTTATGGATGCTTGGTTCACACATATTGTGAAGTGATATAGTCTTCTCAATATTAAGTTATTTGCTTCTTTTGTGAACAATACATAATGTCAAAAATAATAGTGATGATTTACCAGTTATCTAAAGTAGAGTGCATAATCTTTGACAATGTCATTGTCTTGCTTCACAATGCATAAATTTTCTCTATGGACAGTGTCAATGATTTTAGTATGGTGCTAAGAAACAAAGTGGTTTGACTCTTTGAAAGTTGTTCTATCTTACATATCTTGGTATACTTGACAACATCTCTTAGTACAACTTCATTTATATCTTGGTACTCATAATCACAAAGTTGATATCTTAGACAGTGAGTTCTTTGAATGTCTTGGGCAGTGTAAGGTTGATAATCCTTATATTTTGTTCATGGTGAAATAGTGAGTTTTAACACTATGATAGTGATAGACATATTGGCCATGATTGGATGTAATGGTTATGCACAATGAGTATTTTATTTTAATGAATTTATTTGGAAATGGACAATGATATAGAGTTTGGATAGTGTCACAGTTTATAGAGACATTAAGCTTACAAGAGACATCAAGTAGCATTTGGAAAATTCCTTCATTATTGGGTTGAATGAACAGATGCTACGGTTTTTTGGTAACTTCTCACATGACTTGAGCTTGTGACAAAGGTTTCCTTCTTTCTTCTAATACTTCTAACTATGCTTTCTTTCTTGCTTAAAACTATGGTTTGTTGAAAGAGACAATGGATTCTCAATACTCATAAGTTCCTTTGAGATGTTTGCAAAGGCATGATCTTTGGTACAAGTGATACAGATGCATAGTGTTGGTTTGTCTCATAAGTATCTTGTTGTAGGTATATAGATAGTCTATGTTTGATCTTGGAAATATGGGCTTGAAATTGATATGATGCTTACATTTCTTCAACTTCCTCTACATTTCTCAAGACATTATCAACCTTACTCCTACTAGTCGTTGCTATTCATGAAAAGTGATATTCAAAAAAAAATTTGGTATTCAATTGGTTTTGATTGACATTTGACCTTTCTAATCTTTGGTAACATTCTTGAGGACAAGTTGCTCACATTTTTCACTTACAGTTTATGACAGCTTGGTATCTCGTTTGAGGTCTTTGTTGATGAGGTGATACAGGTATATTGGTAACCATTTTTTTTCGGTTTCCAGTCAGGGGGAGTCCATGATGAAAATTCTTTAATTAGAATACCAATATGTGATTCTTAGTTCTAGTGAAGGTTTGATGAAAATTTCCTCTTGAGGATGCTATAGATGCTGATTTGAAAATCCAAGGTTTGTATGTCGAGTGAAAGTAGACCACAATCTTGGATGATTGATCTTATCTCAGTCATGGATAATGGATGTTTTGGTACTTGTATAGTGATTGTAGTATGTTAGAAACAATGATATTTATATTTGTCATGTTATCGCAATTCTATGATTTCTTATGCAATGCTCTATTTTCAGGTTTCTTTATTCATATTTGATAGTGTTTGTTTCCACTATGATAGCAATTTGAAATTCTTGGATAGGTATTTGTTGGTTTACTACCCCTTTGACATTTGGCATTGTTTTCAAAAGGGGGAGAAGAGCATGTGATACATGGTTCATGATATTCAAATTTTGGTGCATAGGTTCATGGTGCTATTCTTTCTTTGGCAGGGTGTTTCTATAGGTGCTATTCTTTTAGATTCTTTGGTAGGTTTGACATCAATGCCAAAGGGGGAATTTTTTGACCCCTTTGACATTGGTTTTGGCATTGATGTCAATTCTTTACCTTGACATACATAGAAGTGGCATATGTTGAGATGCTCTCAATATTTTGGCATTTAATGAAGGATATGAGACATATTGGTTTGGTTTAATTTGCATGAGCATTGATAATTCATTGAGGAAGAAAAACTTTATGTGCTTATAGTTCTTTGGACACATTGATATATTTGTGCGTATTTGATTTGATACCTGGTGACTAACATCTACACTTGTTTTTGATGTTGAGATAACATTTATTCAAGGGCTTTGGGACAACACTATTACATGAGACTTGTCTTAATCTTTGATACATTTGAAGACACAATGCATGTTTGTGAAAAGGGAACTTTATCATGGTTCCATTGACTATTGCTAAGGTAGTTTAAAAGGTTTCATTACATTGGCCAAAGAAATGATTATAGTGAACTTGGTTAATTGGCATATTATAGCTTTGAATGACATATAGTTTTTGTGCATTGGTGATTATGAGACATAAAGGTTGAAGTATTTGATTACTCTCATGTAAATAAAATGTGACCAAAATAATGATTAGTGGTAGTGAGGGTTTCATTGGAAAAGGTATATCGACATAGTTGTGGCCTAAATGCCATTGTTTTTACAAATACAAGGCATCATTTATTCACAACTGACTTAGGGCTTGGAAGACATTTGGAGAAGCTTGGTGGAAATGGTGGTTTTGTGGTTGACAGTTCAAAAAATGGTTTCAAGGTTTCAAAGGAAGTTAAATTTTTCAATGTTGCTCATTTTTGTAACTCAAATCCTTACTCTTTGTGGTATTTTGGTTAATCTGGAAATGGTATTGGTCATGGTCACCTTGTTTTTGGTTTGCAAGTTACCCACTGCTAGGGCATGAGGTCTAAACCATTTAGCAAATTGATTAAAAGTCTATGTATAGGTCATGTCTTGTTCTTTCTGGTTTCGACTTGGGGACTCAGGTTATATGTGACATTTGAGTTTATATTGTGTTAAGTGTATACACACAACTTGCATAAAGTGTCGACCATCATAAAAGAAAGATTAAAGTTTCTTGAACACAAGTTATCACAATGAGTTCAAGGGAAGTTATGAAACAATTTGAATAGATTATGAAGGTTACATTTGATAGTTTTAATGAGTGACAGTTGGAAGAATTATGTGCACTTTTTGATTGTTATATAGACAATGATATTTTACTGTGGAGGGTTCAATGCAGATATGAGATTTATACTTTGTTAAGAGTTATTTTTGTTTTTGTGTTGAAAGCTTTAATGAGCAATCTATTATGAAATATGGAAATCACTTTAAGTGCTGGTTGTATTTATATGTAGATTCTTGTGTCTCCAATTATAAATGAGACAAACAAGAAGTGTTATTCAGTGAAATAGTGGTGATACTTTGTATTGGTGTTTACAATATTATTTGATGAGAAATGTTGTTTTTTCCAATGAGTCGATTGCTACCATGAATTCCAATGAGGCTATGTTTTTCCAATGAGGTAGTTGTGTTTTTCCAGTGATGCAGTTGTGTAGCTAGTGACGCTTTTCCAGTGAGGCATTTGTGTAGCTAGTGAGGCTTTGCCAATGAGGCATAAATTGTAGCCAGTGAGGCTCTGCAAGTGAGGAATTTTGTAGCTAGTGAGGCTCTACCAATGAGGCATTTTTCGATTGTTTTTCATACCTATGAGGGTTTTCCATTCATGAAAAACACTGTGTTATGATTCTTTTGAGGATACTTTTTGGTCTTGTTGTTTCCTTTATTTACATTGCAGCATTTGAGTTTACATGTTGTTTAAGAATTTGAAGTTTGATTATCACACATGATTATACTCTTGAAACTAAACAATTATTATTTTCAAAGAGTTTAAGTGTCTTGAAGAATCATTAAGTTGAAATTGATTATTGAAAAACTAATTCACCCCCTCTCTCAGTGTTTCCTGTACTCCAACAAGCAGATCTTGCAAGGTGAAAGTTATGCTGGGGGCACTACTCACAGGATGCACAAAAGGGATAGGTAGATGCAAAAAGGAAGTCATCACGTACACTAAAAAAAACCTTCATAGAGCCCCTAAAGGTTTGCAATTAGACAATGACCCAACTAAGGATTTGTTGTACAATGCATACAAAACCTTCCAACTATGCTTGCTAGGGGTCGCAGGTTGGGTTGTAAGGCGAAACACCTCACAACACTCACGCCTACAATACTCCTAGGATACAATGAAAGGACCCTTTAGCACTAATAAATGGAACCAAAATGGTTCACATCAAGTTCACTGAAAATGTAAAGAACCAACCACACCAAGGCTCCAAGTCACAGAGAGCTGAGAGCGAAGGTCTGCCCTAACTTGCCTCACTCTAATAGATGTTTTGGGATAAGGATCAAGAATGAAGAGCATTTTCAAGTGCTTTTATCACTCTACAAACCCAAAAATATGGTTGGGGCTAAACGAGCTAGTTTTTGTAGTCAATATTGCACCTCAAACAACTCTCTGTCCGAGGATGACAGCGTGGATCTGGGACGACAGTACGGCTTGCTAGCATCTCTTTGGCGCACTGGCATTTGTACGGACAGAAAACATAAAATGCAGTAAAAAACACTAGAAACCAACTAAACAACCTTGTTGACTAATCTTAATGAAATAAATAGAATGATAAAGTACAAAAAAATAAAGGAAATGGAAGAGAAAGAGATTGTTGAACACTACAAAACAATACTATGCTACTCTATCAAACCACAAAAGGAAAAGTGAAGCATTACCATCTCCACCCAAAGGCTCTCAAGGCCAATGAAGGGAGAATGCAAGCAATGAACTTGGAAAATTCACCACATTCGCAGTGGTGATGAAGGGAGGTCTCATAAGCTTCCAAGCTCAAAACTTCTATGGTAGCCTCACACATACAAAAGTGAAGTTCATGGAGTATCAAGCTACTGTAATGCTCAATGGAGTTGTGTAGATTTTTGGATTTGTGAGAAGATGTGAAAGATGGAATGAAAATGCTTAAGGATGTGAAGAAGAACATGAAGTGAGTGTGAAATGAATGCCTTTGAAGGCCAAAAGGAGTAATTTTGTGTTGGTTGGTTGTACAGAGGCATTACAATTCATCTCCAATGAGGAGTGTAATTTCCTTGCAGACTCCAAAGGCAATAATTTGTCAGGGATGGCAGCACATCGCACAAATGTTTGTGCACTACGCTCGCGTCCATGAAGAAAATTCCCTCACTTGTTGGAAATGGTGCCTCAAATTTACTAGCTTGATCAACCTCTTGCAGCAGTTGTGTTTGTTTCTCTATTAGCCTAATAGTTCTTTATTGGTGGGACCTTGTTCTCAGTCTCATCCATGGTCTTTATTTGTTCACTGTTGTTTTCTATTAGCGAGAGTTGGTCACTTCAGCGGGACTTTCTAAGTTGTCTCCATGATACCCTAATGTGACTGTTTCAACATGACAATGTGTTATTGGTGGGACTTTGTCTTGAGTCTCCCTGATAGACCGATGGTTTGTGGTGAGCATGGTTGTAACTCTCATCAGTGTGACTTAGAGTCATTGGTGGGACTCTATCTCGAGTCTCTCTGATGACCCGATAGCTGTGGTGAGATTGCTAGATCACAAAATGTTGAAACTTCTAAACTACAAGTCGTAGTTTGTGAAGTTAGTGAAATCTCTGATAGTTTGACTTCATCGGTGGGACATGGCTAATTCAGCAAGAAGTTCAACTTGGTCTCCCCAATGTGCTAATGGCAAGACTGATCATCGGGATGCGACTTCATCACTAGGACATGAAAGTTGGTCTTGCCAATAGACCGACACATTTTGAACTATTTGAATGGTAATGTGAACATCGGTAGGAAAATTTCATATCAGTGGGATGTTTGAAGCCTTCCCAATGACAACTCGATAAGGAAATTGTTGATTGATGGTTTATCTACTATAAAAAATGGGAACCAAATTGGTATGTTTCTGAGTACGGGTCTAGTGATGCAGATTGATTGGGATGCTAAAAATAGGGAAAATGTTGTAATATGAAATACATTGTAACAGTGGTCGAATAGAGAGGTTATTCACATCAGAGAGTAAGATTGATCAGGGAATGGTATGCTTTCTAAATTGTATGTTGTGAATTGACATCTGAGAGCAACGAATTGTAACTCTGTATGTGGACTTTTTTCACTATAATACAAAGTGTTTTTGCTTGGTCTAGTGGTTTTTTTTTCCAAAAGGGTTTTCCCATGATAAATTTGGTTTGCATTATGTATTTTCGTTAATTTCATTCTACTCTATTATTCCTTTAATGTGCATCTCTAATGACTATAATTTGAAATTGAAACCATATGTTTGCATTATCTTCTAAGAATTAGCATTAGGAAAGTGTTTTCGCACCTTTGCTTTCCTTACAAGTGGTATCAGAGCCTGGGTAGTTGTGTTATCCTTGTGGGTTGCCAATTATGAATTAGGAGTCTTGTAGAGGAATATAGCAATCTTGATTGCAGATTAATTAAGATGGCAAGCACATCCGGAAGAGTGGAAATTGAAAAATTCAATGGTGGAAATTTTTAGTTGTGGAAACTCAAAATGGAAGACTTGCTAGTGGATAGGGATCTCTGGATTGCTATGTTTGGAAATAAACCAACAGGCATGAAGCAAGAATATTAGGATCTTGTAGATAGAAAATCCAAAGGGTTGATAAGACTATGTCTTGCAGAGTCTGCTCTCCTAAACGTTCATGAGGAGAAGGCTACATCTTCCTTGTGGAAGAAACTTGGAGACATTTATCAGGGAAAGTCCTTGGTGAATAAGCTATTCTTGAGGAAGAAGTTGTACTCTTTGAAAATGGAGGATGGGACATCTGTGATTGATCATCTGAATATGTTTAATATGCTCGTTGCTTAGTTGGCCTCTGTGGGTGTGAAGATAGAGGAGGAGGATTGTTGTATGCTTTTATTATGTTTCTTACCTAACACATGGGATCATCTGGTGATGGCTATTAGAAGTACAACAACCAATTTCAAGAAAAAATATGTGGTTGCTTTGTTGTTGTCAGAAGAGATGCAAAGGAAATATTCTAAGATGGCCAAAGAGGCCCTTGCTATTTGGGGTAGATCAAAGGAGAGAGGCAAGAAGAAAGACAAGAACTCTAAATCCAAATCCAAAGGGAGATCAAAGTCTCCTAGAAAGAATTCCAAGGTAAAATGTTGGAATTGTGGGTAGCTTGGTCATGTCCATAAGGATTGTAAAGAGGAGAAAAAGAAGAATAACAACTCTTCAAATAATGAATCTTCTCATAGTGATGCAGATGCCTTCATTGTAGCCTTGGTGACCCAGGCATCAAATGATGTTTGGATGATTGACTTAGGTACATATTTTCACATGAAATCTCATAGAGATTGGTTCATGAAGTATGAGAAGTATGTTGGTGGAAAGGTGTATCTAGTGAGTGACTCATCTCTCAAAATTTTTGGTCATGGAAGAGTCAGAATTCAATTTCCTGACAGTAGAATCAAAGAAATTGATTGTGTAATGCATATACCAAGTTTGGCTCAAAATTTACTTTCTATTAGCAAGTTCAATGATGTTGGCATGCAAGATTCATTCTCAAATGGTAGCTATAAGATGCCTAGAGGCTCGATGGTGTTGGCTAGGGGTGCTCAAATTGGCACTCTATACAAGCTAGATGCACATGTTGTTCAATGTAATAGTGTCTCTACAAAGTCAAGCAAGGTTGCTTGTGTAGAGAAGGAGACCAAAGTTCCTCTGGAGGAAAAATCTTTGGAGGTGAAAATCCTTGTAGAAAATACCATGCTCTGGAATCAAAGGCTCAACCACATTGGTGAAAAAGGCTTAAAATCTTTGAAAAGTAAAAACCTGGTTGAAGGGCTTGATGCTTGTAACCTTGAGTTTAATTTTTGTGAACATTGTATATATTGAAAACAACATCGTGTTTCATTTTATTCTAGTCCTCATACATCTTCTAGTGTTCTAGATTATATTCACTCTAATGTTTTTGGTTGAGTAAATGTTCCTTCATTATTGAAATCAAGAATTATGTTTCTTTTATTGATGATTATTCGAGAAGGGAATTTGTGTGTTTTCTAAAAAATAAATCAGAAGTGTTTAGTTGGTTTAAAGAGTTTAAAAACTTGGTTGAAAATCAAAATGGAAGAAAAATTAAATGCTTGAGGATAGATAATGGTGGTGAGTTTTGTTCTATAGATTTCAAAAGGTATTGCAAAGATCATGGAATAAAAAGGCATAAAACAACACCTTACACTCCAAAACAAAATAGATTTGTTGAAAGGTTGAACAGGACGTTGATGGAAAGGGTGGGAAGTATGTTGAGCAATGTTGGTCTGGAGAAAAAGTTATGGGTTGAGGTTGTTCCTACAACATGTTATTTAATAAATCGGCCTCCCTCTTTGAAACTTGTTGAAAAGACACCTATGGAAGCTTGGTCTAGTAAGAAGCCCTATTTAAGACATGTAAGAGTCTTTGGTTGTGAGGCATATGCTTATGTGTTGAATGAGAAAAGATCTAAATTGGAAAAAATATGTAAAGTGTATCTTCATTAGATACGACATTGGTGTCAAAGGATACAAGCTTTGGAATCATGTTACTGAGAAGTTTGTGTACAATAGAAGTGTAATCTTTCATGAGTTGAAACCTTCTACATTGGATCTGTAGTCAAAGACAAAAGAAAAGAAGAATGATGTAGTTTAAATTCCTCAAAACTCTAGATAAAGAGGAACTACGAATTCAAAATGTACCTGAAACTAAGGAGAGCTTGAGCAGCTCTGATTTATGAACAAGAAAAAGAACCACAACCTCAACCTCAGCCTATGAGGAGGTTTACACGTGAGAAGTGACAACATGAAAGGTATGGCTATTCCATTTTGGATTCAAGTTGTGCCTATACTTTGAATACTAGCACTGGTGAGCCTAGGACTAAGAAAGAGGATATTAGTATGTCTGATTCATATTCCTAAGTGGAAGCCATGAATGAAGAAATGGCATCATTAAAAAAGAATGAAACTTGTAGTTTGGTGCCCTTGCCTAAAGGTAGAAAGCATGTTGGTTGTAAATGGGTATTCAAGAAGAAAAACGATCTGGATGGTAGTGTTGAAAAGTATAAAGCTAGGTTGGTTGTGAAAGGCTATTCCCAAGTAGAGGGAATTTATTATGGTGAAATATTTTCTCTTGTGTCTAAGCTGATATCTATCAGATTTCTTTTGTCACTTGTAGCAGTGTATGACTTAGAGATTGAACAAATGGATGTGAAGACAACATTTCGCCATGGAGATCTTGAAGAATAAATTTATATGTCCCAACCTGAGCACTTTATGGAAAAAGGTAAAGAAAATTTGGTTTACAAGTTAAAGAAATCTCTGTATGGTTTAAAATAATCGCCTAGAATGTGGTACTAGAAGTTTGACCCGTTAGTGTTGTCAATGGGATTTGTAAGATCGAAATATGATCATTGCATGTACTTCAAAACTAAAAATGATTGGGTTCTTATTATTTCCCTATATGTTGATGACATATTGTTCATAGTAAATAATAAGACTATGATTTCTGATCTAAAATCTCAATTGTCAACAAAGTTTGAAATGAAAGATCTAGGTGCAGAAAGGTATATTTTGGGGATGGAAAAAAAAGGAATAGAAGAAGTAGAAAGCTTTGGCTCAGCTAGAGTAAGTATATCAATACTGTCCTAGAGATATTTGGTATGACTAATCACAAGCAGCTAGTTGTTCCAATGTTGCAAGGAATGAAGCTATCTGTTGAAGATTTTCCAAAATCTCCTACAAAGATGGAGGACATGACCAAAGTGCCTTATGCAAGTGCAGTTGGCAGTTTAATGTATGCAATGGTCTGTATAAGGCCAGACATTGCCCAAGCAGTGGGAGTTCTTAGCTTTTTTATGGAAAATCTAGGTAGACCACAACGGGATGTTGTGAAAAGAGTTTTTAGATATTTAAAAAGTACCTCTTAGTATGCTTTGTGCTATCATGGTAACTCAGTTGGGTCACAGAGATCCATCAACATTCAAGGTTATGTGGATTCTGATTGGGTAGCCTAGGACATTGACAATAGGAGATCCACTAGTGGATACATCTTCATGTTATTTGGTGGTGTAGTTAGTTGGATGAGCAAGCGACAGGATGTAGTTGCCTTATCTACTATGGAAGTAGAATATATGACAACAACACATGCCTGCAAGGAAGCCATTTGGATTAGATGTTTGTGTTCTGATGTTGGGTTTCATGTAGGGAAAATTATGATTTTTTGTCATAGTCAAAGTGCTATTTGTTTGGTGAAAAATCCAACTTTCCATGCCAAGACGAAACATATTGATGTACAGTATCATTTTGTATAGGATAAGGCGGAGGATGGAAAGGTCAATCTTGAAAAAGTGGATACTCTGGAGAATATCACGGATGTGTTGACAAAGCCTTTGAGCACAAACAACTATAGGTGGTCTTCCAATTCGAAGGGTCTTGGGGCCTATGATATTCAGTAACTTCAAGTTTCAAAGTGTAAACAATGATTTTGGTTTCCCTGTCACAATGCTTTACTCCTCCTAGGGTTTTTCACCTAAAAGGAGAAAGGGGATTGGATAGGGGACCAAAATGCAAAGGTTTACAGTCAATACTAATGTTAACAAGATGTATTATACCTAATTAAGATTCCCTAGCACTCTGATTTGAAAATGAAATGATTTAATGATGTAAAACTATGAAAATGAAAAGTGCTGGAAAATACAATGTGATATGCAAAAAATTTAAAAAAATGAAATAGACAATCAAATGAAGATGTAAAATAGGAACAATGTACCTAGAAATTGAAGAGGAATGGATTGAAGATTGCAGGAGTCACTAAAATCTTGGAAATTTTGACTTTTGAGACAACTGGGACACTTAGGCCAAACTAGGCGACCTAGTCCTAGAATAGAGAATCTACCCAGAAATTTGTTTTTGCTAAAAGGGTGTTTGAAAATGTAAAATTATTTGAAAAAGAAGTGCAGTGGGACTAAGTTGCCACTATGGGTGACTTAGTCCACTTTGGATTTTCTACAAATCCAAAAGTGGAAATAGAAGTCCACAACTTGCACTCTGTTCTTTGACGGAAATCTGGATCTAAATCTTCAAAAAATCCCATAAAACAAAAGATAAATTGGTTTCTAATGGGGGGTTTGCCTTGATCAAACCCCTAGTTGGTATTTAAACTTTTTATAAAATTAAATATGCATAAACCCTAGCCTTAATTGTGTCCAAGACTAGGAAAAGTTGAAAATGAGATAAAACCCTATTCTAATGTGCTAGAATGAGGTGAATGAATGCCACTTAAGAGATGCAAGACTTCAATGCAAGAAACCATACAACCCTTCAAGTGAATGTAAAATGATATGTAGAATGTAATGCAAACCTTAAGTCTGAAGATAAGAAGAACATGGAAGATGGAATCACTTCAAAAACAAGTCATTGGGTGTGATTTGATGGCTAGTTGCATCTCTTCAACCTAGATTCCTCCATGATTCACCATAGGAATCCATGATCAATATTTTGCAATGTGAGATCTTGAATCAGAAGTGAGCTTGAAGACCTACAAAAACCCTAGTTTGCTTCCCTAAAGCTTCAACTTTTCTTCAAAATGCTATTGAATCTTCTTGTGTAAGACACTTTTGCTCTTGAATTTTTATTTTTGCTTTGTTAAAATGACTAGGAGATGTGAAGAATGACTTAAAATGTGTATTTATAAGCATCAACACCTAATTTTCCCATTATTTAGACCTAAGAGGCCGACATCCATTGAGAAATTAAATTATTGAAATTCCCACTCAAAAGTGGAAAATACCCCAAAAGGGACTAAGTCACCACCTTGGGCAACTTAGTCCCAGTAGGAATATTTTTGGTCAGTTTCATGAAATTTGAGTGGTTTTAATGATATTTTTTGGGATTTAAGTGGTTTCATGGGTGAATTAGGCCTCAAAGTCCAAAATTATGAATATTAGGGGCCTATAAATGCAATTTTAAAGGGTGATTGATGGAAGGTGCCTAAAGCAGGACTTAGTTTTACCACAAAATTGTCTCTTTCTCCAAGAGTATACAATTTTTTGCAATACAGGAAGAAGCCAGTAAGTCCTTCATCAAGTGGGAGCATGTTGGAAAAGGTGCCTCAGATTTATTGGATTGATCGAATTCTTGCAATAGTTGTGTTTGTTTCTCTATCGGCCTGACAATTCTTTATCGGCGGTACCTTGTTCTTAGTCCCGTCAATGGTTCGATGGTCTTTATTTTTTCACTATTGTTTTCTATCGATGGGAGTTGGTCACTTCGACAGGAATGTCTAAGTTGTCTCCACGGTACTCTGATGTGATTGTTTCAGCATGACAATGTGTTATCGGTGGGACTCTGTCTTGAGTCTCCTTGATAGACTGATGGGTTGTGGTGAGCATGTTGGTGACTCTCATCGGTGTGACTTGGTGTCATCGGTGGGAATCTATCCTGAGTCTCTCTGATGATCCGATAGCTGTGGAAAGATTGCTAGATTGTGAAATATTGAAACTTTGAAACTACAACTCACGGGTTGTGAAGTTAGTGAAATCTTTGATAGTGTGACTTCATCAGTGGGATGTGGCTAATTCAATGGGATGTTCAACCTAGTCTCCCCAATGTGCCGATGGTAAGACTAATTTCTAGGATGTGAAAGTTGTTCTTGTCAATAGACCGATGCATTATGAACTATTTGAATGGTAATGTAAACATTGGTAGGACATTTTCATATCAGTGGGACATTTGAAGTTGTCCCAACGACAACATGATAAGGAAACTGTTGATTGATGGTTTGTCTACTATAACGAATGGGAACCAAATTGGTATGTTTCTGAGTATGAGTCTGGTGATGCAGATTGATTGGGCTGCTCAAAATAGGGAAAATGTTGCAATGTGAAATACATTGTAACAGTGGTTGAATAGAGAGGTTTTTCACATGAGAGAGTAAGATTGATTAGGGAATGGTATGCTACCTAAATTTTATGTTGTGAATTGACATTTGAGAGCAATGAATTGTAAATTTGTATGTGGACTTTATTCATTGCAATATAAAGTGTTTTTTCTTGGTGTGGTGGGTTTTTCTCCCAAAAGGGTTTTCCCATGTTAAATATGGTGTCCATTTTGTGTTTGTGTTAATTTCGTTCTTCTTTGTTAGTCCTTTAATTTTCATCTCTAATGACTGTAATTCAAAATTGAAACCATATGTCTACATTCTCTTCTAAGAATTAGCATTAGGAAAGTGTTTATGCACCTCTGCTTTCCTTACATCATTGATGCAAAAAACACGCGCCAAGTGGATGGAAGGTAGATGGGTGATGTGGAATTTCTCCTTCGGGTTTGATTTTCTAAGGCAAGGGTATGCAAAAGGGGAATTTACACAAGGGGTGCAAATTCACTCCTATACACTACCACCCATGGAAGAAAAGGAACAAGCCAAGGTGTATATGCACCAATCCAAGAACAAAAGCATCAAATCCAATTGATAGAAAAGGCTATAGAATATTTCCACAACTCCCCTGTGCTCATGAGCTATACAAAAGAATTAAAAAACTCCAAACTTGTAACCAAAACACAACCCAAAAGCTAAATAATCCTCTAGATAACAATATAAAACATCAACCAAAACAACAAAAAATTGACTGCTCACATCCAACTGATAACCCCACGTGACTGAAATAGCACCCATAACAAATGTTGATCCATCTAGTCAACCATACCTCAGAGGTATCCAACATCAGTAAACTCATGCCAACAACATATCTAACCTATAAACCATGATCACAAGCTCCAAGTGTCAAACAATCGATGAAGAAAAACACCTATGGGAACTCCCACTACATGGGTAATGTCAAATTTGAAAAGATCAAGGCATACTAAGTCTACCAACAATAGCACATAGAAAATGCAACAATTTAGTATCAAGGACCATCCACAAAGATATGCAAATCCTACAACACTACTACAAGAAATATCTCTCTCAACAAGTCTCCACAACTCTCCCAAGTTCTCCACATTTGACAGAAGAAAGAGATAAAGGAACCTCCATGTCATCACCAAAGTGACATGTGACCACAAACTAGTGATCACCATAGCTCTAGCCAAAATCTCACATCCAAGAAGAACACCAAGACCAAAGAGAGAGATTGAAAACCATAAACATGTAGCATTCCCTTCTACATACACCTCTAAATGTTGGTTGTGTTAAATATGATCTCCTCCACAACCCCAAGAGAAAATTCATAACAACACCCAAAACAATTCAATCTCAAGAGATCAAACACAACATATGTATCATGTAACCACATGGATGTAAGCTTCTCAAACTAAGAAGATCAAACTACTCCATTTCCCATTTCAGGAAATTATCCCACTACCATCTCCTCAACACCTCATAAATGACATCACAATGTGAAATCATATGCTTAAGGATATAAACATGTTAAACATCTCTCAAACTGAATCCTCCAAAGCCATCTGACCATAGCCCAAGATCCATATCTATGAAAGATAAGAAAAACACCTGAAAGTAACAATTGGATATTCCTCTCAAGTAACAAACCACTGAGTAGACCAAGAGTGGGGAATGAGAATGCTCATCCAAGATATCCAAGTCATCATGTATCATCCAAGAGAAATCTCCTCACAGGTCTATATTGAACTCACACTCAACCAAGGTGCAGGCTCCTTGGAGTCCAATTGAGATCTTATCAAGAGTACCCATCTCAACACACATCTCCCATCATTGGAGAACACCAAGCCTCACCTAAGTCTATGTGTATCCCTGAGTACCAAAAAAACATCAACCCCTGCTAAACTCCAAATGCATCAAAGCATTCTCATGAAGTTGTCAAGCACATGAAAAATGCACTCAATACAAAGAGAACTCTCCAGACAACTGTCAAAGCTCCAATCATCTAAAATAGTAAAAGGAACCTATCATGACACTGTGATCTAAACATACCCCTTAAAATATCACATGCTCCAAGTGAACACCACATGGTCTCAAGAGAAATCTATCATGATAACACTTTAATCTAAAATCAAGAGTTTATCATGACATAATAGCACCATACTCTAAACCAACATCACCTATCAAGCATTTCCAACACCTCAAGCTAAAGACCAATGAGTCCTCCATCGCTCCAAGATGTTACACATCTTCAATATCATGAAGATGACCCATCTCCAAATAGTTTCCATGAAAATGTGAAGAACCCATCTGCAACAACAAGATTTATGAGCTCCTCCTAGTAATATCCATAACACCAAAGAAGATAATTCATCACCAAGTCATAAAATTCACAGTCACTATTAAATCTCTCACTGAGCAGTGATACCAAGCTCTCCAAGCATCATGAATTAAACATCTTCTAATATAAAAATCCTCTAGTTCCACACACCTGCATGTCCGTCTGACAATAATATCAAGTGGCACCAAGATCTCCAAGGCAAGGAAATAAAACATCACTGTCACAATAACACACACAAGATAGTGTATCCAAGATATCCATGAAATCATGATAAAACATGCTATAGTTCCCTACAACCAACTATCTAGGTACTCAACACCATCCTCTCATCCCAATGCAACACATACCAATTTATAAGTGACCATAGACAAGGTCAATTGATGAAGTCTACATCAACTTTGAATCAATCTCGTGGATATAGTCAGTCCACATTCAAGTTCTCCCACTACAACCAATGGGTAGCTAATCCATAAATTGCATAACTCTTAGACCCCAAAAATTGAACATGCAAACCCATCATCCTATTAGTAACATGAAAAAATAGGATATCAGAGAAGATATCATGTATCTTTTCATAACTCAAACACTAGACCGCTAGCAGATCTAACTTTCCAAACAAAACCACAACACAAGCACCATAGTTACGAACCTTGCAAGAATTCACCATAGAAATTTTGAGTGGTTAATAACATACCAACATCTCCATATAGAGAAAATATGAAATATCCTCAAACCATGCATGAATCATGTATACAAAG
Organism: Sequoia sempervirens; assembly: GCA_007258455.2. Lineage (NCBI taxonomy): Eukaryota > Viridiplantae > Streptophyta > Pinopsida > Cupressales > Cupressaceae > Sequoia > Sequoia sempervirens. The sequence goes on along the minus strand of VDFB02193867.1, from coordinate 279,638,452 downwards.
CTGCAACTATCTTACATGCATAATCATCCATGATCCAAAAATATTTTTTTGTAGATCTACAAAACCACAAGTTTTTTCTTTGACCATGCAAAAACTATAAAGGTATTGTGTTTTCCAACACATATGAAAATCCACATCCACTTAACATCTGGAAGACCCAAAGGTCATAAAGAAAACATCACAGTTAATATAGAACAATGGATTTTCATGAATATGCATAACCATAGATTTTTAACGAAAAATCCATAAAACCCTCATATCCAAAGAGCATGAATTTGAGCCATGCAGGTACATAAATTCATTAAGAAAGTAGTGGTTCAATAAATCCAATCCCATTTGTAGGAAAAATCCACCACCATCATGCACATGCATATGAGAGAGTTAGGCTATTCCAAAAGCTTCCAGATCATCCAATTATCAACTCGATAGCCTACATGCATTTGAGGGTGTATTGTATGAGTGATATTGTGAATTAGTTGGTGATGTGGGAGGTGTGTTATATGTTCCACCATATTGGTATTGTGGTGTGGAATTTCCTTGAGATTGAATGTATTGTTGACCTTGAGGATTAAGTTATTGTTGTCCTTGAGGACCATATTGCAAATTTTATTGTTGAGAAAGTGACTATTGTTGAGTATAAATTTGTTGGGCTTGTGCTTGTTATTGAGCTTGTAATTTATTATGAGAAAAACCTTTTTGTTGACTCATGTATTGATTAGGAACACTATTTTGATTTAAACCAATATTTTTATTTGGAACAAGGTTTTGATTTGGAATAAGGTTTTGATGTGGAACCTATAAGGAAGCTAAGGTAGCGGAACAACTTCCTAAACTAACCTTGAGAGGAGAATAATGCAAATTTTTTATATATCTTTAATAGTTACAAAACTTAAACAGTTGTAAACACAAGTATCATGCATACCACAACACATCGATTTGAATGGGGAAAACCCTTTTGAGAGAAAAACCCCACACTCCAAAAGCTGCCCAATATATTATTTAGAAATCAAAATATTACAATATACTTATAGAGCAAGCTTCTCACAATGGTATCACGATCAAAGATCAAGAGACACCACAACCACTATTAGACTCTCAGAATACACCACCGTCTACATACATCTCATTTGCTTATAAAAAAGGATTTTGGAACCTTCTAGAATTAGGGTTTTACAAGGTCTTTTTTAAATTGACGCGTTAACAAAAAAACCTTGACGTGTTAGCAAGAAAAAACCTTGAAATTTTAGTGGGAAAAAACCTTGGCGTGTCAATAGGAAAAAACCTTGATGTGTCAATGGGAAAAAACCTTGATGTGTCAATGAATTTTTTTTTTGGGATGTTGCCTCAAACCCACTGTCTTCTTACGAGTGTACAATATTTGTATGACTAGTCACCACATACCAACATACATCTTATCAATAAATCATATATAATTGCAAGGTTGAGACACATTTTCCCAAAAAATCTCCAACTTTTCAAACACCTTGCAAGGACAACTAAAGGGTTTCATCATCATCTCTAAGTGGTAGGGGTTGAAAGGCCCATAGTCTCTAAACACCATCTAAACTTCTTTGTACTCATGGGCTTAGCTAAAGAATAAACAACATTTATCAAAGTCTCTACCTCAACTAGCTTCACCCTGCCATCTTCGACCATATCTCTAACAAAATGATACTATACATTAATGTGCTTGGTCCTAGCATGAAACATTGGGTTCTTGGCTAGACATATCGCACTCTGACTGTTGCAATAAATTGTCACTACATCTTGTTTTATTCTAATATTTGAACACATTCTCTTAAGACAAAGGGCTTCTCTACAAGCATGATTAGTTGCCATATACTTTGCTTCAATAGTGGACAAAGCAACCATAACCTTTCGCTTACTCATCCAACTAATTGCACCATTTAATGTCCCCATTTTTAGATTACCCTAAATTTTCCTTGATTTCTTGAAGATATCCTTTTATGATGATCTAGTGTTCATATTGCATTCCTTTTCTCCTTTTCCTAATCAATCATAGGATAAAGACATTCATAAATTTATTCATTTTTCTATCAAATAATCACAATTACTTATAAGGCTCAATAATTGCTACAAGTATCTTTATTATATAATCATATTATATATATATATGTAATTACATACAATAATGTCAATGGAGCGTGACATCAGCAATGTTATAATATAACTAGTAGCATGCATGATTTATTATTCCCCATGCAATCAATAAAAAATAGATAACATTAAATAAATAGCATCATGTATGAATTTCTATTAATTAGACTATTATTTAAATCCATGATGTATTTATCAACATCATTAGTTAAATGTACAAACATTTATCTAACTTATTATTTAAATTTATAAAAATACTTATCTCCTTATATTCATAAAATACTTATCTACTTTCCATCTGCCTGTATTTATAAATTTCGAATGATCCACAGCCTATATTTTATCTCTTGTTTCCCACTCTATTCTCTATTTCCTTCTTCCTCCCTATACATATCTCATTCTTTCTCTTTTTATATCTCCACATTCAAATTAGAAGATGTATCTTTTTGAAAAGAGACATTCACTAGAAGACATAATCTTTTGAAAGGATTGCTTCCTTTTGAAAACTAAAACCTTTCTAATTTCTATTTTCATTTTTCTCTACACACTATTGATAGATCTCCTTTTTATATCTCCATTCCTTCACTCTTCTATCTTCTTAAAATCTGATGTGTATTTAATATATCCTTTTCCTTTTTTCCTTCTACTCCCCCTCTTATCCACATCCCACAAACTTATTTTATATCCTTATACCTCCATGAAGAGAGGCATCTCTTTGAATAGAGATAACCCCACAAATGGACATGACCTTTAGTTAAACATTCCTTAATGATATCTCAAATTATATTTTATTATTTTGTTTTGATGTGTATTATATTTTACTATTTTATTTTTAATTTATGTGTAATATTATTTATATATATTTATAGTATTAGTTATATTTATTAGTTTCTATATAACAATCATAATTTCCATTTATATTTGATTATTTAGATTTTCTTGTGTATATTATATTATTCATTATATTTATAACATAATTATAATATTATTTCATGCTTATATTTTATATTAATTTTATATACTTTAATATCTATTATCTCATAATGTTATTTATAATATCCATAATTATAATATTGTTTTGGACAATTATAATTAGGTAATATCAAATGGTTAAATATTTTTAATTATGCTTCTTTATTATCTAAATGTCACGATTTCGGGGACATGACACACCACCAAATAAAGTAAACACATAAGCACTAGTGGATCTTCTACTACCAACATTAGTCCTCTTTAGTCATATTACTATGATAACATAAGGAATAATCTAAGGTACCACACAAATGTATAAAGACTCTTTTAACTACATCCCAATGACCAAGATTAGACATAAATCTGGAAAGAACTCCCACTACTTGGGCAATGTCTAGTCTAGTACAAACCATCGCATACACCAAACTTCCAATTGCACTCTAGTAAGGCACTTTTCTCATGTCTTCCATGTCTCATGGAGATGTTGGACAATCTAAAATAGATAACTTTGTTCCAACTGAAACAGGAACACACAATGGTCTACAATCCTACATATTAAACCTCTATAAAATTGAGTTGACATACTTGCTTTGGCCAAGCCATAGCTTTTTGTTCCCTCCATCTCTTTTAATTTCCATCTCAAGAATGTGTTTAGTTGCACCCATATCTTTCATTTCAAATTTAGCAACAAGTTGAGATTTTAGTTTTGAAATCATACCTTTCCCTCTACCAATAAATAACATATCATCAACATATAATGCAATAAATAGGAAATGATCACCATCAATTTTATAATAAATACAATGATTTGATTTAGAACACTCAAATCCTCAACTCAACACATATGTATCAAATTTTTGATACCACATCCTAGGACTCTGTTTTAATCCATACAAAGATTTCTTCAATTTGCAAACCAACTTTCTTTTACTTTTCACCATATAGTGCTCTGGTTGTGTCATATAAATATCCTCCTCCAAATCACCATGAAGGAAAGCAGTTTTCACATCCATTTGCTCAACCTCTAAATCATAAGCAGAAACAATAGAAAGCAAAAATCTAATGGATGTCATTTTTGCAATAGGAGAAAATATCTCACCATAATCAACACCCTCAACTTGAGAGTAACCCTTTGCAACTAACCTTGCTTTGTACTTCTCAATACCTCCATTTGAACCAATATTTTTCTTGAACACCCATTTACAACCAATAGGCTTTTGTCCTTCAGGAAATGGTACAAGATCCCATGTATCATTCTTTTTCAAAGATTCCATTTCTTCATCCATAGTAATCTTCCAGGATTCTGCATCATACTTAGTGCCTCTTCTACAGATTTGGGTTCATCCATGTTGTTATTCAAAGCAAAAATACATCTCCAATCATCAGGTGAATACCTTTTAGGTGTTTTTCTATGCCTTGTAGACCTATGAACAAGCTAAGTTGGAGGTTCTTCATCCTCTTTTGAAGACCCTGAGCTAGATGAGCTCTCCTCAACTTCTTGTCTATCCTTGGGCCTCAATTCAACTTTCTCAGGTGTAGAAGGAAATTGAATAACATCTTCCTATTTACTTTGTTTTAGCTGCAATGTAACAAAAGAAAGCTTAGTTTCTCTAAAAATAACACTTCTACTGTGTATTAACTTTTGTGCAACATGATCCCAAAGCTTGTATCCTTTCACACCATAACTATATCCAATGAAGATACATTTCACACCCTTGTTCTCCAAATTTGTTTGCTTCTCCTTTGGCACATGTGCATATGCCTTGCAACCAAAAATTATAAGATGTCTTAATAAAGGCTTGTGACCTGACCATGCCTCTATAGGCATCTTATCAACAAGAGCCGATCTAGGAGACTTGTTAATCAAGTAATAGGCAGTGGCAACAACTTCAACCCAAAACCTTTGTTCTAGGCCAACGCCACTCAACATACTCCTAGCCTTCTCCATCAATGTCTTGTTCATTCTTTTCACAACTACATTTTTTTGTGGAGAATATATCGTTGTCTTCTATCTATGAATACCACAATCTTTATAGAATCTATCAAAATCATTAGAGAAAAATTCACCGCCATTATTAGTCCTCAAACATTTTATTTTCTTTCTAGTTTGCAACTCAACTATTGCTTTAAATTCTTTAAATCGGCTAAAAACTTTAGATTTACTCTTTACAAAATATACCCATGTCCTTCTACTATAATCATCAATAAATAAAACATAATATGTGGATTTACCAATTCAAGGAACATCTATAGGACCAAATACATTAGAATAAATAAGATCCAATACACCACAAGATTTATGAGAACTCGAGTAAAACTGAACGCGATTGTATTTTCCATAAATGCAATGCTCACAGAAATCAAATTCAAGATTACAATTAGACAAACCTTCAACAAGGTTTTTATTTTTCAAGGTCCTTAGATCCTTTTCTCCAATGTGGCCAAGTCTCTAGTGCCATAACATTGTTTACTTTGTAGGTAACTTTGCCTCAGAAGAAAAATGACCCTTGGGTACTCAAAAGCCATGACCATTTATTGAAGGTGAAACCCTCACTTCTGCAGACTTTCTTTTCACAAAAGTACTATTGCACTCAACAATACATGCATCAAGCTTATACAATGTCCCATATCTAACACATCTAGCAATCACCATAGCACCTCTAACCATCTTGCATCCTACATCAAAAAATACTACCTACACACCCACATCTATTAGTTTGCTCACAGATAAAAAAAATTGTGCTAATTGAAGGATATGCAACACACCATTAATCATTTTTATTCTAACATAAAGAAACCTGATTTTAACTTTACTATGACCAAGAATGTCTAAATGAGAATCATCACCCCAATACACCTTACCTCCATCAAATTATTCATATTCACAAAACCAGTCTCTATTAAAGGTCACATGAAAAGATGCACCTGAGTCAAATAACCATGCATCATTACCTGCACAAGTTGCTAAAGCTGCAATGAATGCATCACCATCTTCCTTCTCAGACCCAAAATCAAGATCAAATTTCTTCTTTTTCTTCTTCTTTTCTTCTTTGCATTCCTTATGAACATGTCCAAGCTTACCATAGTTCCAGAAAATAACTTTGGACTTTCCAAGATATTTAGATCTCCCCTTGGACTTGGATTTGTCACACTTCTCATTCTTCTTACCTTTTTCCTTAGGTCTTCCATGAACATTTAAGGCCTCCTTGGTAGTGATGGATACCTTCCTCCTCATCTCTTCAGAAAGAAAAGAACCCACCACATCTTCAGTCTTCAATATAACATAAGTACTTCCAATAGCCATAACAAGAGAATCCCACAAATTAGGAAAAGAACCCTACATTTCTCCTCCTCATCCATTTTGACACCAAATGATGCCATTTGAGCCACCAAAATATTGAATGCTTCTAAGTGTTCTGTGATTCATCCACCCTCTTCCATTCTCAAGGAATACAACTTCTTGCTTAAGAAAATTTTGTTTACTAAATATTTGGCCTAATACATCTCACCAAGCTTCTTCCATAGTTTTTGTACAAAAGTCTCTTCATGGACATTAATTAAAATAGAGTATGTCAAGCACAATCTGATTAGACCTTTAGCTTTCAGTCCATAACATCAGATTTAGAATCTTGAGTCGGATCTATAGGCCTTGAAACATTCTCATCAACAACATCCCACAAATCTTGATCTATCAACCTCCATCTTTAGCTTCCACATCTCAAAATTATTTCTAGAAATTTCTCCACCTCTCTCCCCTAATGAACTACCATCTCTAAATTCCTGCAAAAAGATCAAAGTGTGCACAAGCTCCCACTCAAATCTGGATTAGTTCAAAGAACCCAACAACCCACAACTGAAACCAAAGGTGATCAAGCTCCGATACCACTTGTAAGGAAGCTAAGGTAGCAAAACAACTTCCTACACTAACCTTGAGAGGAGAATAATGCAAAAAAATTTATAGATCTTTAATAGTTACAAAAAATTAAACATAAATAAACACAAGTATCATGCATACCACAACACAATGATTTATGTGGAAAAACCTTTTTGGGAGAAAAACCCCACAGTCCAAAAGCTGCCCAATATATTATTTAGAAATCAAAAGATTACAATATACTTGTAGAGCAAGCTTCTCATAGGAGTATCACCACTAGAGATCAAAGCACACCACGACCACTATTACACTCTCATAATACATCACCATCTATATACATCCCACCCACTTATAACATGCTTTTTGGAACCTTCTAGAATTAGGGTTTTACAAGTTTGTTTTTCATTTGACGTGTTAATAGAAAAACCTTGACGTGTCAGTGCGAAAAAACCTTGATGTGTCAGCGGGAAAAAACCTTGACATGTCAGCAAGAAAAATCCTTGATGTGTCAATGAAATTTTTTTCGGCGCATTGCCCCAAACCCCACATCTTGTTATGAGTGTAAAATATTTGCATGATCAGTTGCCACATACCAACATACATCCTATCAATAAATTGTATATAATTGTAAGGTTGAGACACATTTTCCCAACAAAACCATGCTTGAATTTGAACCCATCTTTTGACTTGGACCAATGTTCATATTTGGAACCACATTTTTATTTGAACCCATGTTTAGATTTGAACCAATATTTGTATTTGAAACCATGTTTTGATTTCAACCAATGTTTAAATTTGAACCTTGGTTTTGAATTGGACCAATGTTCATGTTTGGAACCATGTGTGTATTTAGAAACATAATTTGATTTGGACCAATATTGGCATTTAGAACCATGTTTTGATTTGGACCAATGTTTGTATTTGAAACCATGTTTTGATTTGGACCAATGTTTGTGTTTGAAACCATGTTTTTATTTGTACCAATGTTTGTGTTTGAAACCATGTTTTGATTTTGATCAATGTTTGTATTTGAAACCATGTTTTGATTTTGACCAACATTTGTATTTGAACCCATATTTTGATTTGGACCAATGTTTGTGCTTGGAATCATGTTTTGATTTGGACCCATGTTTAAATTTGAACCTTTGTTTTGATTTTGACCCATGTTTAGACTTGAACCTTGGTTTTTTTATTGATGATTTTGGTTTGGTGGCTGATTTTGACCTTGCATAATAGAAGATGATTTTGGAAATTGTTGAATCACATTATGTATGAAGGTCCCACTCCTTGTGGGTGATTCCTTGAAGCATATTAGGAAAAAGCTTGATCTTGTGATTGTATCATTTGTTCAAGAGGTTGTTCCTTCAATGTTTTAACATCATAATTTGATAGTTTGGCACCCATTTGTGCAAGTTTAAGCATGCATTGTGTAGGATCTTGTTTTATCAATACTTCCAATGCATGAAGGAAATCTTGGTTTTGTTGCATTTCTCGTATATCCTCTTGAGTAAGCTCACATGATTTTTGCTCTTTTGTAATTTGAATTGTCTCCACTTGGTTTGTTTTCAATTGAAGATGTTGTAGTTGGAAGACTTGTAGATATAATTGGAAGATTTGTTGTAGTAGGAGGAAGCTCATTTGTTTGAGGCATTCCATATGGTTGATCATTAGCATCCCTTGATTCCCTAGGATTAAACTCCATATCCTTTTTGTATTGAGGCATGGTTGTGACCATACAAGCATTTACCAATCCTAGGAGATAAATTATTTTTAAATGTGTTTACTATTCTCCTTATTGTCAAATGTTGATTTTTAGTTTGGGTTTGGATCAATGATGATGATGGTTGATATGGATGATATGGAACCTTTGATTGAAACTACACCTAGGATTTGATTTTTTTTATATGTTTTGATGATTATGAATTCACTATTTTGAGAGTAGACTCATAACTCCAAAGTTAGTTTTCCCACAATGATATTTGATAACTCAACCTAAACACCTTGAAAAAAGATCATTCAATTATGAGGCTAAATTAGTTGATGTGATAAATATTTCAAATCTAAGTGATTTATGTCTCAATGTTTAAGTTTGTTTGATTTGATATGAGATGTTGTGATATTTGATTTGATGATGGATGTTTGATGTTGAATGGTTTGATCTATTTGTCCCAAATGACAACCTAAGATTATGTTTGATAATTTCTCAACGATTTTGATAAAGAAATTTGTATGGTATTTCAATGTTTGATGGAGAATAAGGTTTTGGTCTAATGATAACTCAAAAATTATTTTAATAAAAACAATATTGAGCATAAATTTCCTTCTTTGTTTTGTTTGAATCTAGTAACCAAGTGTTTTTGAAACAAGTAGCCAAGCAGATTTGAATGTTGCTTTTGAGGTTCATTTTTTAAAAATCTGATTTAAGCATGAATTCCTTTTACCACATGAAAGATCTTGATTATATGTTGTCCAATACTAAGATGTCTACAATAAAGCAAGTTGTTTTCCACAAAATCTCAATTTTTTGAAAACCAAAATGCTAAATTATAGTTTCCTAGGTTTACTGACACAATGTGCAATGATATAGAAAAAGATATTAGGAAGCACACTAAGATATTGTTTTGATAAAAACAAATATACTTAGATACATGCAATAGTATAATGTCCTTCAAGTGCACACAAAGTTTTCAAAGCGTTAATTTTTCTCATAACCAGGTTGAGTGTTTTTTTTAGTGTTTGAATGATAAGCAATGTATTCACTGACCCAATAGGTGATGGGAGATATTGGGTAAGCTTTCTTCCACATAGTTCACTAGCCAAGATTGATAGAACACAAAGCAAGCACAATCCTATTTATTCAAGTAGGTTTATCTTCTTAAGTCAGGTCCACACAATAAAATGTTTCCCATAGAGTGAGTAACTAGAGTATGTACACATACACAATACACCTCTTACCTTGAAAGGACAATTTCCTTACAAGTTTTTTGTCACCTCAACTATCATTAGTACATTGTGAATAACTTCATGGAAAGATGCTATTCCATTGCACCTCCTTAAGAAGACATTTGATGGTATTAGGCCTCTAAACAAATAGGTTTTTAGTGGGTATTAGGTGAACACCACTGACCTTTTAGACATTTCCTTTGGGAACCAAAAAATCCGTAGTCCCATAATGCAAGTCCAGAGCGCTACATGCACAAATTGACCTATAGCTTTCACTCCTAGCCAATTTATATCTAGTGAACCCCTAAATGTGGCTTGAGGTCAAACCCTTGAGTTCTCTAGATTAGGATGTGTCTCAAGGAGGGCCTCCTACTTCAAAATTAAAAAAATGAAGGTGTTACTATTTCTCTTCACCCAAGATCGCACGAAGCGCAAGGGGAGAGGATACATAGCAACAACCTTATAGGGTTTACAATGAACATATAGTGCAAACTAGAAGTGTTTCTCTTCACCCAAGACCACACAAAGTGTAAGGGGAGAGGATACACACTTGTTAGTCCACCAAACATGAAAAACAAAGCACAAACTCTTGTTCTTTTTAGGTGCACCAAAGATAAATGTGAGTAAATTTTTAAAGCACCAAATGAACTATGTAATTTGTATTGTTCTTTTTAAAACCCAAATGAAGGTGAGATTAAGTGGTTCAATTTTAGGCCCAAATTGAAAAACTCAAGTTGTGTTGTGCAATACTTAAGCACCAAAATAAATGTGAAATTCTAATCTAAAGCATAAAATTAGAAAGCTCTAAAGTTATCCTTCACATAAGTGTTGATAAACACTTTCCAAAATTTGATGAATTCATTATTTAGTATTAACAAACAGTTTACTCCATGCTTGATACCTCACCCATTTTTTGTAAAATGTTAGTCTTAACTAGAAATAGAAAATAAAGAATAAATTAGGGTTAGATATAAAATCAAGTTGAAATTCAAAGGAAACCCTAAAGTTTGACTCCCTGTTTAGCCTGCAAATGCTTCAGACTACCAAACAACTACGTCAAAGTATCAGAAAAGTGCATCACTATGCCTCTTTGCTAATGTGTCACAATCTTCAAATGCATCACTCTATTAAACTTCAAATGCATCGCCTAAATTCAAATGTGCCGCTCTATAAAATCATGTAAACAGAAAGAAGGAAATTAGCAACTACATCACAATATTCAAGTGTGCCAACCTTTGATTGGCATCTACGTTGCAATATTTAAGTGTATTGAAATATTCCAACTACATCATTTTGTGAACCTGCAAGTGCGTCGCCCTACTTCCTATTCCTACAAAGTATGAGAAAAATCAAACAAAATTGTTAGCTAGGGATGTGGGGTCCCACTGGATGTGCCATTATGTGAATGTATAAAATTTATTGATCAAATGACATCAATTAAACCAAAATAGCTAAACAATTGATCAATTAACCATACAATCCAATGAAATTGTTTACAAAACAAAACTATAATTTAAAAGTATGAAATAGCAAACAAAATCAAGTTGAATTCTAGCTAAGAGATGCAAACCTCAATCCCATTGTGGGATTATGTCCAAGTTGGATGTGGAGTTCTTAAACCTAAACAAAATCCATTGTTATGAAAATCAATTGATGAATGGATGAATTCAAATGTCTCACAAGTGCTTTAAAATTGATCAAATTGGAGATTCAATTCAAGAGATTAAGTTTACTCAAGTTGGATGTGGAGTGCTTAAACCTAAACAAAATCCATTGTTATGAAAAGAAATTGACGAATGGATGAATTCAAATGTCTCACAAGTGCTTTCAAATTGATCAAATTGGAGATTCAAATCAAGATATTGAGCTTACTCAAAGCTTGTGGATAATTATTGTTGTTAATAAGGATTGCACCCTGGCTAAGATTTGACTTAACTATCCTATTGAAACATGGAAATGTTCTCAAGTTGTGAGTAACTTATGATGAGAAAAAATCTCCAGAGAGAGTCGGTTCCCCTGGCAGATCACCTAAACTAAAGACATTTATGAGAAAAGGGATAGAAGGATAACATTGAAAATGAAAATCCTAACACCTAAAGGGTGATGCACCAGAAATTTTACTTGTCTACTAACTCAACTTCATAATTAGATTTCAAAAAAAATTAACTTTCACAATCTCAGATGAAACAATGCAACACATAAGTAATTTTCATGAAGGTTTGAGACTAAACACAATGTCCAACCTATATTACAATGAAAATTGTAAACACATGCTTGCAATAATGGGACATGCAAAAGGATTTGAAAGATGAATCACAATTTAACATCAAACCATTGAATGCAAAAATGAGAAAAAACCATGAGATAGGAATGCTTTGCTATTTTTATTGCTTTGAAAGGAGTGTGAGAATATCACAATCTAAGTACAAATCAAAGCTTACAAAGCTCTCTGCAAATGATAAATGAGTAAGAAGCAAATCTAAACTTAGAAAAACTAAGGCCTAAATATGCCTTTTAAATAAATTCAACTTCTAAAATGACTCCTAATTGATTTGGAATTGAAAATAAACATTAGATTGATTGAAGCTAATTGTTGCCCTTAATTGCTGCAAACTCCTTGAAATCAACTTTAAGATAGAAGGAAACAACTAAATTTCCAATTTGGAACCCTTATTTTCTGCTAATGTGATTGAAATGTTTCCCTTTTGCATCTAAACTCGGCTTTGTACTAGTGAATATTTCTCTCAAACAATAAAATGGTTTTTTGTGAAATTTAATGGGTTTTTTTATTTGATTGTTTCCTATTTTTTTTCCAAAAATCAGGAAAACTTAGTTTATAGTTTTCAAGATATGACTATTTTAATACGATATGTTGCAAATTTGTCCAAAATTGAATGTTGCCTAAAAATAAAACCCTTTCCCTTTGCAAGACTTCATTTTCCTTCACAACTCGAGTCTTCTTCCTTTCTTTTGTCAAAAAATAAAGGAAACCTTCTACCAAACATGGAAATTCTTGTTGCTTTCCTTTTCAAACTTCAAAAACAAAGATAAAACCTAATCTTTTTGCCCACTTGCAAGTGAATTCCATTAACATACTTTTCCAATGTTTGAATACAAAATAAAAGCCTCTTTGACTTTGAAAACTTGACATAAAATATTATCATTTGAACTATGATAATATTTAAAAGAAGATTCCTTCTAAAATGCTCTCAAATTTAGCAGTAAGGAAGACCCTTAATATCTCATTTTCTCTTTTTTGATAAATCTTTTGGAAAGAAGACTTTCTAAAACTTTGAGATATTTGACTAATTGACTTATTTAATGCACTATTTTAACCTAGAAGGCAAAAATAGGTAACAATTATTATGGAAAAATGCTCACTATTTATAGATTTTTGAAATGAGAATCAATGGTGAAGATCAAAAAGGCTAATCAATGGATGAAATTGAATGAGAGGAATGAACATGGATCAAGGATGAATCAAACAATTGAAAATCCATGAGACATGGATCAAAGATTGTATCAACAGTTCAGGATCCATGAGAGACTAAACCAATTCCCTAATTTTTAGGAATTATGTTGGAGATATTTCTATTTGGGTGGAAATATTTGAATTTGAAAATGGAATATTCCAAGGGAATATGCATTGTGCAAGAGGGAAAATTTGGAGGATTTGGAAAGAAATTAGCTAATTAAACGATTAATTAAAATCATTTAATTGTGCAAGTGAATGAAATTAGAGGCTTTGATTAAATAATCATGAATTACTTAATCAAAGTGTGATTAAGACAATTAATTAAATAATTTACATTATTTAATCAAGTGAGAATGGAATTAGTATGAAGAATAATGAATTAAATAAATAAAATTGATTTATTTAATTAAAAGAAGAAAATATGAATTTAAATAAATAATTGACATTATTTAATTAAATGGAAAAAATATGTGAAATAGACTAGAAATGGTGTTATTAGGTAAAATCAAGTATACGATATTATCAGGACATTTTTAAGTGTCTACACTAACTAAAACTAATGTTAAGGTCAAGCATTGTTAGCAAGAGGAAATGGGGAATTACAGTTTGAATATTTGTACCCTAGTATCCCTTATATAGTCAATTTATACCCCAAAGGGTACAGTGGTAGAAAAGAATAAGTGTGGTAATAAATTATATCCAACAATAAATCCTCTATAAATTAAACATAAACAACATGCATCCATAACACATACATGCATTGAATCATTATCACTCCTTATATATATAATATTTAGATAATCACTACATGAGCAGGTCTTAGTCTCTACTTTATATTATAGTCCTTTATCTATTCCTATACTCTCTGATATATTCCTATTTTGTTACCTATTACATACATATATCAATGTCTAGTCTCTTATAGAGATGCGGCCCTTGTAGGAAAACCCTTATTCTATCTTCCTTTCTAGCCTGGTGCTTCACACATTCTTTACAATAAGTTGCACTAAGTTCTACTATGTTCTCTATTACCCTACTAACATCATCCCCCTTATCAAAAATTGTGTCCCTTCCCTAAGACATGTTGCTCAGTTACCCAAGAGAATATGTTTGTAGATGGCCTTCAGTTGTACAAATGTTGTATCCCACTACTGTTTAATTTTTGTAGCACTTTTATGTAGCCTTGTGTGCTTATCAGAGTAGCTTCACACTTTGTAAGATTTTGAGGAATTTGAATTTGTTGAGCTCCACTCTTGGCTTCTCCTAATACTTCACATAAATGGGAAATTTTTATGCTAAATTTTTCACAATTGTTTTACATTTTTATGTTCTCCCTCTAGTCTTGTAGCTATTGTAGCTTAGTATGTGTGTTCTCCAACTATAACCTTATTGTATTATCCATATCTTTCAATGGATCATATGATATGGCAACTTGGACTATCTGGTCCTCTAACTATGCTATATGTTCCTTTAATGTCTTTGTGAGGGGGGGAAATTGAAGACAAAATTGGTAAATGACATTAGCCTCTATTATACTTCCCTCCACATTCTTTAATTATTTTCATAGCTATGAGTGGGATACTACACACCTTTTTGTGACCTCTTTTGTTCTCTTTTTCAACACCTCTTATTGTGCTTCTTGTATTATCTTGTCTTTTGGTGCTTCAAGGTCTAAATATAGGCTATCTACTAGTTGCTTGAGCTTTTGTGGTAGTGGAAGAGTAGTATCCCTTTACATCTACAGAAGAGATCTTTGCAATCTCTATATTGATTCTTCTAGTTTCTTTGCATTTTCCAAATCTTTTTTTAATATCTCCTCTTTGGTGCTAGCATGAAAAGTGTATCCCAATTGTAGCTTCTGTATGGGGAGATGTTTATTAGGTTCACCTATGATCCCATCACTAGTATTTGTATGAGCTGAGGAGTGGGTGTTGGCTATAATTACTTTTGTTGTGCCAAAAAATCCTTAATGGATTGGATTGGTAACATTGATGCAGTTGTCTCCTCCATCTCTTGCTCTTATTCCTCTACCTCTTGTATGCTTGGTGGGCTTTGTGTGGGGTACTATATGACTTCCTACTTTTCCATTTCTTCCTCCTACATGGAATCCATTATCTTCTTTGTTATTGTTGTAGTCTCTTCTTGGATTTTGCAATTTCTTCTTGTTGGCCCCCCATCAAAGTACCTACCCTTTGCTTTGTCTAAAGTTTTTTGGCTTGGGCATGTCTAAGTTGTTTCCTTTGATCTATGATAAGTTTGGACCCTACCTCTATGATTTATTTTTCTTTAATATCTTCTTCTTCCTTTAGGGATTTCTCCTGATGATGGTGTTGGTAGTCGCCATCACATCGATGGGAGATTGCAATTGATTTGTTGCTTTTAGTTGTTAGATTTTAACCATGTGTGCCTTATTTTTTCCTCTTTTAGGGAGGCTTCTACACTTCCTTTACTTCTTCTTCCTCCTCTTCCATGAAAGTTATAATCTTCATTTTTACCACTTGTTGAGGCATTTCTTTGTGGCCTTTCTTCTCCACACTCATTTGAATTAGTGTATCTAAGATTTACTGCATGCCCTAGGTTGTCACTATCTGAGAAGAAGATGCAAGACCCCAAAATTGGGTGATTGTAGCTCTATGCAATATTCTAAACCTTCTTGCAATAGGTGTGTGTTTCTCCAAAGTTGGTGCAGAGGATGAAGGTTGGGTGGAATCATTCGATGGGATGCCTTGCTACTTATGGAGTTGTTACTTATTCTTCTCAATTTTTTCTTGAGAATTCCTCTTATGGATCTTATCCATTATCTACTTATAATTTCCAAACCTCTTCATATTGGGATCCTTTGGCTTGCTCAGGATGTTTGTGATATATGCATCTACCTTTCTTTGTGAGATTTCATATGGTAGCTTTGGGATCCAATCCGTTTGTGCCTCTACTACCTCCATGTATGTGTAGTCCTTGTTTACCGGAAATGTTATTGTGTTGATATATTGATTTACAGATTCATATGAAATCTACTCCTGCACTTGCATTTGTTGTTGGAAGCTCTTGAAGAATCCCCAATAAGCTATGCTATAGGTCTATTTATCCAAGAATTGGTGGGTGTGCATCTGGATCTAGGCAACTGCCGATAGATTGGTTTTCCATACCTTGTCCTTGAATCTCAAAAGCTCATTCAAAAAGTACAAAACCAAGAAAATTATGAGTGTGTGGTAGCAAAAGTTGTTTCTTGAGGTTTTTTTTTTTAAAGGTTCTCCATGATTTTCTCCTGCATCAGCTCATAGAGGTCAAAGTCCTTTCCTTCCACCACCATCTGATAAGCAGTGTGAATCATCGTTATCATGGTGGAGTCATTTTTTGTGTAATACATTTTGTACACAATTCCCATGGTTGTGTACTACACTCTAGGGTTTGTGATAGTTCAGATGCTTAGGCTCCATCCATCTAGTCTTACACTAGTGAGTTGGGTGACTACATCATTTTTCATCACTTTCTTTGTCGGTACTTCTTCAACCATACTCAACCCAATTACCACATTAATTTCTTCCCTTGTGATTCGATGGGCTTTTTCCAAATAGATGAACTCATCATGGACTCTATTGAGGACTAGCCACACCCAATCATTCTCATCACAAAATTCCAAGAAGTCCTTCCCAATATCTATACTTTTCTTTGCTATTTCCTAAAATTGTGGTTGGTATGTTCTCTAATCTATGTTTAGAAGGCTTAGTCTGAGCTCCTCAAACTTTGTATGGTCAATTTTAGTGATTAGATTGTGGATGTATCATCTCACATCTTCTATGTAGACTACATCTATGGGGATATTGGAGAATGCCCCATCCTTATCAACCTCCATTTCTTTGAATGGGTATTTCTTGTATTTTGGTCATAGTTTCTTTGTCACATTCACAAAAGTTGGGGTTGCCATTGTTTGTAGTTGTATGAGATATTTTAGAAAAGCTCAATTTTCTTTTGCTAACAAATATTGTGAATGTAAAGTGAGTTAAGTGAAGCTAAGAGGGATTTAAATAGACTTGTGTTTGGTGGCCACATTGATACCATTTTCTTGTTAGCTTTCATGGGTTTTCTAGTTGTTTAAATTTTTTGGTTGCTAATGGTTTGATTTATGTTTTTTAGTCATGTATGTTACTTATATTACATAGTTTACAATTTGTGTCTTTTCATAATTTATGTTTTTTATCCATTTGGTAGGTGGTAGTGTTTAATATGATCTATTTACTCTCATTTCCCCTGATTCCACAATTTCATGAATAGAGTATGGTCCTAGCCACCTTACCTTTAATTTTCCTTTTGACCTTTTGATTGTATAGTCCTACAAATCTATCCTCATCCAGTTTTTCTAGTTCTTCTATCCCTTATACTAAGGATTCATCATCATCCAACTGCCAAGTTAGTGTGGTACGTAGATTTGGGATTATGAAGTTCATTGATACTACCATATCAGTTCCATATACCAATTGAAATGGTGTAAACTTAGTGGTCCTCTTATAGCATGTGCGGTAGGCATAGAGTACCACATGTATATTAATGTCCCAATCTAGCCTATTTCCTTCACACATTTTTGTAAGTGTTGTCCTAATTATCTTATTCAAAGCCTCACTTGCTCCATTTGTTTGTGGATGGTATGATGAGCTCTTATTGTGTGTGATCATAAAATTTTGCAAAAGCTCCGCAATTACTTTATTCATAAAGTGATTTCATTTATCACTTACTATAGTTAGTGGCCAACCATATCTAGTGACTTCGTATAGGAATCTTATGGCGATTTTTATGATATAGTCTATAGTGGGTTCTACCTCTACCCATTTTGTTAAATATTCAATCCCTTTTATAATGAATCTTACTTTAGAGTGTTTAGCTAGTGAATCAATTGGTCCTATAAAATCTATTGCCCATTTTTCAAATGATATTTATGCTAAGACTGGTTTTAAGTGCATCTCATCTCTTGCAATAGGTTTCTCCACCCTTCAATATATATCATAGTTTCTTGTACACTCTTTGGCATCTCTATACATAGGGTTGGCCACCATAGTCCAACTAATTTAACCCATTTTGCTATTGTTTCACCGTAATTATGCCCCCTGCTATTTCTTCATGGGATTCTTTTAGGATAGACTCTCTTTCATGTTCAAACACAACTCATCTTATAATTCCATCTTGCCCTATGTGATGTAACTCTCCTTCTATTAATGTGTATGGTAGAGACTTCTACACAAGAGATTCTTTGGCCTGCGGCGAGAGATATATGGGAAATTCACCTTTAGATAAGAGTATAGTAATGTCATGTAGTTCCTCTAGTACCACATTTAGTCTAAACAGGTCTGTGTTAGGAAAATATTCTTGTTGGTATTTCAATTCCACCCCTAATTCTATCCTTGATAGACAGTTTGGTCCTTGATTGTTCTTTCCAAGTTTAACCATTATCTTAAAATAAAATTCCTAAAATAGGAGTAACCAGTAACATCCTCCCTTGTATGACAGGCCTATTAAGTAAGTATTTTAATGACCTTCATGATCTATAAAGAATGTAAATGGTGTTGATGGGAGATAATGTAAAAAAAATTGTACTGAATAGGCTATAGGTATGGCCTCTCTCTTAGTAGTGGTGTAGTTCTTCTCTGACATAGATAGTTTTCTGGTTGCAAAGGCTATGGGGTGATTTTTTTACCTTTAGGTTGAGTTAATACTACTCCTACAAAAATTCCTGATGCATTTACATGTACATGGAATGGTGTGTCCCAATCTAGGAAGATTAGTATTGGTGCTTCCATAATTTTTTTCTTCAATGTATCAAATGCTTATTGGCACTCCTTAATCCATTTAATGCTTTTACCGGATTCCTTTTTAGTTCTTCCATAGGTGCAAATATTCTAGCATAACCTTTTATGAATTTACAATGGCATCCAATATAGCCTAAAAAGGTTTTTACTTCTAAAGGTGTTTTTGGTGGTGCTAGTGTCATGATTAGTGTAACCTTCATAGGGTATACCATCAGCCCTTCCTTGCATATTATATGACCTAATAATGTACCATATGGTACCATAAACATGCACTTCTTTAAATTTAGGTCAAACTGCATGCTTCGACATCTATTGAGCATCATCATGAGTACTTGTATGTGGTTTTGACCAATCCATATACTGTCCAATCATCTAAATATACCTCTAGAAAATGATGTATAAAGTATTTAAAAGCATTTATCATGATCCTTTTGAGTACCGCAGGTGCATGCTTTAAGCTGAATGACATCAATGTGTACATGTAGGACCCCCATTCTATGGTAAATTTTTTTCAAATAACTAGTCTTCTTCACTTATTCTTACTTGGTGATATCTTGAAAATCTATCAGTAAAGAGTATATTTCTCTTCCTTCTATTGACTCCAAAATTTCTTCTATGAATGGTGTAGGAAAAGGGTCATGGATGCAAGCTTTATTCAGTTCTCTAAAGTCAATACAAATCCTTATTTCTTTTCTCTTTTTCTTATGAATTACCATGGGACTAATCCATTTTGCATCCTCCATAGGTTTGATTATCCCAGCTTCTGACATTTTGTCTAATTTTGCATTGAATTTCTTCATCATATTATAGTTTAGTTGTTAGGGTCTTTTCCTTATCAGTTTAGATGTCTTTAAACTATATTTTCATAACTCCTACTTCCTCCTTTACTCCCTTTAAGTATGTAAATTTCCTAGGGAAAATTTCTTCATATTCAGATAAAAATTTTGCAACTTGCACCACTAGTTTGTCATCCCAATAGTCTCCTATCTTAGCCATTTTAGGATCTCCTTCCATAGCAATGATTTCTTCTTTTAGTTTAACCAATTTTTTATAGTATTTTTATTTGGCCTCTATGGGAGACTCAAACTCTCTTTCCCCTTGTTGAACTTATATGTCTATATTGTGAGCACCCTCATCATCCTGCTTTGTTAGGCAATATATTTTCTCAAATAATGTGGTTTTTGTATCGATCCATTCTATGTATCTCCATATACCTTCTGATTGTGAAGGTGGTGTAGAGGTGTGTGGTACCACCATTCCCTATATTTCCTTCCATTTAAATATTATTTCCTTTATTTAATGTGGTATGTATGTGTATGTTTTTATTATAGAGTGAGAAGCTATTAAGGAAGTGTTTTATTATTTTTGTCCAATTCTTGGTTTCTCCTCTTTGCTCTTGGTTGATGTACCAATTTTTTTCTATCGTTGTTAGTGTCCACTAAAATAATTATCTATATATATATATATATATATCCAGTCATCATATTTGTTTGTCTTTCCATGTAGTAGTGAAAATGGTAAGGTGTTCCTTTGACGGGATCTATCCATTTTGTATTTCCTTATATTCTCATTCCTTTAGAAGGTACCTTGTTTTGATTAAGATTTTGAATATTTCCCTTGTGTCAAATGTTCTTTTTGTGCATTCCACTAGCATGCAGTTTTACAAAATATTTGCAAAAGTGTATGTTTCAATAAGTCTATTCTCCTTTCCTTGGTTTGATTTTTTTTCTATCTATGTGATAAATGATAGTAGGTCCC
Organism: Sequoia sempervirens; assembly: GCA_007258455.2. Lineage (NCBI taxonomy): Eukaryota > Viridiplantae > Streptophyta > Pinopsida > Cupressales > Cupressaceae > Sequoia > Sequoia sempervirens. The sequence continues at coordinate 279,617,514 of VDFB02193867.1, read as the reverse complement.
CAATTCTTGAGTATTTGGGTGATTTGATGTGTGAGATTCCTCGTGAAATGTGATTTATATAGAATTTTTTTCAAGTATAGCTTTTGTGTTGTCTTCTATCCTACAGTAACTATTGTGTGGTTCATTATTTTGTAAATGCAGTAGAATGTGAAGCATTCCTTGGGATCTTCCTAATCGTAAAGATTCTACAAAATTTGATAATTCTCTAAGAATGGAGTTTTGGTTCCTCTTGCATCCATGTTTCTAGCACTTCCTCATTGTCTATGTTATATGTGGTGATTTCAATTTCAAATTTCCCTTCCAAGTTTAGGTTTTCTAGATTGTCAATTGGTGGTAACTATAAAATTATATATAGGTTTTTATTTTCAAATTCATTGTACTTTTTTGGGTGTACTTCTATGTATGTTTCATTTGGCGTTTTGCCTAGGGGGATATGAACTTTTTTTTTTTTTGTGTAGCATATGATATTTCCTCTTTACAAGAGTCTATAATTCCATTGGGTTTCATAAACCATCTAAGTCCTTATAGGGCATTGAATGAATTACAACTACTTCAAAGTCTACTATTTTTTTTACTTTGGCCTTGACATTAACTTCCACTTGTTTCCATATGCCCAAGATTTTTATTCATATACCATCTGCTAAACTAATGTTATATGATGTTTTTTTTATGTTGGTTTTCCTATCTCTTCCCATACCCATTTTGGTAGCATATTGATATCTTCTCCTAATTCCACCATGACATTGGTTAGATCTTCTTGTGATTTATACTTATTGTGATCATGATTGGGCATGTTTACCATTGTCTATCTTCTTTGTTTATTATTTTTATTTGTGGTATTTTGTCCTATTTGTTCCAATATTTACAAAAAAATTGTAGTTTATTCAGTAGATTGGATTATTTAGACATTTTTATTAACTATTTAAGTATTCCTACCTCTTGGTTAGAAAAGTATTGATCTATTTCCTTATTTTATTATTTTGTGAACACTTTCTTTATTTATTCCACTATCTAATCATGTTCTCTTCTAGTGGAGTGGAATGCCTCCTCATCTATTGTGGTTTTATCTTTTGGTGTGGCTTATTTATCATTTGCAACATTAGTTCCTTGTCTTTCTATTATCGCTACTTTGTTGTGGTGGGGGACCTCTCTATCAGAGTTACTAGGATTTGCATTTTGTTTTGGTACTTTTCTTAGTAACCTTTCCCCTTTGGATGAATTTAATTTTTTGATCTTGTCACTTTTCGATTGCGGAGCCACATTCCCATAGTTGTTATGGGCTTTTTCATAGTTAAATACATTATGTTTTGTACTACTACAAAATCCACATGGTTTCTTTCTATCCCCCCAATATTTTTTCACAAGGTGGCCCGGTTCGCTACATTTATAACATGTGGCATCATTTTTTCTCCTTCCTTTTCCTTGACCTCTATCCCCACAAAATTGGCCTTTATCACTATTAGTGTCTTGATTTGGTTATTTTTGTATAGAATTGATATATTTCTTGTTTTACCATGGTGGTATTTTATATCCATGATCCTATTGATATAATGGCCTCTCCTCTAGTCCTTACGTATGTGGGTTTCTATTGATCACTATGGCTTGTTGTAATAGGATCTTCTCTTAATTGGAACAAATATGAGGGACAATATTCAGTATCATGATTGTCCCATTCTCTACAATTGCCACAATAGAACAAGTTTGTCTTTTTGGGTATTATCTGCAAGTCTCCTCATAATGCATTGGATTTCTTTTCTCCAATTTCCTTTGGCCACTCATTTCTTATGTGTCCTTATCTTCCACAATAACTACACCAAATATTGGGTCTTGGTATAAACATCTCTTTCTTTTCTATTATGTCTTGTCAAAGTTTCAATTGTTTTATCCCTAGTTTCATTTTTTCCATCTGCTTATTCTCTTTTTCTCTTTCTTATTTTTTTCTAGGATTGGTTTTCAATCAAACATGCAAATGTAACTATTTTCTAGTAGGAATTAAAATGTATCCCATCTAAAGCAATTCTAATTTCTAGTATCACTCTACAAATGAACCATTCTATTTTCTATTTTCAGTGAATGGTTCTTCTAGTATTTTGGTGTCTTCTTTGAATCATTTTTCAAATTCTTTTATCATTTCATACCCATTTTATGTAAGTTCTCAAAGCTTACTAGCTCCTTCTTTAGGCAAGTATGGAATATCAAAATTGGCTAAGAATTTTTTTTTTCACTACTTCCTAGTCTTTGTCATTGTTAGGGTAATTATTTTGGTACCATTTTAGGGTATCTTCGTGGATTGATCCAATGAATTCATATAGCTTTGTATCATCTCTTGTTATATGTTCTCTTTTCCACATATATTATAAGATAAAATATATGTTATGTTGCTTCATTTGTATCTTTTCCAAACATAGGCAATTTACTAGGAGTATTCATTTCTAGTTCTTTGGATTCACTATCTATATATCCTATGTTAAATTTGTATCTACTCAAATTGTTTATATTATTTTCATCTCCTTTTTATCCTCCTATGATTTGTTCTCTTAAGTTGTGACTTGTGGTCCAAGGGTTGTGTATGTTCAAATAGTTGTTTCATTCAAGGAGGTATTTATTTATCAATAAGCATCATTTGGTTATTTGATGTCATTTTATTAGAGTTTGTTAAACTCATATAATCCTCTTTATTTTCTACCACCTCTTCTCTTCTTATCTTCAAAACACTTATGGTTACTAACTCATCCAAGTAATTAGTGTCAAATGTTATATTTTAAAGATTTTGTATAGAGGTTTCCACTAGTAACCATTCCTTGTTTATCCTTAATTGAATATTCATCCAATATAGATGAGCAGTTAGTGTTTTATTTAAAGGAGGTGTCATAATTCTTACCACTGCTTGTTCCACTTCCTTTCTGGTGTTTCCATAATCTTCAATTTCTCCATCTAGGTTTTGGATAATCTAGTTTATTATGTCCATGTGCTAGAACCTAATTGGAGAATCTTCTCTACATTCTTCAGCAGCACCATCAATGGTGTGTTCTTCTTCTTCTCTAGTAGTAGCCACAATGACACACTTAGTAGCACCCTCAATGGTGCGCTCAACTTCTTTGTTTCTATTTCCTTCTGAAAACTCTAAGTCCTCTTTTTTCCCCTTTTTTGCTTCTTCCATTCTTTTACGATATCTTTCTCATTGTTCCTCAATTTATTTCAACCTCATTTCTTCTCTATTCATCTCCATTCCCAACTTAATACTTCAATTATCTCCAATTATTCTTTTGTTATCTCCTTTCCCCATAGGTCTTTCTGGTCCATACTTCCATTAATCCTTATATATCTCATGGGTGGTTTTATAATTTTGAATAGTTACATATTTTCAAGGATCTTTTTAGATTCCTCCCCCTTTCCATTTGTCATCCCTTAAGTGCCTACCCCTCTCTCACAAAGGTAGTACCTAAGAGAGGTGTCTATAGATTTTTTTTTCTTTTGCCATTGTTATCTCTTTTTACTGCTACTATTTTATTCTTCCACTCTAAATTTCTTCACTATCCTCTCTAGGGTCTTGACAACAAAACTAATATTAGCAATAGGAAATGGGGAATTACAGTCTTAAGATTTGTACCTTGGTATCCCTTATGTAGTCAGTTTATATGGGCCAAAGGGTACAATGGTAGAAAAGAGTAAGTGCGATAATAAACTATATCCAACAGTAACTCTCTATAACTTAAACATAAATAATAGTCATCCATAACACAAATATCCATTGAATCCTTATATATATATATATATTGTGTGTGTAAATTTATGGGAGAGTTAGTAAACCAATAGTAAAACACACAAACACCAATGAGACGTATTACATTAGAGATTTAATCAATAAAATTGAATCAAATTGAAACAAGATTAAATTCCTAAAATGTTCCATTGTTTTCTATTCTCAAGGATTTATTAAACCATCTTGGCTCTCAAATTTTGTATGTGCACTATGGTTGTTAAAATGACAACTTGAGAAATGAGATGCTATATAGAATGCAAGAATCTAAGTCCTATATGAAACTATGTGATTAAAGCCATGATGCTATGATATCAATGCTACTGTGATAAAATGAAGATTATGCTAAGATTATGATGCTAAATGTTATGATGAGAATTTTATATGAAAGCTAAGATAATAACTACAATGCAACTATAACTAAGACATGATTCTAAACTTTAGAATGATAAACAAATCTAAATGCTAAAAATGCTCCAACTATGAATGCTCCAAATTGCTCCAATGTTATTCCTACATTATAAACTTGCTAAAAGATGTGATCTAAAATGTTGTAGCAAAGGGTTGTATTTATAGGATTTCTAAAGCATCTTGTGATGTGGCAGCAATCAATGATTGAGAATCAAACATGAGAGATGAACGGTGGAGATGGAAGAATCTTGGAGGATGTTCCCTTGACCAAGGGCAACATGCCAAATGTGTGGGAGAATAAAATGTGTGAAATTGCCAAGTGTTCAACATGTGTCTAAATTCAAATTAGGAATTTAAATATTAGACATGTTTAAATACATGTGACACTTGATGAGGTGGCAAGAGGAAAAGTTGTAGACATGTGCTTAAATTTAAATCTGGGATTTAAATTTAATGAAAAAGATTATTAATTAAATAAGACAAACTATGTGAATTTGTTTATTTAATTAAAATAGAGGAATGTGATTTAAGATGGTAGAATTAGAAAAGTGTGAACTATATAAATAAATTTGGAATTTATTTATAAGTAGATGAAATAAAATATTTATTAATTAAATAACTGGTATTTAATTAATTGATTGTCTTGATTGATTTTAGGTGTATACATAGATAATCACTACATGAGTAGGTCTTAGAATATGTTGTATATTATAGCCCTTTCTCTATTCCTATACTCTCTAATATATTCTTATTTTGTTATCTATTACATACATATATCAATTCCTAGTCTCTTATAGAGATGTGACTCTTGTAGGGAAACCCTTAATCTATCTTCCTTGTCGGCCTAGTGCTCCACACATGCTTTGCGATGAGTTACGATAACTTATATTATATGCTTTGTTACGCTGCTAACAACCATGCCACAAGTGCTTAACTTATTATACTTAAGAATATATACTATATACTTATGAATATATGATATTAGGATCCTAAAAGACAAAATTCCTCAAGGAAATATGGCCTCGTGATCTATGATAACTGTAGTTGGGACATGATATTGAAAAACTATAGTTATTTTAAAGTAAATATTTTTAGTGTAGAGAAAAAGTTATCAATTATCAAGCTTGTCAAAATCCACAATAATTACTAGACATGAAGGTTAATAAGGTAATGTTATTGTGACTTCCCAAAATAGTTAAAATGGCATTAATAATTCCTTATTTAGATCAAGTAAGCTAATAAAATTCAATCCATTAAGAATATCTCTCTCGCTAAATCTATAAAATGAAGTTGCTCTAGCTACAAGATATAGATTGCACTTATCCAAAAAAAATTAAATTACACATTGTAAGGAAGCTAAGGTAGTGGAACAACTTCCTACACTAACCTTGAGAGGATAATAATGCAAAATTTTACAGATCTTTAACAGTTATAGAAACTTAAACATAAATAAACACAAATATCATGCATACCACAACACAATGATTTACATGGGGAAAACCCTTTTGGGAGAAAAACCCCACACTCCAAAAGCCACCCAATATATTATTTAGAAATCACAAAGATTACAATATACTTGCAAAGCAAGCTTTTTCTTAGGAGTATCACCACTCAGAGATCCAGAGGCAACACAACCACTATCAAACTCTCAAAATATATCGCAATACATGTAGCCGTAATACAAAACCCTCATAAAATAGGGTTGCTTTCTAGGGCAAGTCAAGCTAATAAAATACCGGTCGTCAAATATGAGACATAATGATGAATGGTCTAGTATTACAATAATAAAAATTTCCTTTCAGGGGGGCCCCCACACCCCCCATCGTCATCGGTTGAATAGTACCTTGTGTATCAATAGTACCTTATGTAATTGCAAGGTTGAGACACATTTTCTCAACACATATCACCTCTTGTCATTAAAAAGTATTATTGTAATGTTGTGGGTATCCCTATAAAAAAAAATCATATTAAATGAATGCTTGAAAGTAGAGATCATACAATTCTAATTCATTTCTCTCTTTTGTTTGATTTTACCTATCCTTTAGGCCTAAAATTTCTCAACATTAAACTATCACTAGCAATTCTCTTTTCTTAGAATGAAGTTACATGAAGTGTTTTTAAAAGGAATGATTTTCTTATGAAATAGTGTCAATTATATTAATGTTGTGGGTATCCCAAGAAAAGAAAATCATGTTAAATAGAATGCTTGAAAATAGAGATCATAAATTCTAATTCATTTTTCTCTTTTGTTTGATTATACCTATCTTTTAGGTTTAAAATCCTCAACATTAAACTATCACTAGCAATTCTCCTTTCCAAGACTAAAACATGAAGAGTTTTTAAAAGAAATGATTTTCTTATGAAATAGTGTCATTTATATTAACTATATATAAAGTTTGTAAAAATATATACTATATGAAAAAGAAGATAGGTGGAAAAAGTCGTACCCCATAGTCTATGTGAGGTATAACTTTAAATAACATATCAAGAGAGAAAATATAACAAGAAGTTTCTAGGCAGTAAGATCTATTGAACTAGTAGCTTGAGATGTAGATCGGGGGCATATAGTTTTTGCACATCAAAATCATCTTGGCCATATGGTATGTGCTTTCTAGCTTATAAAAGCACTAGGTTATTCTATTCATCTTGCACATCTTTGGGGACTAATTAACAATCCTTAGGGGACAAATGGCCAATACAAGTCACATAAAATTTCTACTATCTAGTCAACCATAGGCACCTTAATCACAATGTTCAGAGGAAGTTGAAGTTTGATGGGAAACCAAAGATAGTCCACAGGTACTATACCCTTAAGCCTTGTACATAGAAGTATGTGAATTGTGCCCATAGACATTATAATATCTATGAAATCAACACACTCTAGGAAGGGATTGGCTCTTGTTGGAAGGAGAGTTGGATCAACTGAAGCATTTCAAATTGTTGTTCACCATATTCTTATAGAGATATTAGATAAAATTAAAAGACTAAAAAATGATATCCTAATACACCATGAATCATAATTACAAACCTTAAAAAAATTAAATTGATAACCTTCAATAACTTTTCTTACTTATTTGAAAAAATTGTAAAATTATACAAATATTACACTATTGAACTGATAGACTCATTTTAAGAATATCTATTATATAAAATTTCCCTACGAACCACAAATTACACCCAAACTTGCAAACTTATTTAAGGTTTATTGTTGCAGCTACAATAACAACAAAGCATGCCCAATTAGACTTAGAATCCCCGTCAAAATCATGGATATAATCAAAAAAGTTCATTTATATATATATAATCTTTTAAATTTTCTCAAATCTCTCCTTTCATATCCTAATTTTTTCATAGCATTTTAATGGAAATTTGATATATATACAACTATGATCTTTTTCATATCCTAATTTTTTCATAGTATTTTAAATGCAAAAGGCGTGAATAAGACCATAGAACAATCAAATTTAGATCCGTCTATCCATTTATTCGATAGCACACTTTGGAATATGAAATGCAAACTTGTTTGAGTAATATAAAACTTATAGGACTGAAAGGATTTGCAAATCATATGTAAAATGATGAAAAGGTGGAGTATTTTGCTCATAACCCACATTATTGTATATGCCATTATCTGACATTTTATCATTCTTTGTAGTAGATCTAATTGATGAAAAGAATATTAATGAAGTTTGGAATCCAAAAACTTATAGGTTAAGAATACAAGTGCTTACGTTGTTTCCCTCATCAAAAACAACTGAAAGATGAAAGCAAACATCATCTTTATTAAGATTACAGAAGCAAACATGCATTCAATTTCATCACATATAATATTCTAACAGTTTTTACCTGATTACTGTTCTATAAGTTAAAAACAAGTAACTGAATCATGGTTATCCAAATTCGGCCAAATTTGAAGGATCATTGTGTCTATGTTTGGAGTTACAGATGAGCATTGATAATGAATAAATTTGCACAATCAGTGGTGAGCTGGCTATACAGAATGATGATGTCAGCTGTGTCAGAGAAAGAGAGAGTAAGGAGGAAGCAAGCTGTATGAAAAACTCAATAAAGTCTTTTCCAATCAGTTGGTCCCACACAAGACCCAATAAAAGTTCTGAAAGCTAACTGCAGTAGTTGGATCTTAATGACTAAACTAGAGATTCCATTCAGCAGTTCTTTATGCCTTTTCAACAACTTCAGCCTTCCCTACCTCATCTCCATTGCATTCCTGTGGGCACTAGTAATTGAGGTGCATGATAATGAGAAGGCTGACCTGGAATCCACAAGTATGGCTATAATAGGTTACTAGGCTGCTAACTGACTTTTTAGTTGAGAGGAACACTTCAAAGAGTTGTAGAATAGAGAATTAAAACCCATATAAGTTAGAAAATTTGCATGTCACCGTTCTTATTACTTATAGTATAGCAAAGAGACAATATTCTAATATTAGAAGTATTTATTTTAACTGTTTATATTCATTTGCAGTAGTATTACTTGTCATTTTGAATTTGGAATTTGGCGATTTATAATAGTAGCATGATGAGAGTGAGTAAAGTGTGAAATAGGAGCATGATGAGAGTGAGTAAAGTTGTTGAAATAGCTGCATGATGAGATCAAGTAAAGTATGTTAAAATAGGAGCATGATGATAGTGAGTAAAGTGTGAAGTCACATAAGATCAAGGAAGATCACTCACAAAAAATGGATAAGATCACAAGTGGAGAGCTTTGGTTGAAAGAGGAAGTTTGTATTTTAATTCCTCTTGATTTGGGTATTGTGATTTATGCATGGATAATAACGTCTAAATTAGCTAGTGGTTTCAAGCACATGGTTTTAGAAACAAATCATGATTTGTGGTTTTCCTTGTGCCTATATATTAAGTGTTTGAGTTGAAGGAAAATAAAATTGTTTTGCAGGTTGTACTAGTAACAAAGTGCTATAGGAATTCAAAGAGCGTTGAAATGGTGTGCAAGTTATAATAGACAATGCCAAAAATTGTAGAGGTTGGGTTGATGGTTGAGAAACCCTTGCGGGAAAAAAAAAACTCCACACTTAAGAGAATCAAAGTGTGTATCTTGTGTTATGGTTTGCATCTCTTATGTGATGATTTCTATTTTTCATCTATGATTTATTATTATTTATGTCTTGGATACTTAAAATTTTCAACATACTTTTACTAAAAAGTTATATCTTGTTTCTATGTTTGGTATTAGAACTATAGGTTTGATTAGAGAAAGGTGTGTCTTTCTCTAAGTGTGTGATTGGGTTTTTTGTTGTAGTGGGAATTTGTTGTGTTTGCTTGCAGTTTTAAGTTCAAAGTGATAAGAGATAATGACAAGTTCATCTTAGTTGAAGATTGAAAAATTTAATGGTATAGGACATGAGTTTTGAAATCTACAAATGGAGGATCTCTTGGAAACAAGAGATCAATGGATTGTCATGCAACAAGATAATAACCAAACAACATGTCAAATGAGGAATGGATAAAAATAGATAAAAAAGCAAATGACACTATTCATTTGTGTTGATCTAATTCTATTTTATTAAAAAAAAATTAAGATGTTTAAATATTATGGAATAAAATAGGAGAAATATATCAAACCAAGAGTCTTTATAATAAGTTATTTTTGGCTATATTCTCTTAAAATGGAGGATGGGGACTCTATTGTAGAATTCTTGAATTTATTTAATCTAATTCCAAGTTAGTTATAGTTAGTTGATGTAAATATAAATAAGAAGGAAAATTGTATTCTATTATTATGTTCATTGGCTAAATCTTAGGATAATATAATCCTTGCAATCAATAGTTTTCTTATAAGATGATTTGAAGTTGGATGACCTTGTTGTCACCCTACTTGTATAGGAAATGAGGAGAAAGACTTTGGAGGGGTCTAAAGATGCATTGTGTGTGAGAGGTAGATCTAAGGAGAAAGGTAAGGACAAGAAGGAGGGTTATAAGAACAAGTCTAAGGATCAGTCTAAGTTGAAGGGAAGGTTTGAAACACCTAGTAAGAGTATATTGAGGGGATGGAGTTGTGGTAAATGGGGGCACATAAAGAAGGAATGTAAGAATAAGGAAAAATGATGATTCAGGTCTATGGATCAATCATTTTATGATGAAGTTATCGATGCTTTCATTATTTCTACTAACATGGCGTATGATGACTCTTGTTGATATATCCAAGCACATCCTATCACATGAATCCTCACATGGATTTTTTTCAACATATTTAACTTGTGATGGTGAGAAAGTTTTTCTTCAGAATAATAACACATGGAAATTTGTGGGTCAAGGACAAGTAAAACTATTTTTTAGCAATGGGAGGGTTAAAAAACTCAAAAAAAATATTTCATATCCCTAGTCTAGCTAGAAATTTATTTTTTGTATAAAAAATGAACAACTACAAGTGCATGCATTTCAAAAGAGTGGTTACAGGTTGAGTAGAAAAAAAATTAGTGTTAGCCATAAGCGCTAGGTGTGGCATCTTATTTAGGATAAAATCATCGATATTTTGTAGCTTTTTTAATGGAATTAATAACTCTATATATTGTAAATTGTTGCACCATAGGATGAGTCACTTTGGTGACAAGGGTCTCAAAATTAATAATATTATTTTTTATTTTACACATTGTTCATAGAAAAAAATATTAGTAGAGTTGTTAGAAGATGGTTGATGATTTTTTTGATTAATCTACTAATTTAGTTTATGAATGGAAATTGAGTGCACTCTTATTCCATTTGATTTTCTCTTTGATTTTGATATGTGGATTGTGTAATGCTTTAGTATAACCTTGATACGATTTGATAATGATGATGATAAGCTTGATTCAATAGAAATTTTGATAGCATGTAGGTATGGTAGCTCAAGATCATATTCTATGAGTCATCAGATTGCATTAGGTAAAAAAATTAAGGATGAGAGCCTCTAGATATAGAGTCTTGAAGAGGCAAAATCAATGGTTAGAAATGATTAATGACAAATGGATAAGATTGAAAAAGGATTAGGGTTTGGATAAAAGATGAAATCATATGACAAGTGTCAAATGATAGACAAGATTTATGTTTAGGATTGAAATAATGACAAAAATCATTATGGCAATGGTTGGGATTAAGAGGTTAAATGAGATGAATGAATAAGTTGAAAAGTTAGTTTGACTTTTGGATAGGTGTTTGGGTTCAATGAATCTAGAGAAGAAGTTAGAACTAGACATGTGAAGGGGATATTTGTCAAATGCAGATAAAATTAGATTAAAATTATATTATGATCCACATGAATAAGATGAAAGGCTAGGATTAGATGGAGAAGGATAGAGGATAAAGGACAATTAATTAAATAGTATAGTAGTAAGTAGATCTAGTGGAATAAATGAGTTTTGCTTGTCTTATTTATTTTGTATCACTTAATGTTCTAATTACAAAATCAATGAACTTGATGAAAAAACCATCTTGCTTGCATCCCAAGACCATGGTGACTAGCAAATCAAGGAAACTAATGTGCTTTACAGAAAGCTTTGGAAAGATTAACAGTTTGGGCCAATGTTTAGGGGAGATTATCCAATGATAGCATGTTGAGGCAAGCCATGTTGAAGCACAACATAGGAGGATGTGCAGGCCCTAGTTGGCGCCCAAACCCACATGAACCATTCTCACCCAAGTAGATTCAAAACAAAAACTAGGGTTGTAAGAGGAGCTTGCATGGAAATTATTGGATATATTCCACATATGAAGTGGTATATCATTAGTTAAATACTAATAATTAATTTCCTTTAACTGGTATATCATTTGGATCTAACTCTAATGACACAATAATTGATTGATTATTATAAATACTTTAGAAAAATGATTAAAAAACTTCAATATAATTCATTAATGATGAAATATTTTTAGTTCCTATCGTAGGCAGGTATACTTATGCTTTCAACAAGTTTCAATAGTTTGTACAAAATCAACCAATTAAATGCAAGAATTAAATTTTCTTGTCTATATTTTCTAATGTTCATATTTATTTCATATTTATTTTAATATTCAATAATCATTTTTCTTCCATTCTATTGGTTAATAGTTGTGAACAGTCATATTTGTATGATGTAAGCAACAATAATAATGTAAGTAACAATAATAATATGATGAACAGTAGTTGTGGAGTGTCATATTTTTCACTATTCTTCAATAGTATATGATTGAATAATTGCTTGTATGGCAAAAAAAAGTCATATTTTTCACTATTCTTCAACAATATATGATTGACTAATTGCTTGTATGGCAACACAAAAATCTCATCAAGCTAACTTTGGAAGAAAGGCACGAATAAAAATACAAGCTTTTTAGGTAAGAGATGATGGCTCTTAATATAGAATTGATAATGCAATCGCCCTCTTGAATGTTGATCGTTCATTTACTTGTCATTCACGCGGAACGGTTCATACTAGGAAAAAAACAAAACAATTCTCATCGTCGGATGATGGCATCTTTTCTTTGTTGGGTCTTATCTGAGCCTTTAATTTCTCAGAAAAACTCTTTAAATACTAGGGTTAGCCCACAATCTCACTGCATCGCTTCCCTCCAACATCTGTGTTGTATTCTTTGATGTACAAATTGCTATTAGTAAATCCACCAGAGCCTTGCCAAAGCTTCAAATTCTATGCCTTACACCATGTTCATGTAACAAATATTCACATCCATATTAAGTATGCAAGGAGATAAGGTTTGCATGCTAGGAACCATTTGCATGCACTAACTTATCGATTACATCTCCATTGGCCTTCCTTCATTTTTTTGTTCATCATGATGCTTGTCATTGCAGACATAGCAAGTGAAGGAAAATCAGATGGCTGGTTAGATCTGGATGTAGAATCTTTATCTTCATTAGATGCATCTTCCGTCTGTGCTTTTGATGTTGAATCTTCAGAGCTCAGCTGATGTGGAACTGAGAACAAAAGAAATCAGTAATGTTTCTACAATTTATTTGATTGAGTTCATTTTTTTAGCTTATTTATTAATTTTTTATACCTTTTGATGTTGTCAGGGACCTTTGGACATGTATTATAATGTTGGGACCGGGAAGCTAGAGAGTATGTGGCTGTTAAATTCTTCGCAGCATATCGTGATGCAACAATAATTGAAATTGATCTTCTTTATGTTCTTTCAAAGCAAAAAGATCAAATTTGTATTGTTTACTGCAAAATGATCATCAAACTACTGGAAAACAAAGCATGCTCACGGAAAAATATAGAGAAACAAACATAAAATTGAAATATGAACTTTTTGTAAAATAAATTTAAAAATTCTCAAATCGAAGAGCAATTTAAACAATTAATTCAAGTAGATAAACTAGGGAGATTATTAACATAAAACCAAACAAGAATCAAAAGGGAATGCCATCTCTTTCTTCTGTGAATAGAATTAAAAAAGAAAATAAAAAATTTCATATTTGCCAACAGATTTGCTTGTGATTTTCTTATTTAAATGTCTTAGCAATTTGTGCATAATGTATGGGTATTGTCCAAACACTAAGGGATCCAAATACCTGGAAAAATCCTCACATTATCAGTTTTTAGAGGCAAATTACCATGCCCAATCAAGAGTTGAACTTGGTAGGATTATGTAATGAAATATATATATTATTGAACAAAGATGAGAATAAAGCAACAACTAGAAGAGAATCATAGCCATAAAGGCCTAAGCAAAGCAACAAAGAGTTAAGTTAAATAGCTACTACCCTTCTCATAATGCCCTCGCTAAAAATCTCTGGCCTGATTGTATTTTATCACTGGCCCCTAAATCTTAAATGAGTATTAATTTTTTCGTTTGATAGTGCAAACCAAGCAGATGCAAAAAATCACAGGCCCAAATGACGTGAGAAAGCCATCAACATGGTGGATGCTTTTGTAGAGTTTTGTAAATCATCAATGGCCCCCATAAGTATTTTATCACAAAACCTATCCCAACCAAAAGTATGACGATGAAAGAAATTATAGCTATCTAGTAAATTCATTTTAACCTTGTAAAGTGCATGCCTCCCAACTGTCGACATGATTGGTTATAGTACTGTGGAATCCAACACGTGCAACCTTAATCTTGAGAAAATAAAATAAGAAAAAAAATGCTTATATTACATTTACATAAATATTTATAGATTGACATGTAATAATTTAATATGATTTTTTCTGTGAATAAAACATTTACCATGTAAAAATACTAAAAACAAAAAGTTAGGGTCAATGTGTTTGGTTAAAATAAATTTATCTTATAATAAAAATATTTTAAAAGCTTTAAAATAAACAATTTTAACATGTCAAAAGGTCAATAAAGATTTGTAAAAATGAAAATTTGGAATTAGCTTATAAGTTGGTAATATCCTTAGCAGCTGCAATTATGCTCCAAATAAACTGCACAAGGTTCACTATCTTCACTGGTAGTATTGATTGCTAGCTTTAAAATAAAAAATTTTAACATGTCAAAAGGTCAATAAAGATTTGTAAAAATGCAATTTTGGAATTAGCTTACAAGTTGGTAATATCTTCAACAACTGCAATTGTGCTCCAAACAAACTGCACAAGGTTCACTATCTTCACTGGTAGTATTGATTGCTAGCTCTAAAATAAACAATTTTAACATGTCAAAATGTCAATAAAGATTTGTAAAAATGAAAATTTGGAATTAGCTTACAAGTTGGTAATACCTTCAGCAGGTGCAATTGTGCTCAAAACAAGTTGCACAAGGCTCACTATCTTCACTGGCAGTATTGATTGCTTTCAATCCATATTCTCTATATGTAAGCATATGGAAAACAATTATTTTCTGAAAGTTCTATGGTAGTGGGAATATAATCTCTAAGAAAACAATTGTGTTGAGCTTTTGTTTTTTATTTTAAACCAACACAAAGTGACATTGCACCCTCTAACTGCTTCTGTCAACTTCATCTCACAAACAACCAAACACAACTTACAAACGGCAGGAACATGACGCAAATGCGTCTCTTGTTTACTAATATATAAATTAATAATAATAAAATATTAAAAAACCATTTTAATTACATCAAGATATATCATTTTTTAGACTATTTTTTTAAAATAACATATTTCAAAATTTCTAAAAAAAGAAAAAATAAATACATTTCAAAAATGATATATGTCAATGTATATTATATAGATTAATATTTAAGATATATATACTAATAAAAATATTTCAATTAAAAAACATAAAAACAAAACAAAACCAAAAAAAAACCAAAAACTCTAGTGCAAGAACTCAAGATTATGGGACCCACCTACATAATTATTCTCGAGTCCCGCCAAAGCATTCTTCTCTTTTAGCTTTTAAGGTTGAAATTGATTCTCTTACACTTCTCTAACTCGTTAATTTTCAATATTTTTAATGATTTAAGTCTTACAAAGAATGACTTGTTAGATATGCAATAGAAAGCCTAGTGGTAGGCCCCATCTAAAACAGTTGAAATGTTGCGATATCAACAACAGACAGCTTACATAATTTAGCTTACCCACTATTTGGACATGCTTTCTAAAGTAGGGAAACAAAAGGAATAGCATATGAAACCATCTAAAAGTGACCATAGCCATATTTGTCTACCTCTCGCCAAAAGTAGAGGAAGAGGAGTAGGGCCATCTTTATGATTCCAATTTGCCAAACTTATATGTATTGATTGGTGCACCCCCTTTCTTAGAAATTATTCTTAAATTTGGTGAGGAGGCTCGCTAATATTCCATTTAAAAGGAAGGTGGGTGGGCATTGAAGTTGATAGAGGCATCTTCTATAAATAAAATTTAAGATGAAATATTTTGTTTCTTTTTTTATTTAGAATGTCTTTTTTTGGGGAGGGGGATTTAGTTTGATTGGTTAAAGCATCTTGTTATAGGCAAGAGGTCATGAGGTCTAGTCTCTTCCATGTCCATGTGGTATCAGAAGGTGTGGCGTACCAGTATCACCATGATATAAAAGGAAACAACTTTGACAAAATGAATATCTCTAAATCAATAAGAATTCATAAATGATATAAAATCTTCCAAATAAAACCCAACCTCCTCCACCTTAGAACATGGCGTTTGAAATACAATATGAACAAGTTATGACTATAATGACTTGTAGTAAGTCCATCATAAAAAAATAGTATTTGTCCTTTACTAGATCTCACCACTTCACATAAAACCAATGAAAATTGTGGAATATCTAGCTTTATAAGATTTTAAACAATAGAATTGTGCTTTGAAATAAGATATGTATTATTTTTAATCATATTATCGTTTAATAAATAATTTTATGCAAAAAGTTCAATATCTTTGTCCACTATTATTATATAAACTCTTTAAATGGAATGAATTATAGATTTGACAACTTACTTTCTTTTATTAAAGATAATTTTTTTAATTGAGAAGTCTTTCATTATATTAGAGGATCACTCTAAATAAAATGCTTTTTGGTTTTACATTTGATGGATTGCTATGAATATCAATTGACTATTAAGAGTCTCAATCTATAAATGCTAGAATACTTTATATTATTTGCAAGATGATTAAAATAATTTTACTTTTCTATAATATATGGAAGCCAAGCCATTATTTTTTATTTTTTTTCTCGAAGCTACCATCTAAGCATAAAGAAGCATGGTGTCAACATCATTTTTAGAAGTGGTGATAAAAATCTTGAAGTTCTCTTTTTTTAACATAAAGTATAGCATGATGAAACATATGGTGTGCAATATTCCATACTAATTTCTTTAAAATAATTTTATATTATATGAGATAGAAAGTATATCACTTAAATTTTGTAGTTTGTTTTCAATGATCTAATTATTAGGTAATAATAGTTAGATTTTTTTATTCTTTTAAATAGACAATACAAGATTCAAATTTGTGAAGATGGAGCGTAATTAAGTTGAACTTCATTTTAAAAAGTATATGATATATTATATTGATATTTAGAATATATGAAGACAAGTCAAAGTGTTTAAAACTCATTGATTCACAAATTCGTACAACTTTTCACACTCAAATAAAATTACATATACAACCTAGTATAATTGCATGTTAAGATTATATGGTCTTCTATGAGAAATATAAATAATTAAATTAAATCAATGAAAACAAATAAACATTTTGAGTGACCTTGTATATTCTAAGATACTATATTTCTCATTTAACAATAATTAAATTTGCTAAAGATTGAACTTACTAATATTGTTTGAGAACAATAATCATATAAATTAGTATATAAAGATGCAAAATAAAATTAAAATAGAAAATCAAACTTTATTATATAATATTAATTAAATTCTTTTATTTAATATTAAATTTATATAATAATACATCACTAATAAAATTTGTAAAAAAGTACTTCAAATATGATTATTGTGAATAAGATGAAAGGCTAGGATTAGATGGACAAGGATAGAGGATAAATGACAATTAATTAAATATTAGAGAAGCAAATAGATCTAGTGGAATGAATTTTGAGTTTCGATTGTCCTATTTATTTTGTATCACTTAATGTTCTAATTACAAAATCAATGAGCTTCATGAAAAAACCTTCTTCCTTGCATCCCAAGACCGTGGTGATGAGCAAATCAAGGCAACTCATGTGCTTTACAAAAAGCTTTGGAGAGATTAATAGTTTGGACCAATGTTTAGGGGAGATTATCTAGTGGTAGCATGTTGAGGCACGACATAGAAAGATGGGCAAGCCCTAGTTGGCCCCCCAATCCACATGCAAACATTCCCACCCATAGACATGCACCAAATAACTTTGCTAAGCTATGTTATAATGTCTTTCAAAAAGGAAAAAATCTTAGATTTATTTTATAGGGTAGTTCAATCACATGGAATAGTGAGAATTAGATGGATTTTAGGGTGGAACTCAAAGTTCCAAGCCTAAAGTTAAGATAGTTGTCCACATATCATCCATGTATTGCATGTAAGACTACTTGAGCATGGTTTGTTGACTTGGACATGAATGAAACATATCCTTTGCCCATTCCCTTTATAGATTCTATTTCCCACCCCTTGTAAATTCCTAGTTCATGTTAGCCCATTTGTAGAAACATGATCTTCTAGTGGAATTGTCCTTAGGGAAATCAAAATAACAAAGTGTGCTTGACAATCAACTATGTAGTCCATAATATCATTCAACAATTGGAATTCCAAAATTTGAACATATTTTTTGAGAAGATCTTCTAACAACTCTTTGTTTGGTTTGGTTGTTTCTCTCTTTTTGGTCTTAATGGGGTTGGTTAGCAACTTTGACCTCATCATTATCTATGGTAGGTTCCACTGTAGGATGGTCATTGTTGATAGTTTTCATTTCTTTAGTGAAGGTATATTTGTCTAACTCAACCCCTATCTATTTGGCAGTTTCTTTGAGCCACATAAAGACATGACTACTTGTCGCTTTTAAGATTTAAAATGTCGTTTGCTCTTTATAATTGATTGTCACTTCTATCTTACCATGAATAATTGAATTCCTAAAAAATAGGGGAGAGGACCAATAGTTGTGACTTTAAAGTTATTAGTGTTCCCTAAGCATGTTAGTTTTACCAATACTTGAGCATGTTCCAATAGTTGTTATAGCATTTGTTGATTTAATGTCTAATATTTTTAACAATATTGGACCAATAGTTATGACTTAAAAGTTGTTAGTGTTGATGATGACTACCCATAATTGAATGAAATGTATTCCTTATATCTAAAAATCAACAAATCATGTGATGTCACATCATTGCACCAATAAAACATGACTTGGTGCACAACTATTCATCTCATTTTTTTTTGGGCTTTCTTGGACACCTCAACAAAAAGCACGCTGATGTGGCCTTGAAACCTTAGTTATAAGCAGGGGACTTGCAAAGTAAGTTGATGTAAAAAATTGGGAGTGATTTGAATTTTCCACATAAGATTTTGAAAAGTGTGAAGTTAAAACTTTCAACTAGTCGATCCTCTCCCCTACTTCATATTCAACATAAAATTTAGAAAAACATAAATTGACACTACCTCTCTTAAATTCCTACTAATCTTTATACATCAGCAACCTCTCTTTCAACAAGAACACAATCACTGAGCAATTGTTTTTGTGACCTTCCATAACGTCCAACTAACTCCTTTGCATTTATGATTATTACTTAGAAATAGGTGCAAAAATTAATTATCACTGACAACAAATTCTATAAACATTACAGAAAACATGAGAACGATATTATTACCTAGGTACGAACATTCTCTGGACGCAACAATGTATTTTTAAAAATAAAAATCACCAACAAAATTTCCACAAGCCGTTAATTGACGGGAACTTTTGTCAAGCTGACCTCTTAAACAAACGCAAAAAGTCTGTTACCTATATTCATATCGAAATATTTTTTTAATTATTAAAGTGCGTGAAATAGAATCATTTCCTGGGCATGAATGCACGCTCTAATAAAACTATAAAATAAAGAAACATACTTAAGATAGAGACGAAAACGTCTTAAATAAATAAATTAAAAAAAAAAAGGGTCACACGTTTAGGTTGTCCCCCTCGGAAGGGGCGCGCCAAGACAAGTCTGTTGGTCATGTGACATGTGACCACCCCTCACGTAACATGTACGGCCACCCTTAAACCAGGATAAATATTTGTAATTATAAAAACAGAGGGAAAATCTAGCACACCCCAATGTACTCACAGACTGGCTTCCCGGCTTTTTAGATCCTTTCTATTAAATAATAAAAATTCGCTTTTCTTTCACGGGGATGCGGTTTGTAAAAGCCGACACGTGGACTAAGTTCATCTGGGGACCACGCGCAAGCGGGACCCACTTTTGATCTCACGCCGCTGCATTTGTTTGTACGTGCTCTTCAAACGGACGCGTTTGCGGATTTGGCGGAATGAGACGTAACAGACTGACAGCGACGCCACGTTTCCCAAGAATAAATGGTGTGATTTCGTTTTCATCCACTGAACATGGACCAACTCCTTTTCTTTTCTTTCTGCACGAAACACTAGCCTTTTTCATTTGCGTCTGGGACGGGATTCGAATTAGATTGAGGATATTTAGTCCGTCAACTTTATTTTTTTTAACCTTGTATTTATTTTTTAATAGTGTGGCTTTTTTTTTGTATATAGGGGAAAAGCGATTAGGTATTGTTTTTTTAATCAAACATTCTTATCAATAATTTAACTACCACTTCATTGTTTTTAATTTTCATCTTTATTTTCTTTATTTTTAGTTCCTAGTAGGAACACAGCAGATCTTAACTAGTTATTAATAATTATGTTTTTAACCAATGAGAGTTCAAGCATTTTTTCTATTTGATTTTTTTTTAGCTATTATTAATGTATACATGTTAATTATATAACAAAACATATTTCAAAATTCAATTTTCTTCAATCTAATTGGTAGACAAATTTCACCCGATATAAGCGATTAATGTGCTTCCATTACTTCCATTCTTTTACATTAATTTTTCTAATAACAAGGAGATTAGTCTATAACTATTAAAAAATATTTTTTATTAAATGCTTGTACCTATCTTACATGATTAAAATCAAAATTTATGTCCATGTTTTTATATAGTAAAAAAATAGTTTACTCTTAAGTGAATAAATGGGAAATAACTATATGTTGTTCTCCCATTTATTCACTTTTCTATATACAGATATTAATATTTAATATTTAAATACATCTATCTAACTTATGCCACCTTTAAAATGATATCTTTGCATCTAATAAATATAAATTTGATACACAATTTATTTCACTTATGAAAGTAAAAATAAAATTTATAAGTTGCTAGCTAATATGGTTGTAGAAATAAAATTTATAGGTATACTAGTCTATAAATATTAATAACTAATTTTCATTAAATACATCTACCTCTTTTACATTATTAAAAGCAAAATTTATATCCATATTTTTATAAAGTAAAAATATAGTTTACTATTAAGTGAATAAATAACTATATGTTATTTTCCCATTTATTGACTTGTCTATACATAGATATTAATATTTAATATTTATTTCATTTATAAAAGTAGAAATAATGACCTAATTAATATAACACCTCCAAATTGTATTTTAGATAGATATATACTAAATATAAAATAAATAAACAATTTATCTTCATTTAAAAATAAATAAATAGTATAATCTATTTATGTCTTTTCAGATAGATATTTAAGATATGTAAGATATCTATATAAAATTTAAAGTAAATAAATAATTTGTTTTTATTTAAAATAATAAATGTATGATCTATTTTTTTACTATATTTATTGCTTCCATACTTTAACATAGATTTATCTAAGATATCTATATATTACTAAATACTTTTCTTTAGAAAAAATGTACTTTAACATTGCAAAAGATAAATATTTAATTTACTTTAGAAGTAATAGAATATTCTTTACCATGTTGAATATTGTAGCAATTTTAAAACTATTCAAAACATTTACACCCACTATCCCAAAATGTACTTTAAGAAAAAAAAAAAATAGCAAGCATTCCATACATATCCATATGTTGTACAAAATAGATATCAAATGCAAGGAAAAGACTCAACAATCTGATGTTGAAGCTAACTCTTTACCCTTGGAGAAAGTAATTAGAACCTAAACACTCTCCAAGCCTTTATATATAAGATTATTCACCCTAGCGTTTTATTCATAGAATTTTGGCTCTAGGAAAACTACCAAGTGGTACTCAAAACCATTGATGGGTCCAATTGACACATGTTTATTGCTCAACATGCAAACAAGAGTTACACATGAATTGTACTCATCTTACAAATCCAAACGTCAAACTTTGCAGGAGAAGCTCAACATTCACTCTAGCTTCTCCAAGATGAACTCATCCTTTTCAATACTCTTAAATTCAATAATTTTTGAGTCCTAAAGGGGACCATCTATAAACAACATTAGAATGTTACCATGTTTAACTAGTGTGCCAACATTACAATAATATTCCAACATTATAACTAAGACTTGTAAGATGTAAAACACACTTAGTCCTAATATTATTGAGAATGGAATGCCTCAACCCAGAAAATTTGTCTGGTACAAATTAAATAATAAAGATACTAAGATCTAATGAAACTAGAGTTAAGGGTCCTTGTTTGGAACTCTAGCTCTCTCTGCCCTTGTTCCCCTCCATTGAAATTTATTTGTCGAATATCTAAGGTATTCATGTTTGTGTTTTTGTGTTGAGCATGGGGCTATATTGTTGTTTGGTTTTTACTTACTTATGTTCTTTGTCCATTGGTTATCTGAATCCTAAAATCAAGATTGTAAAGTGCTCTGTGCCTTGCCATTAGGTCTAATTCTATCATAGGATTTGTCACTAAGTAGATGCGCCTTCCACCAAGCAGGTACTTATCATTTGTGACATTGCTAAAATTTATCAAACACAACTAATTAAAACATAATAATTCTATTACTATTTGGCAGGAACTTCGCTGCCCTGTAGCTCTTGTTTTAAAAGTGATTCTTTTGTCTTTCCTAGGTAGGAGACATGAGATGTCATTTTATAATTAGAGTATCACAATGGAATAAAATCTTTGATGTTATTTGGGGTTTTAATTATAAATTTGTTGTTATGGTTTAGGTTGGTAATTATAAAAATTGATCTTAATCATTTATATATTTATGAATTTGGATTTCAAATTTTTAATTTTAAAATTTTTAATTGGGTCTTATTTCTTCCATTTTTATTAATCTTTATGAGTAAGTCAAATTCTACATATTTCAAATGGCATGTAAATGTGGTGTATTTAAGGACTAACTTTTATTCAAAATGAATTATTTAACACATGAAATTTGAAAAGGAGTAGCTAGGTAAAAATGAACTTAATGAAGAATGAATTTCAAATTTATTTCCTTGTGATATTATGTTAGGAGTATATTGTACGATTGCTTCTTGTTCTCAACATGAGTTCATTGTCATCAAATTAGTCCATCTAAGGGTCTTACTAAGGGGACTATAGCCCTCATAGTTCAAAATTCCCTTAGTGTTATAAATTCTATTCATTACTTGCCAAATTCAATGGATACACATATAGATGAATAAGTTTTAGGTACCAAATTTTACTCATGTCAAATCCATAGATTACAAGTTCATATCTATGTAGAAGTTCATATCTATGCCCATGAAGTTGACTTTTGCACTCATTAAATGAATCAAGATAGTGCAAATCAAGTTCTAGCTTTGTGACAATTGGCTAAGAGGTCTTCAATATTTGAAATCATAGTGCATGGACTTTTGACATTTACATAGTGATATCTTGATGAAAATCAAAGCTAAATACCATTGCATTTGATATATTTAATTTATATAATTATTCTAGAATTTATTACAACTTTTGATATCACTCTCGGTTCATAGCTCTATGGTTAATTTTTTTTTTCTCTAGGTGAATTCTGTATCAATGGGTTATTTTCGAGTTAGAGTTAGTAGGTTAGATCAATAAACAAAAACCCAAAGAAGCTATCAAGTACAATGAAAGAAAATAAAATAAACAATAATGATTATACTTGTTACTCATTGAAGCTTCCATGATTCACCTCCATAGCACCTCCTAGCTCACAGCATATGATTGTTGCCCTCAAATTTGTGTATGTGAGCAAATGCCTACGACTATGTCCTATGCAAGTTTTGAAGGATTTGAAATGACACAATAAGACTATGCCTATGACAAATGACGAAATGATTATGTCTATGAGTAAATAATCCTATTCAACAAACTAAGTGCAAAGTATGCAATTAACATGTAAGCATAAATTGGTCAGAATAATGAAGTGGTCCCCAGAAGGTGAGCAAATTGGCATTTTATAGAAAATGCAATTTTGGATGGATGATCGAGATTGAAAGCAGACAAAGCCTAAAATCAGTGGACAAGATCTCATGTGACAACCCCTAATTAGGGTTAAGGAGAAATTATTAAATGAGTGGTCAAGATGTCATTTGAGAAAATCGAATCGGCGACCGAGAATAAATGTGATAATTAGTCAAAAAGATAAAGATTTTCAAAAATCAAGAAGATAAAGACTGCCTGATTTGTGAGATTCAAAAAATCAAGAGGATAAAGGTTGAACTAAAAAGCAGATTTGAAAAATCAAGAATTTGCTCAATTACTTGATTTTTGGAAGAAGATTACCATTTTGAATTAAATAAATTCAAAATATGGATTTTGTGTGACAATAAATAATCGATTTTCATATTATTTACCAAAATGAACTGAAGTTAAGAATGTGATATCATTTAAAATAATTTCATTTATTTAAAATGAGGGAAATGTCAAATTAGGTAATTAAATAATCAAAGATAATTATTTAATTTAGAGGATATGATCAATAATTAAATAAATTAATAAATTCATTTAATTATGGGAATTAGTGACATACTAAATAAATAAATATAATTCATTTATTTAATAATCAGGAAGAATAAATGAATAAAGGTAATTAAATAAATTAAGAAATTTATTTAATTGTAAGAAGACAATAGACCCTTAGTGACGTATTGAATAAATAAATAAAATTTATATATTTAATAATCATGAAGAATACAAGAGACATGAATTAATTAAACAATTATAAATTATTTCATTAATAGTGGAAAGTGGACCAAAGACATAATTAAATATCATAATTATGCTAGAATGAAAGTGGTAAAATAGAGCTTGCAAGCCTAGGTCATTTTTAAGTGTCTACAAATTCTAGTAAAAGTAATTATTTTCATTACTTTTTTGTGAATTAACAATCTTATACAACCTAGAGCTTTGACATAAGGGTTTATCCTTATTTCTAATTAAAGTTTTCATATCTAGTATTTCTAAGTACATCCTTTTATATCATATTTACTTAGGGTTTGGATCTATCCTTGTTTTTATTTATTATTGCATTTTAGTTAGGTTTTGATTTTTCATTGTATCATAGCCACTTGATCCTAGCTACCTACCCTTAAATTATCCATCATCATGAATCCTCATAGATCACTCTCTTTTGTTGATTACATGCATTCCTTATTAATTATGATATGTTGTTATCTTTTGTGGCTTCTTGTCCTTCCATCCTTGATTATTATATGTATTTCTATACAATGAGGATGTGTTTTCTATGTAGGCATTATATTATATATCTATATTTTCCCCTTCTTTATAGAGTTGGTTATTTCTTGTCCTTTTCTTCTAGATTCAATCATTTCCATTTTCCATGAACTTCATATTGATTCTACTTCTCTTATGGCTTGTGGCGAGAACACACATAATAAGGATTTTATGTCAATACACCTTGTGTGATGAATATCAATGAGATCACACCTCTACCTATGCACATGGATTTTTTGCATCTTATGATGATATTCCTCTTGCATGTTATGATAGTTTTATGCCTTTTCCTATAGATTCTTTCTCTTTTAATGATAGATGTAATGCCCCAAGCTTTTGTTCAAGGAATTAATGGAAAAAAATAAACCAAGTTTTCTTTTGTATAATAAAAGTGGCATAAAATAACCACATAACATAAGTTAACATGCCCAAGTTTTCCCTTGCAACCCATGGTGACACACTTGGCACACACACCAAATCACAAATGCATTAACCCAAATGGAAAAATTAACTCACCCTAAGATAGGTCACCAAGGTTGGCATGAAAGAGAGCTTAGATAATCGAAACCATTGGATTACCTTCTTCATATCCCTACTAAACCATCCTCCAAGTTTCACTAAGTCATGACAAACAAACAGGCTAAAAGATCCATTTTAGGTTTCTAAGAGGAATTGACTATAGTTTGAGCTTCAAGATGTTGTAAGTATGAGTAGAGTGGTGTTTTCATTAATTTCAACAAGCTTGTGTTGTCATTGATGAGTAGAAGATTGTTTCAAGAGTATGTTGGTGTTATCCATGCTTTGATTAGTTACATTATGTTTTCATTAGTAAGCTATTGATGCCAACCTCTAGTGTTGCTTGGATAAGCTTTTGTCTATGGTTAAGTTGTATTGTAGTTGGCTTGGTGGTGATGAGGAAGTAATGAAGGTGATGAGGATGTGTCTTTGATTTAGTTTTTGTTATTTACTTCTCATGCTAAATCATTATAACAGATTAAGAGTTAACTATATTAATGTGGATCTAAATGTTATGAGGGTTTTGAAGCTTTAAGGCACAATTGATTCACCCCCTCCTCTCAATTGTCTTGTGCATTCAATAGAAGATCTAACACGGGCTTGGAAATTGGAACTAAATCCCAAAACCCTTTTGAAATCTACTATTTACTATAAAAAAATGGCTAAACTTAACTACACATGGACCTCATACCCCCACTTGGACTTGGGACTTGTCTCAAGTCCTAAGTTCCTTTCAATCCCTATAACTTATAAAGTAGACCTTAAAAAAAATAAAATCCTTGTGGATGTCAAATCCCCACACACACTCGAAACTTGTTTCCAATTTCCATGTCCTCCCCAACCTCCATAACCACCAAAAATTTCCATTGTGTAGAACTCAAACTTAACCTTGGACTTCAAACATAGTTCCAAATCTAGTGTTCACTCTGATTCCCATGAACCACTAGCATATAACTAAGGTTGCAAGTGCTTGGTCCCTTTATATGCCTATGGCTTGTTGAATTAAATAAGGATTTTCCTTTGAATGATGGATTTTGGACCTCAACATGGAATTAGAACCTTGGTAAGTCTAGCTCTTAGTTCTAACCTAAAACCTAGTCCCAACCAAAACATAATAGAATAGAGAAGGAAATATTTATGGTAAGGAAAAAACAAGGTTATTTTTTCATGAGATAATGCATAACTTTCTCAGTTTTTTGGATGTTTACAAAAGGTCTTGGGGATATGTTTGTGAGGTAGTGGGATCTGACCTAGCCAGATGAAAAATACCCAAAGTAGATGGATCCCAATAAAATAGAATATTAACAACCTCCACTCTTTTAACTAAAGAGAAAATACATAAATTGAGATGAAACTAGGTAAATCAAGAAAATTCTTACCATAACTACAAGACAATCAGGCTCCCAACACACAAACCAATATCTTAGAGATATCTAAATACTCAATAATGGTACAATGCCACCCAACCCCTTAGGCCCACCTCACAATGTCGAGATATGAATGCAAAGGGTTTCAAGCACACTCACACCAAACAAGGACGATGGAAATACTCATGCAAAAAAACACATGCATAGAAAAATACTACATACAAATACACAATTTAACATTTGCATGATAATCACAATAGGATCACATCAACATTGAGTATATGGACAAAACTTGTAGGCATAGGACAAGGAGTGTCAACATAGCCACTCAACAATACCATGGGAAATTTGGGAGTAGAAATTCCTCAATGAAGATACTCACATGAAATTCACCAAATTCAAAATTTTTAACATATCCCTCATCATTTGATAGGACCTTCAAGAGTGTTTTGATCCTAACACATAAATTTCCTATTTAATTATTTAATTAATTGAATCACGAAAAAATAGTGAGTCACTCCTTTCCTATCCTACACCACCTCGATCCTAAAGGCTCGTCACTTTGAACCTATGATTCAAGCATGGCATGAAAATTTATACATAATTTTCACAACCATGTGATTCTCAAAGATAAGAATTACTTTCATTGCTAATGCTCTTCACTTAATAGAGGTTTTTTTCCCCTTCAAATTAACATTGAATTATTGTATACAAGCACACACTTAAGCAATCTTTCTCCATACACATAAAAGCCACCACTTCAATCTTATCTAACCATTCAAGAATTTTCTTTTCAAAATGCCAAGAGAAGAGAGTTTGAGAGAGAAGAATATGTTTTAGAGCAAGCATGAATAATGAATTTCTTTCCTCTTTTTCTTCATATGCAAAATTTTCATTTTTCTTTATTTATTTTGTATATTTTTTATTTTCTTTTCCAAAATAGTATTTTAGAAGAATTAAAATATAATCATATTGCACATTAAAATTCAATAGAATAATTTATTCAATTATTGAAGGAAGTTAAATAAAAACATTACTTTTTACAAGAATAAATTAAAATGATATAATTTCTCCCTTTGAAATATATTATAATAAACATGCAATTTTATATAATTTTCATATTCTAAATATTAAAATAGAAATAAAGACTATTGTATGCACCCTTTGCCCTTGATGTCAAAGGGGGAGAATAATTTTTGGAGATAATTTTAGCATGTTGTCATCAATGACAAAGGGGGAGATTGGTGGAAGAATAAGGAGTTTTTCATTGATGTATTTGTTGACAACATGAGCATGTGGGATGAGCACAAGTTGTGCAGTTATGCATTGCATTGTTGTCATTGATGCCAACATTATATCCTAGTAGAAAGAACATTGTTCAGATCAATTTGGATGGCTTAAGCATGTATGAGGATGATTATGAAAGGAAATTTTGCAAGAAGGTTTGATCCAATGAAAGTGGTTAATATGAAAATTGAATAAGTGTGTATTCCAAATGGAATAGAGGTTGGAGGTCCGTGTGTGCAAATGTGGGTATATAGTTAGAAAATTTTGTTATTAGGTCATTTTTGGTGATGACCTAATGAGTTTTATGTATTGTGGATTTTGGATATGTATTGATCTGTTATGTGGGTGTTATTTTTTGTCCATGCCAACCTATTTCAAATTGTTGTAAGCTTTGAATCTTGGCATGAAGCATGTGTATGTATGGATCTTGAGTCAACAAGTTATACTTTGTTTATTACATCTAATTACGCTAACCTAATTGATGTTTTTGGTGAAGTGGATATATATGAAGGATTTTTTTCGATGTTTTAAGAGTGACATATGATAAGTGTTTTTGGATGTGAATTATGCAAATATAGAGTAAATGCAAAGTGAAGCAGAGTATTAAGTTAGATCAATATAAAGTGTGTAGTTTGTATTATGAGCTTCATTGGAACTATATTTCATGCATATGTTAGATGCAATTATAACAATTCAAAACTCGGTTGTGTTCCACAATCTCTTCTATCTCTCAGTGGGAAATAAGTCAACTTGGGAAATGAGTCCAAATATAGTGAGCACTTCTATAATATACTATAACCAATTATAATATATTATGAGCTAATCCTCACCGTGGGTTTCCCCATTTTGGGTTTTCCACATAAAAATTTGGTGTTCATGTGTTATGTGATGTTATTGATTATTTTTCATGATTTCTTTCATTACTGAAAAATTGATTATGATCTATGAGGATTGAATATTTAAATTTTGAAGTGGTTTATAAGAATACTGATTCACACCCCCTTTCAATATTTTGGGTGTTCAATAGGGGAGCTAGTGTAGGATTGATTAACCTTTTCTTTTATTAGAAAGGA
Source organism: Sequoia sempervirens (assembly GCA_007258455.2). Classification (NCBI taxonomy): domain Eukaryota; kingdom Viridiplantae; phylum Streptophyta; class Pinopsida; order Cupressales; family Cupressaceae; genus Sequoia; species Sequoia sempervirens. Next base: position 279,588,018 of record VDFB02193867.1, on the reverse strand, counting down.
TTAGTATTAGACTAAAGTGGAATGGTGTGTTGAAACAAGTCATGCATGTATACTTTGAGTTCATTTTAGGACCATGTGAAATAATTTTTGAATGTCTTTAGTAGTGCAATATTTTTTTTTTTGTCCTTGTCTTCTTACCAATGTAAATAATCTTAGGTTCTACTCCAGTCCCTATATTTACACCATCAACATTTTCTTCATCAATAGGTTTTCCGTTTATCTTGTAATAATTTTCACTATCAAACATTCTTTCCAACCATTAGTCCTTTGGGAATGGTGTTAGCTTTCAATTGTAATATTTCATTACCCAATAATATTTATTTACCATCCTCCATCTCCACTATAGGTTCCTAGTCAATCAAGTAGCTATGAGATTCATCCATACAATTCAAGAATCTATACATCTACTCACTATCATTAAGCACTTTCTAGCTATAGATGTTATCATGTATGCTATATCTTGTGAGGATATTGACACTTGACTACTATTGAGAGGGAACCATGTTTAAATAAAACTTGGATGCATCAATAACCAAATTGTTAGTAGCTACATTCATTGATCTATCAATCCATTCAAGCATATTGTATCAAACAATCCAATGGTAACCTAGACTAAATTCCTATACATACTCAATATTTCATCTTTTGCAACATATATATTATTTACCTATAGTACAATTAACTCCAAGTCTCCAATAATCCTTAAGAATTTAATTCCATTCCTATAAACAATATTCAATCCTAGCATAAGAGATTCATAGTTTGTAATATTGTCAGTGGATTGAAATGCTGGCTTGAATGCTTATTTGAAAGAGTCACTTTTGGGTGAGATGAGAACATTACTTAATATTGAAACATCCTTTAAACATTCACCATCAAATAAAATGGTCCAAGAATTATTTACATCTTTATTTGGTTTAAAACATATAGGAGAATCACCATGTTTACTATCTTGTTCATCAAAATACTTAGTAAAATAGTCAAGACAACATCAATATACAAAAAATAATTGGTTTATTTTTAGTGGTCCTCAATAATATGTAGCATCTTCTTTCCTCTATCCAACATGATCTTTTCCATATGCAATGGGATTCTAGCATATGACAAATCCATTTGTATATTGCCACCTATTGAGGCTTCCCACTTTCTAGATAGTAACATAAGCCATTCAACTAAATAATTCATAATTATTTATCCATTAGGATTTTTTTTTAGGTATGCAACTTGTTGAACTTCCACATTGTACACAATTATCACAATATTTAATTCTCAAGAATCCATAGATAACATTTTCTATATGACTGCAACTATAGCCTATCATGGTAGATCAAATTGGCTCAAACCAAAGGTTTTAAAAAAATTTGGCTTGAGGGGGATTCTCTGAATATTATAAACAATTTGAAAAATAATACTCCTCCCTCTTGTACTATTGAGTCCCTAATAATGGATTCATTAGATGTTTTAAAGTTGTTTGATGAGGTTTATATATCACATATCCTTAGAGAAGGAAATGGGCTTGCAGATATCTTCACAAACATTGGTGTAAGAGATTTTAGGGAGTGGGGTCATAACCACCCTCTTCCTATATAAGCTATTACCATGATAAATAATGAGTGTTGAATTCATTTGGATTAAAGTCCTATTATGGTGGGCAACGTACAAGCTTCTCATCACATGGCAGAATGTTATGAATAAGAATGGGGTATAAGATTTGAATCAAGAGTTTCGTATGGGTGTAGAGTGTCATAAACAAAGAATTGTTATATTCCCCTGTCCTAGCTCTGTCCTCACACAAATTTTGGGTAGTTTTGGCATTGTGTTCTAGAGTATTCTTGGTGTTGGGCTTAGTGTCTGTAAGCTAGTTCCTAGTGTGAATTGCAGAAAAATGGGGGGTGATAGAAATCGAGTTGAACCAAAATCTTGTGATGCTACGAAGGAGAAGAAGGAGGTATGGAAGGTGTTGGTTAAGGGAGGATTAGCTCCCTATCTGGAAAAAAATTCTTGGAGAAAACCCTCAGGTGACGAAGCTCTTTCTTAAGGGTTGGAATGATAGAGTGCTTAAAATTTATGGGACTGAGTTTGAGGTGAATGAGGAATTCATTGTTGGAATTATGGCTCTACCTATGGATGGTATGAAGGTTTTTAGGGATAAAAAGGAGGCGTAGACTACAATGAAAATTTTCTTCAAAGATGATGAAGAGGACTTAAAGACTACTAAGAGTGGCGACTATCAACGTAGCTCCCTTAAGGCTCTATTGGGGGACGTTGCGAAGGAATTGATGTGCTACATTACCCTAGAAGGCCAATTTTCAGTGGTGAGTAACTATCATTTCATTCTATTAAATCACTTTCGTCACAAGAGGAGGGTCTCTTTCCCATTTTATCTTCTTATGTCTCTTGACGCGGGGATCAAGGATCACAAGAAGAACACAAAAAATCATGTTTTGCATGTTGGGTTAATTCTCCTAATTTCTTATTATGTGAAATATTTTGAGGTTCCCAAACCTATGGCCACCCCAAAGGGTATAAAACCTGTGGAAGGGTATGATATGGCTTCCAATGATGAACTTGTTAGTAAAAGGGCCAAGAGAAGGAAGCTAATTTTTGGTAAAGAGGATGAGTCAGAGGATGATGTGGAGTTTGTGCTAGATTCTCTTGCATCTCTGGAAGGGGGTCCACATTTCCATCCCTTAGGAAAGAAGAAAAAAGGGGAAGATTGTAATAGTGGCACTTATTTAACCTGTAGTGATGACCCTATTGTTGTGGTGCCGAGTAGGGGTCCAAAGATAAGGAATGACTTGTATGGAGAGGCTTCCTCTCTACCTTCGACCACCAAGATGAAGGAAATTGGGGAAGCCAGTGGGAAGAAAAGGGTGTTGTGGTTTGCAAGTCAGATTCTGGAGCAGGGTCACCCTCTCACAATTGTGGGCAACCTCTTTGCTGATGATTCCCCGAGTGTTCAGCCGACTATGCAAATGAAAGATAAGTATGGGGTTATTGCTGGTGCTTTGGAGGACCAAGGTGAGGACCTAGAGAGGGATATGAAGAGAAAAGCAGTGGCTGAAGGAATTGTGAGTTCCATTCACAAGCTTAAAAATTTGGTCGTTGTGGAAAAAGGTAAGGAATCCCCTGTTGAAAAAGATAGGAAGAGCTCTTCTGAGGAGGAGGATGCCCTAGGTAAAGGGGTTTTTAATATTGATAGAGATGATTTTTCTGATGTGCTTGGCACTGTGCGTGAGGGGTCTATTGTTTTCTTTAAGCTTTTTAAGTGGTTTTTCCATGAGCTCAATAAAATGAATGTTAGAGTTAGGGGTATGGTTAACAAGACTGAGGGGTCCTCAGTTCAGAACCAAATTGATGAGCTGTTTGAATCCTTAAACACTATGGCAAACACTATGGTGGAGGAAACCCTCAAAATGAAGCAAAACATGGAAGAAAGAATCCTCAGTCTTGAGGAACAAATGGGGAAAGTTTGGGACTATGTGATGAGAGATGGGGAGGGTCATAAAATTGCTGGGAATTTTGAGTCTGCTGTTGTTTCCTCTCCTCTGGTTAGTGCTAAGAAGAGGAAAGATATTTCCCATGATGATGGGGGTGCTACTACTGGTAAGTAGATGGGTGAAACTATTGCTACTGGGAAGAATGGTGAAAAAGGTATTGTTTTGATTTCTGAGGTTAATACGGTTGGTCCTAGAGCATGTACAAGGAACAAAACTAAAGCTCAGGGAGGAGCTTCTGGGAAGGAAAGTTCTAATGTTTTTTATGATGAACAAAAAGCTATCGATTGTGACGTGGAGGCAGCAAACATTTTGAAAAGTATGTAGTGCTGCTGGGTGCTTCTCCTTTTTGGCTACATTTTAGCTATTGGGATGCTACTATTTGGTTGTTTGTTGATGTTTTGATTTTATCTTTAGTTTAGCTGCTTTCTTTGTAAAGGGTTCTAGGCCCCTTCAAAACTTGTTATTTACCTCTCATAATTTTTTTTCCATATGACTTGGATAGCTTCATACCTAAATCATTCATAACCTAAAGAGGCATACATCATTAGGGTGGGTGCATGAAGTTGGGTACTAGTTTTGTGGCCACTTTCTAAAAAAAGTTTAAAAATGTTATAACGGGAGCGCGTTATAACGCGCTCACATTATAGCAAGTTAAAAGCAAAAAAAAAAGTGAAAGTCTTCATTTTCACTTTGACTGTTTTCTTCTTTTGCCTGCGGCAAAAACCCCCAACTTTCGCGCTTGCATTCTAGGAGGAGGTATTGGGCACAAATCTTCAACAAGAGTTGCTATTTCTTTGCAAGGATGGCGCCACGACGATGAAGAGGTGGGAGAGGTAAGTATTTTTTGTTGTTTGTTTTGAATTTCTTAGTTTTAGGTTGATTTTGTTAGTTTTAGGTTAAATTTGATATATAAATTTTTGAATTTGTAGGAGATGCAAATGAACCTGCTAACCCACAAAATCCTCAAGAAGAAGAGCAACCAAATCCTGAAGAACAAAATCCTCAACAAGAAAATCAACCTCAACAACAATCTCCTCCACCAATCCCTCAACACCCTCCTGGCACTCAACAAAATTTAAGAGTGAGATTGAGAACAACAAAAAATAGATTGAGGATTTTATTAGTAGGTTGAGTGATCCAAATGGTTCAACCACATAAAGAATGACCCTCACAAATTCATTGAAAGATATGTTAAAAAATGTAGATTCAATTAGCAAACAAATAACAGAATGGCAAGATAGGAGGTAGGCGGCTAGGGAATATTATGCAGATAAACTATCATATAAACAAGTAAAGGATTTAAAAATTACAAAAGGTGATTTTTGCTCATTATTCACTAACCCACGCACAAATCAAAATCTTAGGCTCAATGCGAAGAGGTTTCCTATTCATTGGTACCACCACCAAGAGATTAGGAACCATTTTTATGATAGGTGGTACATGGTCTTTGATGACCAACCGTGCAACAATTGTGAAGTCCCCCAATGTTTTCTTAGGAAACTATACAATGAGTTCATATTGAACAAAATACCAAATTATTTTGATATGAGGGACTTCCAGGGGAGAGGTGGGGGGTTGGCTCAAAATAGGCCCAGTGCACTGCCAGATCCTACGCGGCAAGGGAGACGAGCTCTCACTAGGCTGCCTCGTGAGCACGTTGTTATGCCTATAGTTGCGAAGGAGAGTGCAAACATAGAGACATTGCAAGCGATCAACACTTTGACCCAAAGTGTTATCCATCATACTAGCCCTATTTTACAATGCCATCTAGGGGAGTCTTCGAGTGGTGGCCTTTGAACCCATGTGTGTCAATATTGCAGGGAAACTTGTTCATATGACCCCACTGACACTCAAGAGGCTGCTATAGAGGATCCTTATGTAGCTACGGAGATGGAGAGGGCAGCTGACATTTTGCATGATGTGTATGGAATTGATCCTTGGGTAAAAGTTAGCATGTTCATTGAATTTAATTTATTAAATTTCAATTTTGAAATGCAAGATTAACTAATTTGGTTTTATGATTTTAATAAAATTGCAAGGTCACAGTGTTGAGACTAGATACACTAGCCCTCCACCTACTTATTTCTACAGTACACCTATTGGCGGGGTATGTAACTAGTAAACAATTATAAATTTATTACATGTTAATAACATTGTTTTACGAATGGTATTTTAATATGTGATTTTGGATGTTGAACATGGTAATATTGGAGGTTTCGAGGGAACACCTCCCAGTGCTAGTGGATTTACTCAAACCTTCACGCATGTAATAGAATAAAGAGTTTAACCAATGAATTTTACTTAATAGATTTGTGTAGTTTATATTCATATCATTGGTTAGGTTGTATTGCACATCATTCAAACTCAAAGCATTACTTCACATTCCATAACTAATAACTAGATGTTGATAGATGACAAAATTTCAACTACAATATAGTTATTTAGAAAGTCAACATAAGCAGTGATGAAATTTCTTTACATGGAGGCATGTGCTTGCAAAGGTGCACCTGCACAACAAACTATGGATGCTTTGAAAAAATCTATGAAACCATAATAGTAAGAAATAATAGTAAGCAATAGCATAGACAAGGTAGTTAGTAGTTTCAAAAAATGCCTCGAAGAAATGCGGTCTCATGGTGATGGAATTCCATTCCATCACCATGAGACCACATTTCTTCAAGGCATTTCTTCAAAATGCTCACCACCTTTTCTATGACACCATATTTTTCATACATGTGCACCAAAGCATTTTATCAAACTACTCGTGCTTCCTTGCTGCTATGGCTAAAAGCCTAAAATAGGTGCTTTCCAACAAACTATGGATGCTTGGAAAAATATCTATTAAAGCATAATAGTAAGCAATAATACTGGTCATAGAGAAGGAGATGAACTTTTTGAAAAAATGCCTGAAAGAAATGTGTTCTTATGGTGATGGAATGCCATGACATGCATTTGTTTGTAATGGCATTCCATCACCACGAGACCCCATTTCTTTTGAGGCATTTTTTCAAACAGTTCACTGGCTTATCTATGCCACCACAGTTATCGTGCATGTCTATGAAAGCATTTAATCAAAAAATTCAACAACTTGCTACTATGGGTAAAAGCCTAAAAACATGTCCTTTCGAACAAGATATGGATAGGGAAAATAGTAAGCATGATAATCAGAAATATATAGTTGAATAAGTACTCAAAATTTTGTTCATTAGATCTCATACACTATAATTCATGATGTGTCCATTGCTATTGTAACTTTTTTGTGATTAAATAAAATTTTGTTATTTTATTTTCAGATGTTGGTTATGGAAACACCTCCAAATGTTACGACGGCAATGGATATTGGTGTTTCATCTGCTATACAATCCTTGATGGCTCTAACAGGGGAGGTATGAAGCAAATTACTAAATTTCAATTTACATTCATTATTATAGATGTTAGTTCGAGTGAAAAATCAAACCAAATTATTGATTCGTAGTCTAATTTCTATTTGGATGGTTTATATAGGGCTTAAGCATGCCTCAACATCAACATGCAAATATTTCCCTCGAGGAGAGTGATCATGAGATGGTCGTAAGTGATTTTTTTTAAATATATCATTTTTTATAATGTAATTTCTATATATTAATGTCTTTACTTCTTATTTTAATAGTTATCACTTCACTAAGAACTTAACAGTAGTAGGAGGAGTAGCAAGAGCACTCCTTGAGTGTAACATAAACGAGTGACAAACTTATCACCATTTGATCGACAACAAAGGGCAAGAGTTTATTTCGAGAGCCGGGAGAGCAATGAATTTTGATTCCAGAGCCCTTTGTTGTATGCCTACATGGTAGTTTTGTACATATTTTGTATTGGATATGTTTGATATTGTATGCCTATATGGCATTCTCGTAAGCCTATATGGCTATTTTGTACCTATATTTTATACTTATATCGACATATATTGATGTATGCGTACATGGCTATTTGGTTAATACAAATCTTTTTTATCGATGGTGTCCATATTTGCATGTTATAAATTCATGGTTCAATAGATATGAGTTACGTGTATTCAAGTGTTTACTTTACAACGTACGTGTATACTTTGTGACTTACATATGTTCCAATGTATACTTTACGACTTAGGCATTTTCATGCGTATACCTTGTATTCGTGCATATACTTTGTCTTAAGTTGTGTATACTATGTATTCATGTGGTTACTTCAAGGCATATGTGTTTGTGACTACTTGTGCTTCCCTTATTCACATGTACATGCTTGACTTATTCACGTGTATACTTATTAATTGGTTAGCCATAAAATTGATCATTGTTGTCCTTCATGGTTTGTCTTGAATAAATTAATTGATTGATGGTAAACAATTTTATCTAAAAAAAAAACTTTTTCAATTGGTATTCTATGAAATGATTGATAAAAAGATTCCAATATATTTAATCCTTTGATTAGAACAACTCAATTAAGCAAAGGATATGTATAAGAATTTTCCTTTTAGATTAGCAATGCATGAAAGTTTCAAAAAGTATCCTTGATATTACAAAAAGATATGTGTTTATACACTTCAATTGTTCACTCACCCTTTGGTTCTTTGAAAGAAAAATCTGCCTATGTCATTGTTACACTGCATAGGTAAACCAAATTTTGTATTGTGGAGCTATATTAAGCTACCAATCTTAAAACCAATGTAACAATGATACTAAATAATGTTTGAGACTACAAGAAGACATCAAAATGGCTAGTGTACTAAACAAATTCTTATGATTTATGAAGAACGCTGATAACTCTACTCAGTTGGCTTCTCTTTTCAAAATCATACAAATCTCAAAACCTATTCCAACACTTTTCATTCTACCTGCACAAACTTAACTGACCACCAAATTATGCTGCCTCTTCACTTTTCCCACTTTTACTCCCTCAAACATCTCTTTTTCATTCAAAAACCTTGTTTTCCCAAGTAGGGCATCATGCCATAACATGATTTTGACCTCCCTTGTCCTTGCAGACCTTTTGAACACATCAAAATCCACAACCTCACCCTATTTCCAACCTATTCTAACTTATTTTCAAGCAATTTCTTCTTTTCACCTCTTCCAGCCTTGCTTTTAAGGGGCCTCAATTTTGAATTTTGAACAAAGGTAGCATTAGTAATCTCTTCCAATGCCTTTACCAATGCTATTTTCTTATTCCTACTCCCTATCCTACTTACATTAGGCCCATGTCACTGAGACACAACCTGAACAATAGGTGGAATGACTTATTTCAACATATTACACTTGAACCCTTAAGGGATTGATTCGGTTGAATGTGGCTTGAAGCGATTCCATGTGTTTGGGTGTGAAAGAGGACCATGCCTAGTGTAAACATACATATTCAAACACGTTGGAATAGTCTGTTTGGTCACATGAGTTGCAAAATGAAAGTTGCACCAGTTTGCAACTTTCAATTACTTGCATTTGACACTTTTTCTATCAACTAAAAATTAGACACCACGGGAAAACCACTCCGAGATAAAAAAAATGAGAGAGGTTATTTTAGAGGGGTCCAATGTGATCCCATAGGATCAAATGAGAAGTTTCTAAGTGTCATGGTATCTGAGTAACATGTTGAAGTTTGCAATCATTTTGCACTTTGGACCCTTAAGGGATCGATCTGGTTGAACGTAGCTCGAAGCGATTCCATGTACTTGGGTGTGAAAGAGGACCATGCCTAGCATAAAAATACCTATTCGGACATGTTGGAATAGTTCATTTGGCCACACGAGTTGCAGAATGAAAGTTGCACCACTTTGCAACTTTTCACTACTTGCATTTGACACTTTTTCTATCAATTGAAAACTTGACACCATGGGAAAACCACTCTAAGATAACAAAAACTAAGAAAGGTTATTGTAGAGGGGCCCAACATGATTTCATAGGATCAGATGAGAAGTTTCTAAGTATCATGGTATCCGAGTAACAACATGCTGAAGTTTGTAGCCATTTTACACTTTGGACCCTTAAGGAATCGATCTGGTTGAACATAGCTCAGAGCGATTCCGCGTGTTTGGGTGAAAAAGATGACCATGCCTAGAAAAAACATACATATTCGAATGTGTTGGAATAGTTTGTTTGGTCACTCAAGTTGCAGAACGAAAGTTGCACCACTTTGCAACTTTCCACTACTTACATTTGACACTTTTTCCATCAACTAAAAACTGGACACCATAGAAAAAAAACTTTGAAATAACAAAAATTGAAAGAAGTTATTGCAGAGGGGTCCAACATGATCCCATAGGATTAGACGAGAAGTTTCTAAGTATCATGGTATCCAAGTAACAAGATGCTGAAGTTTGCAGCCATTTTGCACTTTGAACCCTTGAGGAATTGATCCGATTGAACATAGCTTAGAGTGATTCTACGTGTTTGGGTGAAAAAGAGGACCATTCCTAGAGTAAAAATACCTATTCAAGTGTGTTGGAACAGTTCGTTTGGTCACACGAGTTGTAAAACAAAAGTTGCACCACTTTGCAACTTTCCACTACTTGCATTTGACACTTTGTCCATCAATTGAAAATTAGACACCACAGGAAAAAACCACTCCCAAGATAACAAAAAATAAGAGAGGTTATTGTAAAGGGGCCCAGCACAATCCCATAGGATTAGATAAGAAGTTTCTAAGCATCACGGTATCCGAGTAACATGCTAAAGTTTGTAGCCATTTTGCACTTTGGACCCTTAAGGGATTGATCTGGTTGAATGTAGCTCAGAATGATTCTGCGTGTTTGGGTGTGAAATAGGACCATTTCTAGCATAAAAATACCTATTCAGATGTGTTAGAACAAGTAGTTTGGTCGCACGAATTGCAGAACAAAAGTTGCACCACTTTGCAACTTTCCATTACTTGCATTTGACACTTTTTCTATCAACTGAAAACTAGACACCACAGGAAAACCACTTTGAGATAAAAAAAAACTGAGAAAGGTTATTATAGAGAGGCCCAACATGATCCCATAGGTTTAGACGATAATTTTCTAAGTGTCATGGTATCCAAGTAACAACATGTTGAAGTTTGCAGCCATTTTGCACTTTGGATCCTTAAGGAATCAATTTTGTTGAGCATAGCTCAGAGCAATTTCACGTGTTTGGGTATGAAAAATGACCATACCTAGCATAAAAATACCTATTCAGACCTGTTGGAATAGTTTATTTGGTCACACGAGTTGCAGAACAAAAGTTGCACCACTTTGTAACTTTCCTCTACTTGCATTTGACACTTTTTCCATCAACTAAAAACTAGACACCATAGGAAAACCACTCTGTGATAAAAAAAAATTGAGAGAGGTTATTGTAGAGGGACCCAACATGATTCCATGGGATCATATGAGAAGTTTCTAAGCATCATGGTATTCGAGTAACAACATGCTGAAGTTTGCAGCCATTTTGCACTTTGGACCCTTAAGGGATCGATCCAGTTGAACGTACCTCGAAGCGATTCCACGTGTTTGGGTGTGAAAGAGGACCATGCCTAGTGTAAATATACCTATTCAAATGAGTTGGAATAGTTTGTTTGGTCACATGAGTTGCAGAACGAAAATTGCACCACTTTGCAACTTTCCACTACTTGCATTTGACACTTTTTCCATCAACTAAAAATTGGACACCATAGGAAAACCACTCCGAGATAACGAAAACCAAGAGAGGTTATTGTAGAGGGGCCCAACGTGATCGCATGGGATTAGATGAAAAGTTTCTAAGCATCATGGTATCCGATTAGCAATGTGATGAAGTTTGCAGCCATTTTGCACTTTGGACCCTTAAGGGATTGATCCAGTTGAACGTAGCTCAGAGCGATTTCGCATGTTTGGGTGTGAAAGAGGACTATATCTAGTGTGAAAATACCTATTTAGATGCATTGTAAAAGTCTGTTTGGTCACGCGAGTTGCAGAATGAAAGTTGCACCACTTTGCAACTTTCCACTGCTTGCATTTGACACTTTTTCTATCAATTGAAAACTAGAAACCACAGGAAAACCACTCCGAGATAAGAAAAAATGAGAGAGGTTATTGTAGATGGACCCAACATGATACCATAGGTTTATATAGAGATTTCATAAGCACAATGGTATTCAAGTAATACCCCGTCAAAGATTGCTACCCTTTTGCACTTTGGGATTTGATGTTTCATTGAACTGTACGGTTTTGTACAGGGTGATTGTGCTCTCTTTTCAATGGAATTCGGTGGGAAGAAAACTTAACTTCATTTTAGTTTTGGTTTGGTTGGATTTCAAGTGATTTTTTGCATTTGAGAATCCAATTATTGAGGGTCAGTTTGTATACCCTATTTTAAGGGTTTTAAGTGCATTAAAATGTCATATTAAGCCTTTCACCCACTGTATGCTTCTATAACTCGATGGAAAGGACTAGTTAGGGTTATAAAAAATGTGTGAAATTTTTTGTGCACAAGGGAGGTGAATAGAGGGTTTTTAGGTGATTCCCAAGATGTCAAATGGTGCTTTTTTTAGTGGAAAATGATGGTTTATTGCTAGGGTTTGAAGAAATATTTGGGGGCAGTGATATCTCTTGAACTTTTAAGCTTGTGCAAACCTTTTTGAAGGTTTTTTAGGATTTGGTTGGCTGTGGGAAGGTTTTGAGTATGGGTTTTCAATAAACCCTTGCCTAACTTATAGTCTCCAAATCTCATCAAATGGGCTTATATTTTAGAGAAGGTTATCCAATGGCCAACCAAACATCAATCAAGCTTTAACATAGACCCTAAGAAAAATTCCCAAGAGATCATACCATGTTTCTTCGTACCATCATTAAGATCCAATAGACCACCTTGCATAAAGGCTACTAAATTAGCCCTATTTACAAAGATACGACCTTTTAAACACTAGATCTTCACTCAAACTCCTCAAACAATAGTATGTTATGTGTCAAAACCTCCAATTCCATATTTTTTTCCAGGTCCAAGACCTCTAGACCCCTAATACACCAAACCCTCTATTTCAAGCAAAATACTTGGGGTTTTAATGAAACTCCTATCTCCCACACCTGTCATACCCAAACAAAGCACCAAACACACTTACTAGACCCTGCACATGGTGGATAATAAATTACATGGATAGTACTTCCCACATTTTGTCAAAACACCACTTGAAACCCTCATTTTCATCATGAAAATACCCTACTACAGCCCTAGAACATCATCCCAAACACCCAACCTTGACTCTACATAATTCTAAACAGGTTAGACATGTATTTTACAAGTTAGAGGACCCATTCCACAAGTTACAGTAGGCACAAAAAGTGGAATGGGTCGAATTACATTATGAAACCCTTCAATCCAGGAACATCATCCCAAACACCCAACCTTGACTGCACATCATTCTAAATAGGTTAGACATGTATTTTACAAGTTAGAGGACCCATTCCACAAGTTATAGTAGGCACAAAAAGTGGAATGGGTTGAATTACATCATGAAACCCTTCAATCCAAGAACATTGTGAAAGTAGGTAGTTGCAATAAAAACAAGATAACTTTCACTATACAAAGAGTTAGAACCTCTAAATAGGTGAAAATGAAAGCTAATTCATCAATCTACAACATCCAATAGGTTTCAAATCATCTTAGTGTTCGTACAGGCTGTACAACAACAAGAAAAGTGAGAAAAACTAGTAAATTTTTGGAAAATAATGTTCTTCTTGATAAAAAATGGGTTACAAATCAACCAACAACCTCTCCTTCAAGGCATTGAAGGTTATTATACATGTTTACCATAGGAACAATAAAAGAAAAGGATTTGAAAGGAACTCCATGAAAACCAAGCTCTCTAAATGGTATATCAAACTCTAGTTCAAAATATTTTAGATGAGGCTACTCCCATAGCTCTCTTGATTGAAAAATCCTTGAAACTTTGTATTGATTTTATTTTTCTTGTCCCTCTCTTACTGTTCTTCCTCAATTTCATTGGGATCATACATTGACCTTATTTCCCCTCCTAAATTTTGGACCACATCCATTACCTCCACATAAAACTCGACATCCTTGGTCTTCTTGGTTCCCACGCCTTGATATGGTTATGCAAATGAAAATGAAGCAAAGTAATCATCTCCTTCTCCACTGTCTGGAAGAATGCATGATTAATTTTTTGATACATCATATAAACTCTCTCTTCTTCTCTCATGGTTGAATATCAAAATCGAGTATGGTGGGCCTCTAGAGTTCAAGTCATCTTTCTTCCTCTTTGACCAAATGTTGGCCTAATCCACATGTCTGCCAACCTAATTGGATTTTTTTTTGAAAGCTAAAGTTTCTCCTGAGTCACCAATGTAGCTCTCTCTACCTTTTCCAACTCTTTCATTGCTAAAAATTGTCTCTAGGATTTAATCATCTATACCACATGGTTGATGTGCTTTGAATCCTTGCATCTAAATGAAATTTCCTTTACATAAATACTGCTAGGGAATTTCAATGTTGCCATTGTTGTTGGTATTAAAGCCGTTACCTACAACATGAAGAGTGATTCTGATTCCTCTTCTACATTAGAGGGTTCATATCCTTGATCTGACTCTTTCAAATTATTAGAATTAGAATCACTAGCTTCCACATTCAAAAATTCCTAACCAACATCTTCAATAAATTTATTTGGATCATCAGTAATAGTCATCAAAATTGGCCGCTAGTACAAGTGCATTCTACTTTCATAATACTTTATAACCATGGAGTTCAGCCATTCCTTGATGCCATCAAGTGAAGATTGAGGAATGACGTCAATGCAGAGTACATCCCGCTTGAAGTCTTTGAAAGCAATAGCCATATCAAATTCCTTTTGCCCAAGTCCTACTCTCTCAAGATTAACAATCTCAATCTCACTAATAGCGATTACTAAGAAAGGTAATTCCACCAACTCTACCAAACAGTTTACCATAGGAACAATAAAAGTAGAGGCTTTGAAAGTAACTCCATGAAAACCAATCTCTCTAAATGGTATATCAAACTCTAGTTCAAAATATTTTAGATGAGGCTTCTCCCATAGCTCTCTTACTCGATTTACAAATCCTTGAAACTCTATATTGATTTTATTTTTCATGTCCCTCTCTTGTTTTTCTTCCTCAATTTCATCAAGATCATACATTTACCTTCTTGCCCCTCCTAAATTTTGGACCACATCCATTACCTCCACATAAAACTCGACATCCTTGGTCTTCCTGGTTCCCACGCCTTGATATGGTTATACAAATGAAAATGAAGCAAAGTAATCATCTCCTTCTCCACTAGTTGGAAGAATGCATGCTTAATGTTTTGATACATGATATCAGCTCTCTCTTCTACTCTCATGGTTGAATACCAAAATCTAGTATGGTGGGCCTCCAGAGTTCCAGTCATCTTTCTTCCTCTTCCACCAAATGCTGGCCCGATCCACATGTCTGCCAACCTAATTGACTTTGTTTTTGAAAGTTGAAGTTTCTCCTGAGTCACCAATGTATCTCTCTCTGGCTTTTCAGACTCTTTCAAAGTTAACAATATCAATCTCACTAATAGTACATTTACAACCATATTCAAATATTTTACTTCAAAAGGCTACAAATTCAAATATTGACTTAAATAGCCTTCGAAAGGCTTTAAATAGCCTTTACAAATGATTCTACATATTTCCAATCATGCCTAACTATTATTTCTATAACTAACATGACTTATTACATTATAAATCAATTGTGGATGTGTTATGACCTTATTCAATTAACAAAACTCAAAACACAAAACTAACTTAAAAGACTTCCATGAACCAAATTTGCTCAATAACCTTGGTGCCCTTACACCAAATTTCAATATTTTAGTAAATTTCATTACAAGTAAATCTCATTACAATTCCTTTGGTACTCTGTTCTCATAGATATTTTACAATGTCACTCATACATTCGAGATTCTTTTAAAATCTCTAGATCATAGGTTCTCATTTAGAGGTTAACTTCTAATGAGTAACTTGAGATTCCCTCGCAAAGCTTCACACACTCTTTTATAATGGCTTCAAATCCAAATTGAGATTTGTCAAGATCATCAAAATAAGGATGTTGCATTTCTTTTTTGGCTGAGATTCTCTTCGATGGCTCAAAAATCAGCATTTTTTGCAAGGAGAGACCAATCAATTTTTACTAGTTTAGTTACAGATATGCAAAGTAAAAGAATAAAAAGAAATAACTCATCCAAAATGGAAATGAAATGAAAATAGATAGAAGGCACTTACATATAGGCATGGAAGTCTCTCAACTTAGTCACTCTTGGCCACACGTCTTCATTGGGAGTTCCAAGATACCTATTGCACACAACACCTCTCATGAATAGAATATCTTGAAATTTGAGATGCTCTTATAATTTCTACATCATAGGTGCTCATGATAAGGTTAACTTAAAATGAATAACTTGAAATTCCCTCACCAAGCTTCACACACACTTTTGTAATTTTCTGCAAGGGGACACCAATCAATGTTTACCGGGTTACTTACAGATACACAAAGTAAAATAAGATGATAGCATTGGCATCAAACAAATTAACGTGGATACAAATATAAATTAATAAAAACAATTGTGCATATACTTACAAATTAATCCAATGAACCATCCAGGTCTGCTCTACTCTTTATTGTGTCAAGTATTGCCTCATGGTCAGACTCATGGACCTGTAAGGAAAGCTAAGTGCGGAAACAACTCTCCTAACGTCAAAACCTCAGGAAAGAATGCAGATATACTTTTAAATTTTCAATTACAGTCCAATTAAGATACACTTGAAAGTAATAATAGAAATAGAGAAATAATCATACATAGATGAATACCAGATTTACGTGGGAAAACCCTTACGGGAGAAAATCCACCAACCAAGAAAAACCCCTTTGTATTACAGTAATGAAATTACATACAGAGTACGGGCTTCACTCTCTCTGATGTCAATTTACAATAGCATTCACAATGATCAACCTTGCTACAGAATATTCAAGATTCAATACACTCAGAATTAAATTCACTGATCACTCACTGAACTAATCATCCAATTGTTCATTCAACCATCGAACTGAACAACATCTACTATTCCTGAGTATATCCATGCCATCTCTGTCTGTCGAACTTCCTCTCAGTAATGGCTGCAATAGTCCAACTTCTAGCGGTTCCCATTTGGCTTCTCTGATTGGTCGAGGACAAACCACATAGGATGGTCAATCATTCAAAGGCGTTCATAATGTATTCGCATTTTGGTGAGACACTAACTGTGTCTCCCCGATAACACAAAGCTAGATCATCATTATCGCCAAGAGTCTTCACTATCGGCAAGACGATATACCGAGTTCACAAGCTGCGTCGAACTCAACATTCTCATCGACGAGACTATCGCCATTCGATGAGACATCACACCGAAGTTCCAAAGTCACATAGACAAGAGTATTCCCATCGGCAAGACTATCATCCTTTTCCAAGAGATCATACCGAACCTTCATGTTATTCTGAAATGTCCAATAGTCGGCAAGACATACCGCTATCGCCAGGAGGTTACATCGATGTTCATACCCATCGACGAGAGAACCAACCGTCGGAAAGACTTCTTACTGAGACTTCCATGTTACCTCGATGAGCATTGGTGAGACAAACATATGTCACCAAGAGTTCATAGAGAAGCTTCCATGTTACCCTGAAGACTCCAAGTGAATGCTATCGGCGAGACTTTCCATATCGGAAAGACTTCATACTGAAGCAAGCCTTTCGGCCAAGGGTCTCCTCGACACTGCTTGTCGCCTAGAGTCTCCCCGATATCCTATAAGAATGGCCTGTCAGCCAAAGATCTCCACTCGGCAAAGAGTTACAGTGATCATCATGTCACAGCGACAACACTAGTCGGCAAGACAACAACAATGTCTCGGTGACATGAACAAACCACAAGGTTACTAAACTGCTAGTCGGCCAGACAAAATGAAAGTCACATCGACTTTTCCCTTTCAGAGGTTTCAGCCTGTGGGATTGAGGCACATTATTCCAACAGGACCTTCCACAAGGTCTTGGTCAAAGGTCTACCCCCATATTTGGTCAAACAAACATTAGATGCCACAACAAGGTTTGAGTAATGAAGAATCTTACGATGCATGTCAAAGTCCTGAAACAACCAATGTCTAACACTCTTATGTAGGTACCGTCTAAGCCACGTTCCAATAACAACAACTAACCCTATAGGGTATTTGATGTTTTCTCCATCTATAACTAGGCCTTCCAATTTATTTTTGGCCTCAACACAAAGACACAAGTAAGTCTCTTCCCTCTTCATTCTCTTCTTCTACAATAACTGCATAAAGATTCCATACATTGATATGTGTGGCATATCTCTTCAAATTAGTCAACATTACGAATACAGTACAAAGTAAGATAACAATATGGAATTTCAAAAACTAAGCAAGTAGATATATTACCTGGTTGAACTAGATTTGATACATGGTCAAAGTCGATCGATGATTCCATCTATGTTAGTTCCAATTCCACCAGAGGGTGATACGTGTGAAGTGGGCTAAGATAACTTGTCAACCATTTTTCAACCCACTCCCTTGACTCACAATCATTCCAGGATTGCATTGTACATGAAGAACAAAAGCATGCCATCTTACGTGTATCAATACTCCATGAACCTATATTTGAGCTAAGGAAAGAGTGTAGCTCACTCGATCTTGTTAGTGTACAACAATCCTCATATGGTGCAATGTTAGTATCATCCATCAACTAAAAAATCAATGAACTGAAGACATACCTTCATTACCTGAACCCATCGAAGCATTACACCACTCGACAATTGATCTTGCATCTATCAACTTTGCACTGTCTTTATACTTTAACTCTTCTTGTGGTAATGCTCTTTTCATGCATGCTCCTGCACCATCATGCTCCCCCTTTCCAAGCCCAACCTCACAAAGTTTCCACATATGTTGAACACTTGTAGTGAGATGCATCATGCACAACCAGTAGAACATCCGCGCATTCTTGAACTGTGCTGCACAGTTATCCGACCATATTATATGTCGACCATATGCTATGCCCCTCCAAGCTAAATCACTGTAGAACATCTAGAAGCAACCTTGCACGAACTCTAGAGAATGTGTGCGATCATCACTAATATAAAAGTGATACTCCCTCAATACCTTCCTTTGGCCATCTGTACTATTAGCTGCATGAATGAATTCTATGTGCACAAATATCAAAACCTATGTGGAGTTGCAATACTAGGACTGCACCTCACACTATGGCTGTAGAGTGTAGTTCTCTGCAAATTCAACCACTGATACTATGCTGCCAACTGGAAAGGTGTCCTTGAATAGCTTGAATTGCATGTCCAACCATCGAGATCTATGGGTATGCCTTGCATACTCATACACTAGATTCTCATGAAACATGGACACAAACTAATACACTAGAATCTTCTCAATAACCAAATCACACCTTTTTTCTTGAGACCCATCTTTATTAGCATATGCCACTTTTTTATACTTCTCAAAATCTACTAGTTTCTATCCCACCTCATTTGTGCATTTGATATGTTGACATACTGGCATTCGTTGCAATCCACCACAACACTTGCATGAACCATCCAAGCATGCTGCCTTGTAGAATATTTGGCCATCCTCTATTTGACATAAATTTTTTGATAAGAACTCTCTTGAAGATTTTGGTGGGGCTTCTATGCCACAATCTTGCCAAACATTGTTAGTATGCAAAACTAAACCTATAGAACGATAAACATCATAATGGTTAGAGAATTCAATATGTAGTCTACAACAACAAGTAGTGTGTGTGTGATTTATCTTGACATAAAAAGATTTAAGCATTTCAAAAAATATTTGAGAAATAATAATTTGAGGATAATCATTTTGAAATTTACGAAAAAATTGGGTTTTAGTCGTATC
>VDFB02193867.1:279474647-279568511 GCA_007258455.2 Sequoia sempervirens | reverse complement strand
GGAGTCATGGATGAACGCCTAAGAGTCTTGACTGGGCAAACACAATCTTCCATTGCATACGACACGCAGGTAAATAAACTCAATAAAGTTTATTTAAAATTGAAAACTTGTGCAATCTATTCAATATTAATTTCCACCATAAAGTAATTATATGCCTATTTTTTTTAAACATTCAAGCAATGATAATAATTACATACGACATTAAATGCAATGCACCGGGTGAGGGTGAAGCAGAACGCGTGATGTAGAAGGTCATGGTGTGCATCCCGTACTTTAGGAGCATGTAGATGGATCAACATGTTGAGCATGATCAAAGCTAGAGAAGATCAGAAATATGATGTGGCCCCATCAAGTAAAGAGGACCACTCTAAAGTTCTTTTAAACATATTTAATTTCAATTGGTGTATTAATTAATGTAACCTTTCGTGTTTCAACTTTAGAGCATGTAGAGTGTGATCAATGTGTTGAGCATGATCAGGCTAGAGAAGATCAGGAACATGATGTGGCCCCATCAGGTAAAGAGGACCACCCTCATATTCTCTTAAACATATTTAATTTCAATTGGTGTATTAATTAATGTAACCTTTCATGTTTCAACTGCAGATCAGGATTTAGAGGGTGTTCAACATGTTGAGCATGAGTCTATAACAAAAGTTCAGGAACATGATCTGGACCCATAAGGTAAAGAGAACCACTCTAATGTTCTTTTCATTAATGAAATACTTGTAATAATAATAATAAAACATATCACTTTAACATTTCTTTCTTATTGCCAGATCTTGAAGCCACCCACATCATGAGCGTATTAACCACGCTGTGACATTAAGATCACAAGCAGAGGGCGAATAAATCCAAAGGGGGGAGGATATTGATTTAGGTAAAATGATACTCCACTTCAGCTTTATGTAGCTTTAAAAAAAAGAAAAAAAAAGTGATTGTAATCATCTCATGACAACCATATTTTTGATAATATGTAAAAACTGAAAGAATGAATATTATATGTTAATGAATGAATGTGAATATGTTAATTAATGAATGTTATATGTTAATGAATGAATGTTACATGTTATTAATGGATGAATGAATGTTATATGTTATTAATGGATGAATGAATGAATGTTATATGTTATTAATGGATGAACCAATGATTAATGTTATATGATTGGGTATGGGGAATTGAGAGTGATGTGAAGAGGGTGGAGGGCAAAATGAGCTTCCAACAATGGTTGGCCTTATATAGAGAATATTAAACTATTCTCGAAACAAAGAGAAGCTCAATAAGGTAATGCACTTTTCAATATAAGAAATGCATCGTTTGAAGCATCAAACCAATATGCAGTCTGTATGTATGATCAGTCATCAGTCTCCACAATGGCACATTTCCACGAATAATTTTTTTTTTAAAATTGATTCTTCGTCGCAATTTTGACAAAACCCACCGACGAATCAATAGAAAGGCTTGACGAAGTTGCTATAGCTGTGACAAAGATCTCATCGTAATTCCTTTCTGATTTCATCGCAATTTTGGCGATCTTTCGGCGTTGCCACAACGCTACTCTTGCCCATTTCATCGCACTTTTGATGAACTTTTGGTGTTCTTCTAATGATACTCCTTGCTAATTTTGTCACAATTTTGATGATCTTTCGGTGTTGCTACGACATTACTCCTTGCCCATTTCATCGCACTTACGACTAACTTTTGGTGTTCTTCCAACGATACTCCTTGCTAATTTCATCGCAACGTCGATGAACTTTTGGTGTTGTTTCGATGCTACTACTTGAATATTTCATCACCAAATCGATGAAATTTTGGTGTTGTTTCGACACTAGTAATTCCGTCGAAATGGCGATGAATGTCTGCTGTTGTTTCGACACTATTGCTTTCCCATTTCATCGAATTGGTGACGAACGTCTTCTATAATTCGTCAGTGGATACACAAATTTTTTGTCGATATTCTGATGAATGTCTGAGGTATTTCATGATGCAATCGATCGACGATTCTTCGTCATTAGTTCAGTGTTTAATTCGTCATCAGATGTTCAACGAAAAAATAGCAACAGAAAGATTTTCGCCATTTCGTCGCTATTCTGACAAAGATTTGTCGAGCAACCGACGAACGGCCATCTAAAAATGGTGTCAAATTTAGTAGTGATAATTGATATAACACAACTACTCTACATATCAACTAGAGTTATAGGATCTTTATTGTAGTAAGAGGTAATCACTCTTCGATCATGTTATAATTACATCCTAACCTGTTAAACTTGAGACAACCTGAATGCACCCAATGATGATTGACACCTACATTATACAACCTGAATTAACTACATTATATGAGTTCCTCTATTTCTATCACAACATAGCCACATTAAACTTGGGTCACACATGAATGCATCCTGTATTTGTTATAGCACTAATGTGCCACATGACCAATAGAGTTATGGATCACATAATTACAGTCACAAGATTTTTGTTGCTTGGTTGTGATCTTATGGTGATTCCACACAAAAAAATCTGGACATGAAAATCTCAAAACCCTAAATCTCTAAAAATGAAACCTGATGAGATGTTTCTTTAAAATATAATTTTCAAACCTGGAACTACAAATTTGACTTCACAATTGAATTTTGCAAAAAGACAATGACTACCCTCATCCTAGCGATATCTTCTTGATTTTTTTCTAATTTTTCCTAAGAAAATTGTCCTTAGTTCTCCATAAACTGTCTCAAGTAGAGCAAAACACTGTCGCTATAAATCAGTGAACTCACTTTTCTTTATGTCAGCCATAATTTTATTTTTTTCTATTTTTCATGTTTGTCAAAATTTTGACGAAACTGATAGTCGAAATTGCCATGAAACCCAAGTTTGTCAAAATTTTGATGAACGTCGAGGATAAACTTTCAAAAATTTGAAAATTACACATCAAATTTTACAAGCACTTGACGATACACCAAATTATACATATTTCGTTGGACAATTTCATCGGATTTTGTAGTCAAATGAGTTAGTGTAACTAGGTTGAGTATGGTTGAAGAAGTACCAACAAAGAAAGTGATGAAAAATGATGTAGTCACCCAGCTCACTAGTGTAAGACTAGATGGATGGAGCCTAGCTATCACAAACCCTAGAGTGTAGTACACAACCATGGGAATTGTGTACAAAATGTATTACACAAAAAAGGACTCCACCATGATAACGATGATTCACACTGCTTATCAAATGGTGGTGGAAGGAAAGGACTTTGACCTCTATGAGGTGATGCAGGAGAAAATCTTGGAGAACCTTTAGAAAACCAAAACCTCAAGAAACAACTTTTACTACCACACACTCATAATTTTCTTGGTTTTGTACTTTTTGAATGAGCTTTTGAGATTCAAGGACAAAATATGGCAAACCAATCTATTGGTAGTTGCCTAGATCCAGATGCACACCCTCCAATTCTTGGATAAACAAACCTATACCATAGCTTATTGGGGATTCTTCAAGAGCTTCCAACAAAAAATGCAAGTGCGGGAGTAGATTTCATATGAATCTGTAAAACAACAACACAATAACATTTCTGGTAAACAAGGACTACACATACATGGAGGTAGTAGAGGTACAAACAGATTGGATCCCCAAGCTACCGTATGAAATCTCACAAAAAGGTAGATGCATATATCAAAAACATCCTGAGCAAGCCAAAGGATCCCAATACGAAGAAGTTTGGAACTTATAAGGAGATAATGGATAAGATCCATAAGAGGAATTCTCAAGAAAAAATTGAGAAGAATAAGGAACAACTCCATAAGTAGCAAGGCATCCCATTGAATGATTCCACCCAACCTTCATCCTCTGCACCATCTTTGGAGAAACACACACCTATTGCAAGAGGGTTTAGAATATTTCATAGAGCTACAATCAAGCAATTTTGGGGTCTTGCATCTTCTTCTCAGATAGTGACAACCTAGGGCATGCAGTAAATCTTAGATACACTAATTCAAATGAGTGTGGAGAAGAAAGGCCACAAATAAATTCCTTAGCAAGTGGTAAAAAGGAAGATTATAACTTTCATGGAAGAGGAGGAAGAAGAAGTAAAGGAAGTGTAGAAGCCTCCCTGAAAGAGGAAAAAATAAGGCACACATGGTTAAAATCTAACAACTGAAAGCAACAAATCAATTGCAATCTCCCATCGATGTGATGGTGACTACCAACACCATCATCTACCATGAGGGAGAAAGCCCTAAAGGAAGAAGAAGAGATTAAAGAAAAATAAATCATAGAGGTAGGGTCCAACCTTATCATAGATCAAAGGAAACAACTTATACATGCCCAAGCCAAAAAACTCTAGACAAAGCAAAGGGTAGGTACTTTGATGGGGGGGCAACAAGAAGAAATTGCAAAATCCAAGAAGCGACTACAACAATAACAAAGAAGATAATGGATTCCATGTAGGAGGAAGAAAGGGAAAATTAGGAAGTCATATAGTACCCCACACAAAGCCCACCAAGCATACAAGAGGTAGCAGAATAAGAGCAAGAGATGGAGGAGACAACTGCATCAATGTTACCAATCAAATCCATTAAGGATTTTCTGGCACAACAAAAGCAATTATAGCCAACACCCACTCCTCAACTCATACAAATAAACATCTCCCCACTACAGAAGCTAAAATTGGGATACACTTTTCATGCTAGCACCAAAGAGGAGATATTAAAACAAGATTTGGAAAATGCAGAGAAACTAGAAGAATCAATATAGAGATTGCAAAGATCTCTTCTGTAGATGTAAAGGGACACTACTCTTCCACTACCACAAAAGCTCAAGCAACTTGTAGATAGCCTATAATCGGACCTTGAAGCACAAAAAGACAAGATAAGACAAGAAGCACAATAAGAGGTGTTGAAAAAGAGAACAAAAGAGGTCACAAAAAGGTGTGCAGTAGCCCACTCATAGCTATGAAAATAATTAAAGAATGTGGAGGGAAGTATAATAGAGGCTAATGTCATTTACCAATTTTGTCTTCAATTTCCCACCCTCACAAAGACATTAAAGGAACATATAGCATAGTTGGAGGCCCAGATAGTCCAAGTTGTCATATCATATGATCCATTGAAAGATATGGATAGTACAATAAGGGTATAGTTGGAGAACACACATACTAAGCTACAATAGCTACAAGACCAGAGGGAGAACATAAAAATGTAAAACAATTATGAAAAATTTAGCATAAAAATTTCCCATTTATGTGAAGTATTAGGAGAAGCCAAGAGTGGAGCTCAACAAATTCAAATTCCTCAAAATCTTACGAAGTACGAAGCTACTATGATAAGCACACAAGGCTACATAAAAGTGCTACAAAAATTAAACAGTAGTGGGATACAAAATTTGTACAACTAAAGGCCATCTACAAACATATTCTCTTGGGTAACTAAGCAACATGTCTTAGGGAAGGGATGCAATTTTTGATAGGGGGATGATGTTAGTAGGGTAATAGAGAACATAGTAGAACTTAGTGCAACTTTTTGTAAAGAATGTGTGAAGCACTAGGCCAGAAAGGAAGATAGAATAAGGGTTTCCCTACAAGGGCCACATCTCTATAAGAGACTAGACATTGATATATGTATGTAATAGGTAACAAAATAGGAATATATCAGAGAGTATAGGAATAGATAAAGGACTATAATATAAAGTAGAGACGAAGACCTGCTCATGTAGTGATTATCTAAAGATTATATAGATAAGGAGTGATAATGATTCAATGCATGTATGTGTTATGGATGCATGTTGTTTATGTTTAATTTATAGAGGATTTATTGTTGGATATAATTTATTACCACACTTATTCTTTTCTACCACTGTACCCTTTGGGGTATAAATTGACTATATAAGGGATACTAGGGTACAAATATTCAAACTGTAATTCCCCATTTCCTCTTGCTAACAATGCTTGACCTTAACATTAGTTTTAGTTAGTGTAGACACTTAAAAATTTCCTAATAATATCATATACTTGATTTCTCCTAATAACACCATTTCTATTCTATTTCACATATTTTGTCCATTTAATTAAATAATGTCAATTATTTATTTAAATTCATATTTTCTTCTTTTAATTAAATAAATCAATTTTATTTAGTTAATTCATTATTCTTCATACTAATTCCATTCTCACTTGATTAAATAATGTAAATTATTTAATTAATTGTCTTAATCACACTTTGATTAAGTAATTCATGATTATTTAATTAAAGCCTCTAATTTCTTTCACTTGCACAATTAAATGATTTTAATTAATTGTTTAATTTGCTAATTTCTTTCCAAATCCTCCAACTTTTCCCACTTGCACAATGCATATTCCCTTGGAATATTCCATTTTCAAATTCAAATATTTCCACCCAAATAGAAATATCTCCAACATAATTCCTAAAAATTAGGGAATTGGTTGAGTCTCTCATGGATCCTGAACTGTTGATTCAATCTTTGATCCATGTCTCATGGATTTTCAATTGTTTGATTCATCCTTGATCCATTTTCATTCCTCTCATTCGATTTCATCCATTGATTAGCCTTTTTTATCTTCACCATTAATTCTCATTTCAAAAATCTATAAATAGTGAGGATTTTTCGATAATAATTGTTACCTATTTTTGCCTTCTAGGTTAAAATAGTGCATTAAATAAGTCAATTAGTCAAATATCTCAAAGTTTTACAAAGTCTTCTTTCCAAAAGATTTATCTAAAAAGAGAAAATGAGATATTAAGGGTCTTCCTTACTGCTAAGTTTGAAAGCATTTTTAGAAGGAATCTTCTTTTAAATATTATCATAGTTCAAATGATAATATTTAATGTCAAGTTTTCAAAGTCAAAGATTCTTTTATTTTGTATTCAAACATTGGAAAAGTATGTTAATGGAATTCACGTGCAAGTGGGCAAAAAGATTAAGTTTTATCTTTGTTTTTGAAGTTTGAAAGGGAAAGCAATGAGAATTTCCATGTTTGGCAGAAGGTTTCCTTGATTTTTTGACAAAAGAAAGGAAGAAGACTCGATTTGTGAAGGAAAATAAAGTCTTGCAAAGGGAAAGAGTTTGGTTTTTAGGTAACATTCACTTGTGGAAAAATTTGCAGCATCTCGTATTAAAATACTGATATCTCAAAAACCATGAACTAAGTTTTTGTGATTTTTGGATAAAAAATAGGAAACAATCAAATAAAAAAACCCATTAAATTTCACAAAAACCCAGTTTATTGTTTGAGAGAAATATTCACCAGTACAAAGCCGAGTTTAGATGCAAAAGGGAGACATTTCAATCACATCAGCAGAAAAGAAGGGTTCCAAATTGGAAATTTAGTTGTTTCCTTCTATCTTGAAGTTGATTTCAAGGAGTTTGTAGCAATTAAGGGCAATGATCAGCTTCAATCAATCTAATGTTTATTTTCAATTCCAAATCAATTAGGAGTCATTTTAGAAGTTGAATTTATTTAAAAGGCATATTTAGGCCTTAGTTTTTCTAAGTTCAGATTTGCTTCTTACTCTCTTGATCATTTGCATAGAGCTTTGTAAGCTTTGATTTGTACTCAGATTGTGATATTCTCACACTCCTTTCAAAGTAATAAAAATAGTAGAGCATTCCTATCTCATGGTTTTGTCTCATTTTTGCATTCAATAGTTTGATGTTAAATTGTGATTCATCTTTCGAATCCTTTTGCATGTCCCATTATTGCAAGCATGTGTTTAAAATTTTCATTGTAATACAAGTTGGGCGTTGTGTTTAGTCTCAAACCTTCATGAAAATTACTTATGTGTTGCATTGTTTCATTTGAGATTTTGAAAGTTAATGATTTTTTGAAATCTAATTGTGAAGTTGAGTTAGTAGACAAGTAAAATTTATGGTGCATCACCCTTTAGGTGTTAGGATTTTCATTTTCAATGTTATCCTTCTATCCCTTTTCTCATAAAAGTCTTTAGTTTAGGTGATCTTCCAGGGGAACTGACTCTCTCTGGAGATTCATTATCATCATAAGTCACCCACAACTTGAGAACATTTCCATGTTTCAATAGGATAGTTAAGTCAAATCTTAGCCAGGGTGCAATCCTTATTGACAACAATAATCATCCACAAGCTTTGAGTAAACTCAATCTCTTGAATTGAATCTCCAATTTGATCAATTTGAAAGCACTTGTGAGACATTTGAATTCATCCATTCATCAATTGCTTTGCATAACAATGAATTTTGTTTAGGTTTAAGCACTCCACATCCAACTTGAGTAAACTCAATCTCTTGAATTGAATCTCCAATTTGATCAATTTTAAAGCACTTGTGAGACATTTGAATTCATCCATTCATCAATTGCTTTGCATAATAATGGATTTTGTTTAGGTTTAAGCACTCAACATCCAACTTGGACATAATCCCATTATGGGATTGAGGTTTCCATCTCTTAGCTAGAATTCAACTTGATTTTGTTTGTTATTTCATACTTTTAAATTCTAGTTTTTTTTTGTAAACAATTTCATTGGATTGTATGGTTAATTGATCAATTGTTTAGCTATTTTGGTTTAATTGATGTCATTTGATCAATAAATTTTATACATTCACATAATGGCACACCTGGTGGGACCCCACATCCCTAGCTAACAATTTTGTTTGATTTTTCTCAGACTTTGTAGGAATAGGAAGCAGGGCGATGCACTTGCAGGTTCACAAAATGATGTAGTTGGAATATTTCAATGCACTTAAATATTGCAACGTAGATGCCAATCAAAGGTTGGAGCAATTGAATATTGTGATGTAGTTGCTAATTTCCTTCTTTCTGTTTACATGATTTTATAGAGCAGCACATTTGAATTCAGGCGATGCATTTGAAGTTTAGTAGAGTGACGCATTTGAAAATTGTGACGCATTAGCAAAGAGGCATAGTGATGCACTTTCCGATAGTTTGACGTAGTTTTTTGGTAGTCTGAAGCATTTGCAGGTTAAACAGGGAGTCAAACTTTAGGGTTTCCTTTGAATTTCAACTTGATTTTATATCTAACCCTAATTTATTCTCTATTTCTATTTCTAGTTAAGACTAACATTTTACAAAAAATGGGTGAGGTATCAAGCATGGAGTAAAGTGTTTTTTAATACTAAATAATGAATTCATCAAATTTTGGAAAGTGTTTATCAACACTTATGTGAAGGATAACTTTAGAGCTTTCTAATTTCATGCTTTAGATTAGAATTTCACATTTATTTTGGTACTTAAGAATTGCACAACACAACTTGAGTTTTTCAATTTAGGCCTAAAATTGAACCACTTAATCTCACCTTCATTTCAGTTTTAAAAAGAACAATACAAATTACATAGTTCATTTGGTGCTTTAAAAATTTACTCACATTTATCTTTGGTGCACCTAAAAAGAACAAGAGTTTATGCTTTGCTTTTCATGTTTGGTAGACTAAAAAGTGTGTATCCTCTCCCCTTACACTTTGTGTGGTCTTGGGTGAAGAGAAACACTTCTAGTTTGCACTATATATTCATTGTAAACCCTATAAGGTTGTTGCTATGTATCCTCTCCCCTTGCGCTTCGTGCGATCTTGGGTGAAGAGAAATAGTAACACCTTCATTTTTTAATTTTGAAGTAGGAGGTCTTCCTTGAGACACATCCTAATTTAGAGAACTCAAGGGTTTGACCTCAAGCCACATTTAAGGGTGCACTAGATATAAATTGGCTAAGAGTGAAAGCTATAGGTCAATTTGTTCATGTAGCACTTCAGACTTACATTATGGGACTATGGATTTTTTGGTTCCCAAAGGAAATGTCTAGGAGGTCAATGGTGTTCACCTAATACCCACTAAAAACCTATTTGTTTAGAGGCCTAAGACCATCAAATGTCTTCTTAAGGAGGTGCAATGGAATAGCATCTTTCCATGAAGTTATTCACCATGTACTAATCATAGTTGAGGTGAAAAAAACCTTGTAAGGAAATTTTCCTTTCAAGGTAAGAGGTGTATTGTGTACATGTACATACTCTAGTTACTCACTCTATGGGAAACATTTTATTGTGCTGACCTGACTTAAGAAGATAAACCTACTTGAATAAATAGGATTGTGCTTGCTTTGTGTTCTATCAATCTTGGCTAGTGAACTATGTGGAAGAAAGCTTACGCAATATGTCCCATCACCTATTGGGTCAATGAATACATTGCTTATCATTCAAACACTAAAAAAAACATTCAACATGGTTATGAAAAAAATGCAAACCCTTTGAACACTTTGTGTGCACTTGAAGGAAATTATACTATTGCATGTATCTAAGTATATTTGTTTTTATCAAAACAATATCTTAGTGTGCTTCCTAATATCTTTGTCTATATCATTGCACATTGTGTCAGTAAACCTAGGAAACTATAATTTAGCATTTTGGTTTTCAAAAATTTGAGATTTTGTGGAAAACAACTTGCTTTATTGTATAAATCTTAGTATTGGACAACATATAATCAAAATATTTCATGTGGTAAAAGGAATTCATGCTTAAATCAGATTTTTTAAAAATGAACCTCAAAATCAACATTCAAATCTGCTTGGCTACTTGTTTCAAAAACACTTGGTTACTGGATTCAAACAAAACAAAGAAGGAAATTTATGCTCAATATTGTTTTTATTAAAATAATTTTTGAGTTATCATTAGACCAAAACCTTATTCTCCATCAAACATTGAAATACTATACAAATTTCTTTATCAAAATCGTTGAGAAATTATCAAACATAATCTTAGGTTGTCATTTGGGACAAATAGATCAAATCCATTCAACATCAAACATCCATCATCAAATCAAATATCACATCATCTCATATCAAATCAAACAAACTTAAACATTGAGACATAAATCACTTAGATTTGAAATCTTTATCACATCAACTAATTTAGCCTCATACTTGAATGATATTTTTTCAAGGTGTTTAGGTTGAGTTATCAAATATCATTGTGGACAAAATAACTTTGGAGTTATGAGTCTACTCTCAAAATAGTGAATTTATAATCATCAAAACATATAAAACAATCAAATCCTAGGTGTAGTTTCAATCAAAGGTTTCATATCATCCATATCAACCATCATCATCATTGATCCAAACCCAACCTAAAACATCATCATTTGACAATAAAGGAGAATAGTAAACACATTTAAAAATCATTTATCTCCTAGGATTGGTAAATACTTGTATGGTCACAACCATGCCTCAATACAAAAAGGCTATGGAGTTTAATCCTAGGGAATCAAGGGATAATAATGATCAACCATATGGAATGCCTCAAACAAATGAGCTTCCTCCTACTAAAATAAATCTTCCAATTATAACTACAAGTCTTCCAACTACAACATCTTCAATTGCAAACAAACCTCAAGTGGAGACAATTCAAATTACAGAAGAACAAAAATCACGTGAGCTTACTCAAGAGGATATACTAGAAATGCAACAAAACCAAGATTTCCTTCATTCATTGGAAGTATTGATAAAACAAGATCCTACACAATACATGCTTAAAATTGCATAAATGGGTGCCAAACTATCAAATTTTGATGTTAAAACATTGAAGGAACAACCTCTTGAACAAATGATACAATCACAAGATCAAGATTTTGCCCAATATGCTTCAAGGAATCACCCACAAGGAGTGGTACCTTCATACATAATGTGATTCACCAATTTCCAAAATCATCTTCTATTATGTAAGGTCAAAATCAGTTACCAAACCAAAATCATCAATAAAAAAACCAACGTTCAAATCTAAACATGGGTCAAAATCAAAACCAAGGTTCAAATTTAAACATGGGTCCAAATCAAAACATGATTCCAAGCACAAACATTGGTCCAAATCACAACCAAGGTTTAAATCTAAATCAAAACATGGGTTCAAATACAAATGTTGGTCAAAATCAAAACATGGTTTCAAATACAAATGTTGATCAAAATCAAAAAATGGTTTCAAACACAAACATTGGTACAAATAAAAACATGGTTTCAAACACAAACATTGGTCCAAATAAAAACATGGTTTCAAATACAAACATTGGTCCAAATCAAAACATGGTTCTAAATGCCAATATTGGTCTAGATCAAACTATGTTTCTAAATACACGCATGGTTCCAAACATGAACATTGGTCCAATTCAAAACCAAGGTTCAAATTTAAACATTGGTTCAAATCAAAACATGGTTTAAAATACAAATATTGGTTCAAATCAAAACATAGGTTCAAATCAAAACACGGTTCCAAATACGAACATTGGTCCAAGTCAAAAGATGGGTTCAAATTCAAGCATGGTTTTGTTGGGAAAATGTGTCTCAACCTTGTAATTATATACAATTTATTTGATAGGATGTATGTTGGTATGTGGAAACTGATCATGCAAATACTATACACTCATAACAAGACGTGGGGTTTGGGGCAATGCCCCGAAAAAAATTTCGCTGACACATCAAGGATTTTTCCTGCTGACACGTCAAGGTTTTTTTCCTGCTGACACGTCAAGGTTTTTTCCCGCTGAAACGTCAAGGTTTTTCTATTAACATGTCAAATGAAAAATAACCTTGTAAAACCCTAATTCTAGAAGGTTCCAAAAAGTATGTTATAAGCGGGTGGGATGTATGTAGATGGTGGTGTATTATGAGAGTCTAATAGTGGTCGTGGTGTCTTTTGATCTCTGGTGGTGATACTCCTATGAGAAGCTTGCTCTAAAAGTATATTATAATCTTTTGATTTCTGAATAATATATTGGGCAGGTTTTGGACTGTGGGATTTTTCTCCTGAAAAGGTTTTTCCACGTAAATCATTGTGTTGTGGTATGCATGATACTTGTGTTTATTTATGTTTAAGTTTTTGTAAATGTTAAAGATCTATAATTTTTTTTGCATTATTCTCTTCTCAAGGTTAGTGTAGGAAGTTGTTTTGCTACCTTAGCTTCCTTACAAGTGGTATCAGAGCTTGATCACCTTTGGTTTCAGTTGTGGGTTGTTGGGTTCTTTGAACTAATCCAGATTTGAGTGGGAGCTTGTGCAAAAGACACTTTGTGATCTTGTTGCAGGAATTTTTAGATGGTAAGCTCATTACGGAGAATAGAGATGGAGAAATTTTCTAGAAATAATTTTGAGATGTGGAAGCTAAAGATGGAGGATTTGTTGATGGATCAAGATTTGTGGGATGTTGTTGATGAGAATGTTTCATGGCCTACAAATCCTAATCAAGATTCTAAATGTGACGTTATTGACTAAAAGCTAAAGGTCTAATCAGATTGTGCTTGGCATACTTTGTTTTGATTAATGTCCATGAAGAGACCTCTGTACAAAAACTATGGAAGAAGCTTGGTGAGATGTATTAGGCCAAATCTTTAGTGAACAAAATTTTCTTGAGCAAGAAGTTGTATTCCTTGAGAATGGAAGAGGGTGGATGAATCATAGAACACCTAGAAGCATTCAATATTTTGGTGGCTCAAATGGCATCATTTGGTGTCAAAATGGATGAGGAGGAGAAATGTTAGATCTTGCTTTGTTCTTTTCTTGATTTGTGGGATTCTCTTGTTATGGCTATTGGGAGTACTTATGTTATATTGAAGACTGAAGATGTGGTGGGTTCTTTGCTTTCTGAAGAGATGAGGAGGAAGGTATCCATCACTACCAAGGAGGCCCTAAATGTTTGTGGAAGACCTAAGGAAAAAGGTAAAAAGAATGAGAAGTGTGACAAATCCAAGTCCAAGGGGAGATCTAAATATCTTGGAAAGTCCAAAGTTATTTGCTGGAACTATAGTAAGCTTGGACATGTTCATAAGGAATGCAAAGAAGAAAAGAAGAAGAAAAAGAAGAAATTTGATTATGATCACGGGTCTGAGAAGGAAGATGGTGATGCATTCATTGCAGCTTTAGCAACTCGTGCAGGTAATGATGCATGGTTAATTGACTCAAGTGCATTTTTTCATATGACCTTTAATAGAGATTGGTTTTGTGAATATGAAGAATTTTATGGAGGTAAGGTGTATTGGGGTGATGATTCTCATTCAGACATTCTTGTTCATGGTAAAGTTAAAATCAGGTTTCTTGATGTTAGAATAAAAGGGATTAATGGTGTGTTGCATATCCTTCGATTAGCACAAAAATTGTTATCTGTGAGCAAACTAATAGATGCGGGTGTGTAGGTAGTATTTTCTGATGCAGGATGCAAGATGGTTAGAGGTGCTATGGTGATTGCTAGAGGTGTTAGATATGGGACATTGTATAAGCTTGATGCATGTATTGTTGAGTGCAATAGTACTTTTGTGAAAAGAAAGTCTGTAGAAGTGAGGTTTTCACCTTCAACAAATGGTCATGGCTTTTGAGTACCCAAGGGTGATTTTTCTTCTAAGACAAAGTTACCTACAAAGAAAACAATGTTATAGCACCAGAGACTTGGCCACATTGGAGAAAAGGATCTAAGGACCTTGAAAAATAAAAACCTTCTTGAAGGTTTGTCTGATTGTAATCTTGAATTTGATTTCTGTGAGCATTGCATTTATGGAAAATAAGATCGCGTTCAGCTTTACTCGAGTTATCATAAATCGTGTGGTGTATTGGATCTTATTTATTCTAATGTATTTGGTCCTATAGATGTTCCTTCAATTGGTAAATCCACATATTATGTTTTATTTACTGATGATTATAGTAGGACATGGGCATATTTTGTAAAGAGTAAATCTAAAGTTTTTAGTCGATTTAAAGAATTTAAAGCAATAGTTGAGTTGCAGACTAAAAATAAAATAAAATGTTTGAGGACTAATAATGGCGGTGAATTTTTCTCTAATGATTTTGATAGATTCTATAAAGATTGTGGTATTCATAGATAGAAGACAAATTTGTATTCTCCACAACAGAATGGAGTTGCAAAAAGAATGAATAGGGCATTGATGGAGAAGGCTAGGAGTATGTTGAGTGGTGTTGGCCTAGAACAAAGGTTTTGGGTTGAAGCTGTTGCCACTACCTCTTACCTAATTAACAAGTCTCCTAGATCAGCTCTTGTTGATAAGATGCCTATAGAGGCATGGTTGGGTCACAAACCTTCATTAATACATCTTAGAGTTTTTGGTTGCAAGGCATATGCACATGTGCCAAAGGAGAAGCGAACAAATTTGGAGAACAAGGTTGCGAAATGTATCTTCATTGGATATAGTTATGGTGTGAAAGGATACAAGATTTGGGATCCTATTGCACAAAAGGTAATACATAGTAGAAGTGTTATTTTTAGAGAAACTAAGCCTTGTTTTGTTACATTGCAACTAAAACAAAGTAAATAGGAAGATGTTATTCAATTTCCTTCTACACTTGAGAAAGTTGAATTGGGGCCCAAGGATAGACACGAAGTTGAGGAGAGCTCATCTAGCTTAGGGTCTTCAAAATAGGAGGAAGAACCTCCAACTTAGCTTGTTCATAGGTCTACAAGGCATAGACAACCACCTAAAAGGTATTCACCTGATGATTGGAGATGTATTTTTTCTTTGAATAACAACATGGATGAACCCAAATCTGTAGAAGAGGCACTAAGTATGAATGATGTAGAATCCTGGAAGATTCTATGGATGAAGAAATGGAATCTTTGAAAAAGAATGATACATGGGATCTTGTACCATTTCCTGAAGGATGAAAACCTATTGGTTGTAAATGGGTGTTCAAGAAAAATATTGGTTCAGATGGAGGTATTGAGAAGTACAAAGCAAGGTTAGTTGTGAAGGGTTACTCTTAAGTTGAGGGTGTTGATTATGGTGAGATATTTTCTCCTGTTGCAAAAATGACATCCATTAGATTTTTGATTTCTATTGTTTCTTCTTATGATTTAGAGGTTGAGCAAATGGATGTGAAAACTGCTTTCCTTCATGGTGATTTGGAGGAGGATATTTATATGACACAACTAGAGCACTACATGGTGAAAAGTAAAAGTAAGTTGGTTTACAAATTGAAGAAATCTTTGTATGGATTAAAACAGAGTCCTAGGATGTGGTACTGAAAATTTGATACATATGTGTTGAGTTTAGGATTTGAGCATTCTAAATCAAATCATTGTATTTATTATAAAATTGATGGTGATCATTTCCTATTTATTGCATTATATGTGGATGATATGTTATTTATTGGTAGAGGGAAAGGTATGATTTCAAAACTAAAATCTCAACTTGTTGCTAAATTTGAAACAAAAGATATGGGTGCAACTAAACGCATTCTTGAGATGGAAATTAAAAGAGATAGAGGGAATAGAAAGCTATGGATTGGGCAAAGTAAGTATGTCAATTCAATTTTATAGAGGTTTGATATGTAGGATTGTAGACCATTGTGTGTTCATGTTTCAGTTGGAACAAAGTTATTAGTTTTAGATTGTCCAACATCTCCATGAGACATGGAAGACATGAGAAAAGTGTCTTACTAGAGTTATTTTGGAAGTTTTGTGTATGCTATGGTTTGTACTAGACTAGACATTGCCCAAGTAGTGGGAGTTCTTTCCAGATATATGTCTAATCTTGGTCATTGGGATGCAGTTAAAAGAGTCTTTAGATATTTGTGTGGTACCTCAGATTATTCCTTATGTTATCATAGTAATATGACTAAAGATGACTAATGTTGGTAGTAGAAGATCCACCAATGCTTATGTGTTTACTTTATTTGGCAGTGTGTCATGTCCTCGAAATTGTGACATTTAGATAATAAAGAAGCATAGTTAAAAATATTTAACCATTTGATATTACCTAATTATAATTGTCCAAAACAATATTATAATTATGGATATTATAAATAACATTATGATATAATAGATATTAAAGTATATAAAATTAATATAAAATATAAGCATGAAATAATATTATAATTATGATTATAAATATAATGCATAATATAATATACACAAGAAAATCTAAATAATCAAATATAAATGGAAATTATGATTGTTATATAGAAACTAATAAATATAACTAATACTGTAAATAAATATAAATAATATTACAAATAAATTAAAAATAAAATAGTAAAATATAATACACATCAAAACAAAATAATAAAATATAATTTGAGATATCATTAAGGAATGTTTAACTAAAGGTCATGTCCATTTGTGGGGTTATCTCTATTCAAAGAGATGCCTCTCTTCACGGAGGTATAAGGATATAAAATAAGTTTGTGGGATGTGGATAAGAGGGGGAGTAGAAGAAAAAAAGGAAAAGGATATATTAAATACACATCAGATTTTAAGGAGATAGAAGAGTGAAGGAATGAAGATATAAAAAGGAGATCTATCAATAGTGTGTAGAGAACAATGAAAATAAAAATTAGAAAGGTTTTAGTTTACAAAAGGCAGCAATCCCTTCAAAAGATTGTGTCTTCTAATAAATGTCTCTTTTCAAAAAAAACATCTTCTCATTTGAATGTGGAGATATAAAAAGAGAAAGAATGAGATATGTATAGGGAGGAAGAAGGAAATATAGAATAGAGTGGGAAACAAGAGATAAAATATAGGCTATGGATCATTCGAAATTTATAAAGACAGGCAGATGGAAAGTAGATAAGTATTTTATGAATATAAGGAGATAAGTATTTTTATGAATTTAAATAATAAGTTAGATAAATGTTTGTACATTTAACTAATGATGTTGATAAATACATCATGGATTTAAATAATAGTCTAACTAATAGTAATTCATACATGATGCTATTTATTTAATGTTATCTATTTTTTATTGATTGCATGGGGAATAATAAATCATGCATGCTACTAGTTATCTTATAACATTGTTGATATGTCATGCTCCATTGACATTATTGTATGTAATTACATATATATATATAGATATATATAATATGATTATACAATAAAGATACTTGTAGCAATTATTGAGCCTTATGAATTGTGATTATTTGATAGAAAAATGAATAAATTTATGAATTTATTTATCCTATGATTGATTAGGAAAAGGAGAAAAGGAATGCAATATGAACACTAGACCATCATAAAAGGATATCTTCAAGAAATCGGGGAAAATTTAGGGTAATCTCAAAATGGGGACATTACATGGTGCAATTAGTTGGATGAGTAAGCGACAGATTATGGTTGCTTTGTCCACTACTGAAGTAGAGTATATGGCAACTACTCATGCTTGTAGAGAAGCCCTTTGGCTTAAGAGAATGTGCTCAGATATTAGAATAAAACAAGATGTAGTGAAATTTATTGCAATAGTCAGAGTGCAATATGTCTAGCCAAGAACCCAACGTTTCATGCTAGGACCAAGCACATTGATGTATAGTATCATTTTGTTAGAGATATGGTCGAAGATGGCAAGGTGAAGCTAGTTAAGGTAGAGACTTTGATTAATGTTGTTTATTCTTTAACTAAGCCCGTGAGCATAGAGAAGTTCAAATGGTGTTCAGAGACTATGGGCATTTCAATCCCTACCACTTAGAGATGATAATGACACCCTTTAGTTGTCCTTGCAAGGTGTTCGAAAAGTGGGAGATTTGTTGGGAAAATGTGTCTCAATCTTGCAATTATATATGATTTATTGATAGGATGTATGTTGGTATGTGGTGATTGGTCATACAAATAATGTACACTCATAACAAGACATTGGGTTTGAGGCAACATCCCAAAAAAAAATTCATTGACACATCAAGGTTTTTTTCCCACTGACACGTCAAGGTTTTTTCTTGTTGACATGCCAAGGTTTTTTCCCACTAAAACATCAAGGTATTTTCCTACTGACATGTCAAGGTTTTTTTGTTAACGCGTCAACTGAAAAATGACCTTGTAAAACCCTAATTCTAGAAGGTTCCAAAATCCTTGTTATAAGCAAGTGAGATGTATGTAGACGGTGGTGTATTCTGAGAGTCTGATAGTGGTCATGGTGTCTCTTGATCTTTGATGGTGATACCCCTATGAGAAGCTTTCTCTGTAAGTATATTGTAATGTTTTGATTTCTAAATAATATATTGGGTGGATTTTGGAGTGTGGGGTTTTTCTCCCAAAAGGGTTTTCCCCATGCAAATCATTGTGTTGTGGTATGCATGATACTTGTGTTTACAACTATTTAAGTTTTTGTAACTATTAAAGATCTGTAAATTTTTTGCATTATTCTCCTCTCAAGGTTAGTGTAGGAAGTTGTTTCGCTACCTTAGCTTCCTTATAGGTTCCACATCAAAACCTTATTCCAAATCAAAACCTTGTTCCAAATCAAAATATTGGTTTAAATCAAAATAGTGTTCCTAATCAATACATGAGTCAACAAAAAGGTTTTTATCATAATCAATTACAAGCTCAATAGAAAGAAAAAGCCCAACAAATGTATACTCAACAATAATTGCTTTCTCAACAATAAAATTTGCAATATGGTCCTCAAGGACAACAATATCTTAATCCTCAAGGTCAACAATACATTCAATCTCAAGGAAATTCCACACCACAATACCAATATGGTGGAACATATAACACACCTCCCGCATAACCAACTAATTCAGAATATCACTCATACAATACACCCTCGAATGCATGTAGTCTATCAAGTTGATAATTGGATGATCTAGAAGCTTTTGGAATAGCCTAACTCTCTCATATGCATGTGCATGATGGTGGTGGATTCGGCCTACAAATGGGCTTGGATTTCTTGAACCACTACTTTCTTAATGAATTTTTGTACCTGCATGGCTCAAATTCATGCTCTTTGGATGTGAGGGTTTTATGGATTTTTCGTTAAAAATCTATGGTTATGCATATTCATGAAAATCCATTGTTCTATATTAACTGCTATGTTTTCTTTATGACCTTTGGGTCTTCTTGATGTTAAGTGGATGTGGATTTTCATGTGTTGGAAAAAAAAATACCTT
Source organism: Sequoia sempervirens (assembly GCA_007258455.2). NCBI lineage: Eukaryota > Viridiplantae > Streptophyta > Pinopsida > Cupressales > Cupressaceae > Sequoia > Sequoia sempervirens. Next base: position 279,548,662 of record VDFB02193867.1, on the reverse strand, counting down.
TATAGTTTTTGCATGGTCAAAGAAAAAACTTGCGGTTTTGTAGATCTACAAAAAAATATTTTTGGATCATGGATGATTATGCATGTAAGATAGTTGCAGCTTTGTATGCATGATTCATGCATGGTTTGAGGATATTTCATATTTTCTCTATATGGAGATGTTGGTATATTATTAGCCACTCAAAATTTCTATGGTGAATTCTTGCAAGGTTCCTAACTATGGTGCTTGTGTTGTGGTTTTTTTTGGAAAATTAGATCTGCTAGCGAGCTAGTGTTTGAGTTATGAAAAGATACATGATATCTTCTCTGATATCCTATTTTTTCATGTTACTAATAGGATGATGGGTTTGCACGTTCAATTTTTGGGATCTAAGAGTTATGTAGTTTATGGATTAGCTACCCATTGATTGTAGTGGGAGAACTCGAATGTGGACTAACTATATCGACGAGATTGATTCAGAGTTGATGTAGACTTCATCAATTAACCTTGTCTATGGTCACTTATATATTGGCATGTGTTGCATTGGAATGAGAGGACGGTGTTGAGTACCTAGATAGTTGGTTGTAGGGAACTATAGCATGTTTTATCATGATTTCATGGATATCTTGGATACACTATCTTGTGTGTGGTTGTGACAGTGATGTTTTATTTCCTTGCCTTGGTGATCTTGGTGCCACTTGATATTATTGTCAGATGGACATGCAAGTGTGTGGAACTGGAGGATTTTTAGATTAGAAGATGTTTAATTCATGATGCTTGGAGAGCTCGGTATCACTGTTCAGTGAGAGATTTAACAGTGACTATGAATTTTATCACTTGGTGATGGATTATCTTCTTTGGTGTTATGGATATTACTAGGAGGAGCTCATAAATCTTGTTGTTACAGATGGGTTCTTTCTCATTTGCATGGACACTATTTGGATATGGGTCACCTTCATGATATTGAAGATGTGTAACATCTTGGAGTGATGGAGGACTCTTTTGGTCTTTAGCTTGAGGTGTTGGAAATGCTTGATAGGTGATTTTTGTTTAGAGTATGGTGCTATTATGTCATGATATACTCTTGATTTTATATTAGAGTGTTAGCATGATAGATTGCTCTTGAGACCATGTTGTGTTCACTTGGAGCATGTGATATTTTAAGGGAGATGTTTGGATCACAGTGTCATGATAGGTTCCTTTTACTATTTTAGATGATTGGAGCTTTGACAGTTGTTTGGAGAGTTCTCTTTGTATTGAGTGCATTTTTCATGTGCTTGACAACTTCGATGCATTTGGAGTTTAGCATGGGTTGATGTTTTTTTGGTACTCATGGATACATGGAGACTTAGGTGAGGGTTGGTGTTCTCCAATGATGGGAGATGTGTGTTGAGATGGGTAATCTTGATAAGATCTCAATTGGAAGTCCAAGGAACCTACACCTTGGTTGAGTGTGAGTTCAATATAGACCTGTGAGGAGATTTCTCTTGGATGATACATGATGAGTTGGGTATCTTGGATGAGCATTCTCATTCCCCACTCTTGGTCTACTCAGTGGTTTGTTACTTGAGAGGAATATCCCATTGTTCCTTTCATGTGTTTTTCTTATCTTTCATATATATGGATCTTGGGCTATGGTCAGATGGATTTGGAGGATTTAGTTTGAGAGATGTTTAACATGTTTATATCCTTAAGCATATGAGTTCACATTGTGATGTCATTTATGAGGTGTTGAGGAGATGGTAGTGGGATAATTTCCTAAAATGGGAAATGGAGTAGTTTGATCTTCTTAGTTTGAGAAGCTTACATCCATGTGGTTACATGATACATATGTTGTGTTTGATCTCTTGAGATTGAATGGTTTTGGGTGTTGTTATGGATTTTCTCTTGGGGTTGTGGAGATCATACTTAGCACAACCAACATTTAGAGGTGTATGTAGAAGGGCATGCTACATGTTTATGGTTTTCAATCTCTCTCTTTGGTCTTGTCGTTCTTCTTGGATGTTCAGATTCTCGTGACTTTGGATGTGATATTTTGGCTAGACCTATGGTGATCACTAGTTTGTGGTCACATGTCACTTTGGTGATGGCATGGAGGTTCCTTTATCTCTTTCTTATGTCAAATGTGGAGAACTTGGGAGAGTTGTGGAGACTTGTTGAGAGAGATATTTCTTGTAGTAGTGTTTTAGGATTTTCATATCTTTGTGGATGGTCCTTGATACTAAATTGTTGCATTTTCTATGTGCTATTATAGGATACTTAGTATGCCTTGATCTTTTCAGATTCAACATTACCCATGTAGTGGGAGTTCCCATAGGTGTTTGTCTTTATCGATTGTTTGACACTTGGAGCTTGTGATAATGGTTCATAGGTTAGATATGTTGTTGGCATGAGTTTATTGATGTTGGATAACTCTGAGGTATGGTTGACTAGGTGGATCAACATTTGTTATGGGTGCTATTTCGGTCACGTGGGGTTATCAGTTGGATGTGAGCAGTCAATTTTTGGTTGTTGTTTTGGCTGATGTTTTATATTTTCCTCTAGAGGATTATTTAGCTTTTGGGTTGTGTTTTGGTTACAGGTTTGGAGTTTTATTATTCTTTTATATAGCTCATAAGCATAGGGGAGTTGTGGAAATATTCTATAGCCTTTGCTATCAGTTGGATTTGATGATTGTGTTCTTGGATTGGTGCATATACACCTTGGCTTGTTCCTTTTCTTCCATGGGTGGCAGTGTATAGGAGTGAATTTGCACCCCTTGTGTAAATTCCCCTTTTGCATACCCTCACCTTAGAAAATCAAACCCGAAGGATAAATTCCACATCACGCATTTGGCTTCCATCCACTTGGCGCATGTTTTGTGCATCAGTGATGTAAGGAAAGCAGAGGTGCATAAACACTTTCCTAATGCTAATTCTTAGAAGAGAATGTAGACATATGGTTTCAATTTTGAATTAAAATCATTAGAGATGAAAATTAAAGGAATTACAAAGAAGAACAAAATTAACACAAACACAAAATGGACACCAGATTTAACATGGGAAAACCCTTTCGGGAGAAAAACCCACCACACCAAGCAAAAACACTTTATATTACAGTGAATAAAGTTCACATACAGAGTTTCAATTCGTTGCTCTCAGATGTCAATTCACAACATAAAATTTAGGTAGCATACCATTCCCTAATCAATCTTACTCTCTCATGTGAAAAACCTCTCTATTTGACCACTGTTACAATGTATTTCACATTACAACATTTTCCCTATTTTGAGCAGCCCAATCAATCTGCATCACCAGACTCATACTCAGAAACATACCAATTTGGTACACCATTCGTTACAGTAGACAAACCGTCAATCAACAGTTTCCTTATCAGGTTGTTGTTGGGACAACTTCAAATGTCCCACTAATATGAAAATGTCCTACCAATGTCTACATTACCATTCAAATAGTTCATAATGCATCAGTGTATTGACAAGACCAACTTTCACATCTTGGCAATGGAGTCACATCCTGGCAATTAGTCTTACCATTGGCACATCAGGGAGACTAGGTTGAACATCCCACCGAATTAGCCACATCCCACCGATGAAGTCACACTATCGAATATTTCACTAACTTCACAACCCGCGAGTTGTATTTCAAAGATTCAACATTTCACAATCTAGCAATCTTGCCACAACTATCAGGTCATTAGAGAGACTCAAGATAGAGTCCCACTGACGACGCCAAGTCACACCGATGAGAGTCACCAACATGCTCACCACAACCCATCAATCTATCAGGGAGACTCAAGACAGAGTCCCACTGATAACACATTGTCACGCTAAAATAGTCACATCAAAGTACTGGGGAGACAACTTAGAAATTCTTGCTGAAGTGACCAACTCCCGTCGATAGAACATAGCAGTGAAAAAATAAAGACCATCGGACCATCAATGGGACTAAGAACAAGGTCCCGCCGATAAAGAATTGTCAGGCCGATAGAGAAACAAACACAACTAATGGAAGAATTGTCACGCTAAAACAGTCACATCAAAGTACTGGGGAGACAACTTAGAAATTCTTACTGAAGTGACCAACTCCCGTCGATAGAACACAACCGTGAACAAATAAAGACCATCGGATCATCAATGGGACTAAGAACAAGGTCCCACCGATAAAGAATTTTTAGGCCGATAGAGAAACAAACACAACTACTGGAACAATTCGATCAATCAAATAAATCTAAGGAACCTTTTCCAACATGCTCCCAATTGATGGACTTACTGGCTTCTTCCTGTATTGCCAAAAATTGTATACTCTTGGAGAAAGAGACAATTTTGTGATAAAACTAAGTCCTGCTTTAGGAACCTTCCATCAATCACCCTTTAAATTCCATTTATAGGCCCCTAATATTCATAATTTTGGACTTTGAGGCCTAATTCACCCATGAAACCACTAAAATCCCAACAAATATCATTAAAACCACTCAAATTTCATGAAACCCACCAAAAATATTCCTAGTGGGACTAAGTCGCCCAAGGTGGCGACTTAGTCCCTTTTGGGGTATTTTCCACTTTTGAGCGGGAATTTCAATAATTCAATTTAATTTCTCAATGGATGTTGGTCTCTTAGGTCTAAATAATGGGAAAATTAGGTTTTGATGCTTATAAATACACATTTTAAGTCATTTTTCACATCTCCTAGTCATTTTTACAAAGCAAAAATAAAAAGTCAAGAGCAAAAGTGTCTTACATAAGAAGATTCAATAGCATTTTGAAGCAAAGTTGAAGCTTTAGGGAAGCAAACTAGGGTTTTTGCAGGTCTTCAAGATCACTTATTATTCAAGATATCACATTGCAAAATATTGATCATGGATTCCTATGGTGAATTATGGAGCAATCTAGGTTGAAGAGATGCAACTAGCCATCAAATCACACCTAATGACTTGTTTTTGAAGTGATTCCATCTTCCATGTTCTTCTTATCTTTAGACTTAAGGTTTGCATTACATTCTACATATCATTTTACATTCACTTGAAGGGTTGTAGGGTTTCTTGCATTGAAGTCTTGCATCTCTCAAGTAGCATTCATTCACCTCATTCTAGCACATTAGAATAGGGTTTTATCTCATTTTCAGCTTTTCCTAGTCTTGGACACAATTAAGGCTAGGGTTTATGCAGATTTTATTTTCTAAAAAGTTTAAATACCAAATAGGGATTTGACCAAGGCAAACCCCCCATTAGAAACCAATTTATCTTCTATTTTATAGGATTTTTTGAAGATTCAGATCTAGATTTCCGTCAAAGAACAAAGTGCAGGTTGTGGACTTTCGTTTTCACTTTCAGATTTGTAGAAAATCCAAAGTGGACTAAGTCACCCATAGTGGAAACTTAGTCCACTGCACTACTTTTTCAAAGATTTTTACATTTTCAAACACCCTTTTAGCAAAAACAAATTTCTGGGCAGATTCCCTCTTCTAGGACTAGGTCGCCCAGTCTGGCCTAAGTGTCCCAGTTGTCTCAAAATTCAAAATTTCTAGGATTTCAGTGACTCTTGCAATCTTCAATCTATTCCTCTTCAATTTCCAGGTACATAGTTCCTATTTTACATCTTCATTTGATTGTCTATTGCATTTGTTTAACTTTTCTGCATATCACATTGTGTTTTACAACACTTTTCATTTTCATAGTTTTACATCATTAAATCATTTCATTTTCAAATTAGAGTGATAGGGAATCTTAATTAGGCATAATACATATCGTTAAAATTAGTCTTGAGTGTAAACCTTTGCATTTTAGTTCCTTATCCAATCCCCTTTCTCCTTTTAGGTGAAAAACCCTAGGAGTAAAGCATTGTGACAGGGAAACCAAAATCATTGTTTACACTTCCAAACTTGAAGTTACTGAATATCATAGGCCCCAAGGCCCTTCAAATTGGAACACCACCTATACTTGTTTGTTCTTAAAGGCTTTGTCAACACATCCGTGACATTCTCCATAGTATCCACTTTTTCAAGATTGACCTTTCCATCCTCCACCTTATCCTGTACAAAATGATACTGTACACCAATATGTTTCGTCTTGGCATGGAAAGTTGGATTTTTCACCAAAAAAATAGTACTTTGACTGTCACAACAAATCATAATTTTCCCTACATTAAACCCAACATCAAAACACAAATGTCTAATCCAAATGGCTTCCTTGCAGGCGTGTGTTGTTGTCATATATTCCACTTCCATAGTAGATAAAGCGACTACAGCCTATCGCTTGCTCATCCAACTAACTACACCACCAAATAATGTGAATATGTATCCACTGATGGATCTTCTATTTTCAATGTCCCAGGATGCCCAATCAGAATCCACATAACCTTGAATGTTGATGGATCTCTATGACCCAACTGAGTTACCATGATAGCAAAAAGCGTACTGAGAGGTACTTTTTAAATATCTAAAAACTCTTTTCACAGCATCCCAGTGTAGTCTACCTAGATTTTCCATAAAACAACTAAGAACTCCCACTGCTTGAGAAATCTTTGGCCTTATACAGACCATTGCATACATTAAACTGCCAACTGCACTTGCATAAGGCACTTTGGTCATGTCCTCCATCTTGGTAGGAGATTTTGGAAAATCTTCAATAGATAGCTTCATTCCTTGCAACACTGGAACAACTAGCTGCTTGTGATTAGTCATACCAAATATCTCTAGGACAATATTGATATACTTACTTTGGATGAGCCAAAGCTTTCTACTTCTTCTATTCCTTTTTTTCCATCCCCAAAATATACCTTTCTGCACCTAGATCTTTCATTTCAAACTTTGTTGACAATTGAGATTTTAGATCAGAAATCATAGTCTTACTATTTCTTATGGACAACATGTCATCAACATATAGGGGAATAATAAGAACCCGATCATTTTTAGTTTTGAAGTACGTGCAATGATCATATTTTGATCTTACAAATCCCATTGACAACACTAACGGGTCAAGCTTCTAGTACCACATTCTAGGCAATTGTTTTAAACCATACAAAGATTTCTTTAACTTGCAAACCAAATTTTCTTTACCTTTTTCCACAAAGTGCCCAAGTTGGGACATATAAATTTATTCTTCAAGATCTCCATGAAGAAATTGTGTCTTCACATCCATCTATTCAATTTCTAAGTCATACACTGCTACAAGTGACAAAAGAAATATGATAGATTTCAGCTTAGACACAAGAGAAAATATTTCACCATAATCAATTCCCTCTACCTGGGAATAGCCTTTCACAACCAACCTATCTTTATACTATTCAACACTACCATCTAGACCAATTTTCTTCTTGAATACCCATTTACAACCAACATGTTTTCTACCTTTAGGCAAGGGCACCAAACTCCAAGTTTCATTATTTTTGAATGATGCCATTTCTTCATTCATGGCTTCCAACTAGGAATCTGAATCAGGCATACTAATAGCCTCTTTCTTAGTCCTAGGCTCACCAATGCAAGTATTCAAAGTATAGGCACAACTTGAATCCAAAATGGAATAGCCATACCTTTCATGTTGGCACTTCTCATGTGTCGACCTCCTCATAGGCTGAGGCTGAGGTTGTGGTTCTTCTTCTTCTTGATAACTCTTAGAGCTGCTCAAGCTCTCCTCAGTTTTAGGTACATTTTGAATTTGTAGTTCCTTTTTATCTGGAGTTCGAGGAATTTCAACTACATCATCTTCTTTTCTTTTTCCTTTGACTACAGATCCAATGTAGAAGGTTTCAACTCATGAAAGATTACACTTCTGTTGTATACAACCTTCTCAGTAACATGGTTCCAAAGCTTGTATCCTTTGACACCAATGTCGTAGCTAATGAAGATACATTTTACATCTTTTTTTTCCAATTTAGATATTTTCTCATTCAACACATAAGCATATGCCTCACAACCAAAGACTCTTACGTGTCTTAAAGAGGCTTCTTAATAGACCAAGCTTCCATCGGTGTTTTTTCAACAAGTTTCAAAGAGGGAGAGCAATTTATTAAATAACATGTTGGAGGCACAACCTCAACCCAGAACTTTTTCTCTAGACCAACATTGCTCAACATACTTCTTGCCCTTTCCATCAAAATCATGTTCAACCTTTCAACAACTCCATTTTTTTGTGAAGTGTAAGGTGTTGTTTTATTCCTTTTTATTCCATGGTCTTTGCAATACCTTTTGAAATCTACAGAACAAAACTCACCACCATTATCTATCCTCAAGCATTTAATTTTTCTTTCAGTCTGATTTTCAACCAAGTTTTTAAACTCTTTAAACTGACTAAACACTTCTAATTTATTTTTTAGAAAACACACAAATGCCCTTCTCGAATAATCATCAATAAAAGAAACATAATTCTTGATTTTGATAATGAAGGAACATTTACCCGACCAAAAACATCAGAGTGAATATAATCTAGAACACCAAAAGATGTATGAGGACTAGAATAAAACGAAACATGATGTTGTTTTCAATATATACAATGTTCGCAAAAATCAAACTCAAGGTTACAAGCATCAAGCCCTTCAACCAGGTTTTTACTTTTCAAAGTTTTTAAGCATTTTTCACCAATGTGGTCGAGCCTTTGATTCCAGAGCATGGTCTTTTTTGGAAGGAGTTTCCCCTCCAAAGATTTTTCCCCCAGAGGAACTTTGGTCTCCTTCTCTACACGAGTAACCTTGCTTCACTTCGTAGAGACACTATTACATTGAACAACATGTGCATCCAGCTTGTATAGAGTACCAATTCGAGCAAGTGAGTGAATTTTCTTTGGGAACGCGAGCGAAGTGCACAGACATCTGTGCAATGCGCTGCCATCCTTGACAAATTCTTTCCTTTGGATTCCATAAGGACATTACACTCCTCATTGGGGATGAATTGTAACGCCTCTATGCAACCAACCAACACAAAATGACTCCTTATGGCCTTCAAAGGCATTCACTTCACACTCACTTCATCTTCTTCTTCACATCCTCAAGCATTTTCATTTCATCTTTCACATCTCAAAAATCCAACAATCTACACAACTCCATTGAGCATTACAGTAGCTTGATACTCCATGAACTTCACTTTTGTATGTGTGAGGCTACCATAGAAGTTTTGAGCTTGGAAGCTTATGAGACCTCCCTTCATCACCACTGTGAATGTGGTGAATTTTTCAAGTTGATTGTTTGCATTCTCCCTTCATTGGCCTTAAGAGCCTTTGGGTGGAGATGGTAATGCTTCACTTTTCCTTTTGTGGTTTGATAGAGTAGCATAGTATTGTTTTGTAGTGTTCAACAATCTCTCTTTCTCTTCCATTTCCTTTATCATACTTTCTACTCCGTTTCTTTTCTGGCTGTTCGTCGAGGTGGAAACACCAAAGTGGGGGTTTGACTAAGGTAGACCCCTATACATCCCCAACAATTTTCCCCTCTTGCTTGTGTGTAGGTGAACATGTGCATGGAGCTCATTGGAGAACTAGTGCCTTTGTGAGTTGATATTTGTCACCCTTGTGTTCATCTATTTACTTTATCATTTTTGTACTTATCTTTTGTACTTTATCATTCTATTTATTTCGTTAAGATTAGTCAACAAGGCTCTTTAGTCAATTTCTAGTGTTTTTTACTGCATTTTATGTTTTCTAGTCGTACAAACGCCAGTGTGCCAGAGAGACACTAGCACGTCGCACTGTCGTCCCAGATCCACACTCTCGTCCTCAGACAGAGTTGTTTGAGGTGCAGTATTGACTATAAAAACTAGGTCATTTAGCCCCAACCATATTTTTGGGTTTGTAGAGTGATAGAAGCACTTGAAAATGCTCTTCATTCTCAATCCTTATCCCAAAACATCTATTAGAGTGAGGTAAGTTAGGGCAGACCTTCGTTGTTGCCTCTCTATGACTTGGAGCCTTGGTGTGGTTCGTTGTCCTCTCTTACATTTTCGGTGAACTTGACGTGAACCATTTTGGTTCCATTTAGTAGTGCTAAAGGGTCCTTTCATTGTATCCTAGGAGTGTTGTAGGTTTGAGTGTTGTGAGGTGTTTTTCCTTACAACCCAACCTGTGACCCCTAGCAAGCATAGTTGGAAGGTTTTGTATGCATTGTAGAAAAAATCCTTAGTTGGGTCATTGTCTAATTGCAAACCTTTAGGGTCTCTATGAAGGTGTTGTTTAGTGTATTTGATGACTTCCTTTTTGCATCTACCTATCCCTTTTGTACATCCTGTGAGTAGTGCCCCCAACATAACTTTCACCTTGCAAGATCTTCTTGTTGGAGTACGGGAAACATTGAGAGGGGGTGAATTAGTTTTTCAATAATCAATTTCAACTTAATGATTCTTCAAGACACTTAAACTCTTTGAAAACAATAAATGCTTAGTTTCAAGAGTATAATCATGTGTGATAACCAAACTTCAAATTCTTAAACAACATGTAAACTCAAATGTTGCAATGTAAATAAAGGAAACAACAAGACCAAAAAGTATCCTAAAAAGAATCATAACACAGTGTTTTTCATGAGTGGAAAACCCTCATAGGTATGAAAAACACCAATAAAATGCCTCACTGGTAGAACCTCACTAGCTACAAAATTCCTCACTTGCTACAATTTATGCCTCATTGGCAAAGCCTCACTAGCTACACAAATGCCTCACTGGAAAAGCCTCACTGGCTACACAACTGCATCACTGGAAAAACACAACTACCTCACTGGAAAAACGCGGCCTCACTGGAATTCATGGTAGCAACTGCCTCATTGGAAAAAATAACATTTCTCATCAAATAATATTGTAAACACCAATACAAAGTATCACCTCTGTTTCACTGAATAACACTTCTTGTTTGTCTCATTTATAATTGGAGACACAAGAATCTATATGTAAATACAACCAGCACTTAAAGTGATTTCCATATTTCGTAATAGATTTCTCATTAAAGCTTTCAACACAAAAACAAAAATAACTCTTAACAAAGTATAAATCTCACATCTGCATTGAACCCTCCATTGTAAAATATCACTGTTTATATAACAATAAAAAAGTGCACATAATTCTCCCAACTATCACTCATTAAAACTATCAAATGTAACCTTCAAAATCTATTCAAATTGTTTCATAACTTCCCTTGAACTCATTGTGATAACTTGTGTTCAAGAAACTTTAATATTTCTTTTATGATGGTCAACACTTTATGCAAGTTATGTGTATACACTTAACACAAGATAAACTCAAATGTCACATATAACCTGAGTCCCCAAGTTGACATCAGAAAGAACAAGACACGACCTATACATAGACTTTTAATCAATTTGCTAAATGGTTTCAACCTCGTGCCCTAGAAGTGGGTAACTTGCAAACCAAAAAAAATGTGACCATGACCAATACCATTTCTAGATTAACCAAAATACCACAAAGAGTAAGGATTTGAGTTACCAAAATGAACAACATTGAAAAATTTAACTTTGAAACCTTGAAACCATTTTTTGAATTGTCAACCGCAAAACCACCATTTCCACCAAGCTTCTCCAAACGTCTTCCAAGCCCTAAGTCGGTTGTGAATAAATGATGCCTTGTATTTGTAAAAACGATGACATTTAGGGCACAACTATGTCGATATACCTTTTCCAATGAAACTCTCACTACCACTAATCATTACTTCGGTCACATTTTATTTACATGAGAGTAATCAAATACTTCAACCTTTATGTCTCATAATCACCAATGCACAAAAACTATATGTCAATCAAAGCTATAATATGCCAATTAACCAAGTTCACTATAATCATTTCTTTGTCCAATGTAATGAAACCTTTTAAACTACCTTAGCAATAGTAAATGGAACCATGATAAAGTTCCCTTTTCACAAATATGCATTGTGTCTTCAAATGTATCAAAGATTAAGACAAGTCTCATGTAACAGTGTTGTCCCAAATCCCCTGAATAAATGTTATCTCAACATCAAAAACAAGTGTAGATGTTAGTCACTAGGTATCAAATCAAATATGCAAAAATATATCAATGTGTCCAAAGAACTATAAGCACATAAATTTTTTCAACCAAACCAAGATGTCTCATATCCTTCATTAAATGCCAAAATAATGAGAGTATCTCAATATATGCCACTTCTATGTATGCCAAGGTAAACACTTGACATCAATGCCAAAACCAATGTCAAAGGGGTCAACAAACTCCCCCTTTGGCATTGATGTCAAACCTGCCAAAGAACCTGAAAGAATAGCACCTATAGAAACACCCTGCCAAAGAAAGAATAGCACCATGAACCTGTGCACCAAAATTTGAATATCATGAACCATGTATCACATGCTCTTATCCCCCTTTTGAAAACAATGCCAAAGTTCAAAGGGGTAGTAAACCAACAAATACCTATCCAATAATTTCAAATTGCTATGACAGTGGAAACAAACACTGTCAAATCTAAATAAAGAAACCTGAAAATAGAGCATTGCATAAGAAATCATAGAACTTCCATAACATGAAAAATATAAATATCATTGTTTCTAACATACTGCGGTCACTATACAAGAGCAAAAACATCCATTATCCATGACTGAGATAAGATCAAACATCCAAGATTGTGGTCTACTTTCACTCGACATACAAACCTTGGATTTTCAAATCAGCATCTATAGCATCCTCAAGAGGAAATTTTCATCAAACCTTCACTAGAACTGAGAATCACATATTGGTATTCTAATTAAAGCATTTTCATCATGGACTTCCCCTGACTGGAAACCAATTTTATTTTTTTACCAATATACCTATATCACCTTATCAACGAAGACCTCAAATGAGATACCAAGCTATCATAAATTGTAAGTGCAAAATGTGAGCAACTTGTCCTCAAGAATGTTACCAAAGATTAGAAAGGTCAAATTTCAATCAAAACCAATTGAATACCAAAAAAATTGTTGAATATCACTTTTCATGAATAGAAACGACTAGTAGTAGTAAGGTTGGTAATGTCTTGAGAAATGTAGAGGAAGTTGAAGAAATGTAAGCATCATATCAATTTCAAGCCCCATATTTCAAAGATCAAACATAGACTGACTATATACCTACAACAAGATACTTAAGAGACAAACCAACACTATGCATCTATATCACTTGTACCAAAGATCATGCCTTTGCAAACATCTCAAAGGAACTTATGAGTATTGAGAATCCATTGTCTCTTTCAACAAACCATAGTTTTAAGCAAGAAAGAAAGCACAGTTAGAATTATTAGAAGAAAGAAGGAAACCTTTGTCACAAGCTCAAGTCATTTGAGAAGTTACCAAAAAACCGTAGCATCTGTTCATTCAACCCATAATGAAGGAATTGTCCAAATGCTACTTGATGTCTCTTGTAAGCTTAATGCCTCTATAAACTGTGACACTATCCAAACTCTATATCATTGTCCATTTCCAAATAAAGTCATTAAAATAAAACAGTCATTGTGCATAACCATTACATCAAATCATGGCAAAGATGTCTATCACTATCATAGTGTTAAAACTCACTATTTCACCATGAACAAAATATAAGGATTATCAACCTTACACTGCCAAACACATTCAAAGAACTCACTATCCAAGATATCAACTTTGTGATTATGAGTACCAAGATAAAAATGAAGTTGTACTAAGAGATGTTGTCAAGTATACCGAGATATGTAAGATAGAACAACTATCAAAGAGTCAAACCACTTTGTTTCTTAGCACCATACTAAAATCATTGACACTATCTGTAGAGAAAATTTATGTACTGTGAAGCAAGACAATGACATTGTTAAAGATTATGCACTCTACTTTAGATAACTGGTAAATCATCACTATTATCTTTTACCATTACGTATTGTTCACACAAGAAGAAAATAACTTAATATCGAGAAGACTATATCACTTCACAAGATGTGTGAACCAAGCATCCATAACTGAGATAAGAGAACAAGGACCAAATACTCATCAAACATTGTCAGACTGATACTTATTGAATTCCATCATTAATCACTTTCACCTTCAATCAACATCATGGATAGTACTGTATGAAATCAATAAATAACTACTATATCAAATCAAAGAGAGATATAAGAAGACTATATAGTAGAATATAACATCCAGTGATCATTACACAACACTAGTAGAGGAAATAATGCATATGAATTGTCTTCTCATTGTTAATTGCTCCATCAACCTTATCATTACACAATGTTATCATTCAAACTGATACTTACCACATAAGACACTCCAATAGAAATCATTGACAAGGATTCTTATTAACTAACATTATCAAACATTACCAAGAGCATGGATATTACCTCAACTTTGAAACATGATAAGAAGCATGAACTCAACTCCTCTTGAGAGCCACTACAGCAAAAACAACTCTTGATGAATGTAAAACATTGTTAACTCCAAATCTCACTACTCATATATCTAATAATATGCATAGAACATTCTAAACATTACACACAACTTGCTCCATTGTCAACAGATAATAAAGTCTTGTTAGCAACAGTAAATGTATATATCTAACACTGCAACTTTCATACACAATCAAACTTTTTCCTTGAACAACACTATTGTGCAAACACATTAAAACCTCTTCAAAATGAATCATTGTGTTAACAAGAAACGAAGACTGTCACAAGACATGAAAAGCACTGTGTAAAACATGAAAACATGAAAGACACTGGTATTGCTTGTGCTGCACTGTTACAAGCACTGTCTTTCTTTTCAATTCCTGCCCACATAATATCACTGTCAAGAAACTTGTAGAAAGTCAATATCATCTAAGAGCAGCAAAAGGAACACATAATAACACTATATCTTGACTTTTGAAAGATCATAAGGTCATCTCATAGGACTAATGTCAAAACAACATGGTGTTGTAATCACTAATCATCAGACAAAGAACTCCACACTCCACAATGAACATGAGATTGCACTGAGTATTGTTACTAAAAATCATTCAAATGAATAGTATGAAAGATACTTAACTGCAACAAGTCATTTCCAATACTGGAAAGAACACAACATGAAGCACATGTAACCTCCTAAACCAAGCAGTAAATGAAGATCATGACAACTTTGTGCCTTAACACCATGACTTACATCCATACATGAGAATCATGATGAACATAGCATGAAGAAAATAAATGCAACTCATGATGATCATCTAGCCAAAGAACTTCAACTGAAACAATTCAAACTTCCAAAAAGGATAATAACTTGACAAGATGAACATTGAACACAATTTGAGATTCAAGTAGCCTCTTGAAGATGATAGTCTAATGAATTAATCTGTGAATGTCACTAAGAGAAAACCATGGAAGATAGAACAAATGATACAACCACAACCTTTACAACGTTCTTGGTTGATGCCCATGGTCTTTGAAAGATAAAACTATAAGCACTTCCCCTAACCTTATACTCCTCTTTATGCACTCATGGATGTTTCGTGTGTGGTATGTACAAGATTAGTTTTTCCTTCTTCTTGACTTTTTTTTCTTCTCCAAACCTGTATAGGATTTTTCTTTTCTTTGCTCAAGATGTACGCTCTAGATGTATTCAATTTATTCCTACAAAACTATTCCTTATGCCCAAAATTATGACACTTGAAACAAGTGATATTATTCCCAACAAGAGGGTTAATAGTAACATGTCTTCTTGAAAAACTAGGAACATCATTTCTTGTATAAGTTTTACAATCTCTAGCTGTATGACCATAAATATGACAGGAATAGCAATAACCATGAAACTGAGAATAGTTGTATCTTATTGAATGGTATTTCCTGAAAGGTGGAGGCCTTGAGGTCATGTTTGTTCTTCTTCTTCCAAAATCAACAACTTTATCTTTTGTCTTATCTTTAGGAGCAGCAACATGATGACCCAAATCTATCTTCTTCCTTGGTGTATTCTTGACTTTAAAAGTCTATCCTTCTTCATAACTTAGGCTTGTAGTGTCCTTATGGCATTTTTGTTTGCTTAAAATGTCTTTTAAAAATTCAATACTCTTTTCAAACTACAGATTCTTGTGCAACTTAGAAGATGCTTTTTCCAACCCCTTTCTCAAAGAGACTATTTCTAACTCTAGTTTTAAGCATTCATTAGTTTTGACTTCAAGATCAATTTTTTTAAAATCAACTACCCTTTTTGCTTCTTCTATCTTTGTCTTTAGACTAATAATAAGTTTCTTAGACTCTTCAAGATCTAAAGAAACTTTTACAAAATCTAAAAGTACCTTGTTCTTGGAGTCTTTTTGTGTATAAGTTGGTCTTCTAATCTCTTGTTCTCGTTTATGAGTTGCTTGATATCATTAAGGACATAAATAAGTTCACTTTCAAAATCAAATTCACATTTATCTTCAACATACTCTTGTTCAAAATCACTCACTAAGTGATCTCCTTCTTTGTTTATAATCTTCACTACAAAATCATCTTTTGTACTAAATTTCAGTGATTTTTGTTGTTCGACATTCTATTGGGTATTTTTTTTCTCTCCTTTTACTTTTTTCCATAACAAGTACTCCACTACCAAGAACCCCTTAAGTTGGTTAGACTTATGCAAGGGTATGGCTTCAATACCACTTTTTGGAGTACGGGAAACACTAAGAGGGGGGTGAATCAGTGTTTCAATAATCAATTTCAACTTAATGATTCTTCAAGACACTTAAAATCTTTGAAAACAATAAATGTTTAGTTTCAAGAGTATAATCATATGTGATAACCAAACTTCAGATTCTTAAACAACATGTAAAATCAAACGCTACAATGTAAATAAAAGAAACAACAAGACCAAAAAGCATCCACAAAATAATCATAACAAAATGTTTTCCATGAGTGGAAAACCCTCATAGGAATGAAAAACCACTCATAAAATGCCTCACTGGCTACATAAAATGCATCATTGGCAAAGCCTCACTGGAAAAACACAACTGCCTCACTGGATTTTTCATGTTACTATAGCCTCACTAGCATTCATGGTAGCAATTGCCTCATTGGAAAAAACATCATTTCTCAAAAAATAATATTGTAAACACCAATACAAACTATCACCTCTATTTCACTAAATAACACTTCTTGTTTGTCTCATTTATGATTGGAGACACAAGAATCTATATGTAAATACAACCATCACTTAAAGTGCTTTCCATCTTTGATAACAAATTGCTCATTAAAGTTTTCAACACAAAAATAAAAATAACTCTTAATAGAGTATAAATCGCATATTTGCATCAACCTTGCATAGTAAAATATCACTGTTTATATAACAATCAAAAAGTGCACATAATTCTGCCAACTATCACTCATTAAAACTATCATATGTAACCTTCAAAATATGTTCAAATTGTTTCATAGCTGCCCTTGAAGTCATTGTGATAACTTGTGTTCAACAAACTTTCATTTGTCTTTTATGATGATCGACACTTTATGCAAGTTGTGTGTATACACTTAACACAAGATAAACTCAAATGTCACATATAACCTGAGCCCCCAAGTTGACACCAGAAAGAACAAGACACGACTTATACATAGACTTTTAATCAATCTGCTAAATGGTTTAGACCCTGTGCCCTAGTAGTGGGTAACTTGCAAACCAAAAACAACATGACCATGACCAATACCATTTCCAGATTAACCAAAATACCACAAAGAGTAAGGATTTGAGTTACCAAAATGAGCAACATTAAAAACTTTAACTACCTTTGAAACCTTGAAGCCATTTTCTAAACTATCAGCCAAAAAACCGCCATTTCCACCAAGCTTCTCCAAACGTCTTCCAAGCCCTAAGTCGGCTGTGAACAAATGATGCCTTGTATTTGCAAAAAATGATGACATTTAGGGCACAACTATATCGATATACCTTTTCCAATGAAACTCTCACAACCACTAATCATTATACCATTCACATTTTATTTACATGAGAGTAATCAAATACTTCAGCCTGATGTCTCATAATCACCAATGCACAAAAACTATATGTCGGTCAAAGCTATAATATGCCAATTAACAAAGTTCACTATAATCATTTCTTTGGCCAATATAATGAAACCTTTTAAACTGCCTTGGCAATAGTCAATGAAACCATGATAAAGTTCCATTTTCACAAATATGCATTGTGTCTTCAAATTTATCAAAGATTAAGATAAGTCTCATGTAACAGTGTTGTCTCAAAGCCCCTAAATAAATGTTATCTCAACATTGAAAACAAGTGTAGATGTTAGTCACCAGGTATCAAATCAAAGATGCACAAATATATCAATGTGTTAGCATATAAAGTTTTTCTACCTCAAAGAATTACCAATGCTCATGCAAAGTCAACCAAACTAAGCTATCTCATATCCTTCATTAAATTCCAAAATAACGAGAGCACCTCAATATATGCTACTTATGTGTATTCCAAGGTAAACACTTGACATCAATGCGAAAACCAATGTCAAAGGGGTCAACACTAATGATGGGTTTCAATAGAGAGCCATCTGCCATTTATATCCCCATGTGGATCAACGAAAACATGGTGACAAGTGTTCTTGTTGACCCGATGTGTCGAGTGAATATCATAACTGAGGAAATTATGTTGATAAATTTCTTGCATAAAGATGGGTATGACACACCTGAAAGTACCATCCGTACACAACGAAGTTTTTGTACCTCCCCTTGGTAGCATCACCTTGTCAGTCCTTGTTGGACCTAAGTCTGTAAACTTGTTTTTTGACATAATCTGAGGGTCCAAACTCTTTATGGGTATCCCTTGGTTAGTAGCTATGAATGTAGTTCCCTTAGTCATGCATAAATTCCTAAAGTTTATTGATGGGGGTTCAGTGCACGTAATCCACGACACTAGCTATAAACCGCCAGTTGCACATGGTAGTTATTCTTTTGATCACTTTTTTCCTACACCTATTGGTCTGCTCCCACGTAGGAAGGACCTATTGTACATGGCATATGAGAGGTACAAGAAAGGTTTCTTAATGCCTAGAGTGAGGTACCCTCCATCTCCTTATGTTGTTTCACATAGGCCTTGTTTGAAAGCTGACAGTGATGCCACCATGACCTAGAGAAGGGAAGAAGAGAAGCATTCTCGAGTTTCCTCTTCCTCCTCTTCTATTTTCCAACCTATTGCTTCCTCTCCCCTTGTTGTGGCATCATCGAATTTTGCTTTGCATTTGTGGGAGAACCCTATGGTGCTTGCTTGGTGAAAGCCCAAGCAGCTTGCACTTGAACTTTCCATTCTACCCATAGGGCCTAGGCCTGTTTGATATTATAGAAGGAAGGGTCCTTGTAAGGAATCCTCTATTTCTTGGCCTCTGTGGCCTCCTACCACCCTTGCTCATAGAGCAGTGAATGGGAAGAGGCCTATCGCTAAGGAACTAGAGCCAACTCCCCACATTGTCTCTCAATCTCCTCTTCCTATTCTCGTCCAGGAGTCTATCCCTACGCTAGAGATGATTGTGGTGGAAACTCCTATGGTTGAGTAGGAGCCTTCTTTTCCTTCTCATCTCTTGGCCTCTAGCTCCAAGAGTCATAGAAACCACCTTGCACGTGAGCGCAAGCATCGATGAAAGGATTTGGTAGTTGAGAATGCCGCTTTACAAAGGAAGAAAGGAGGGCCAACTACCCCTGTTCTAGTTCTTCATTTTGTGTCCTCTCCTATCCCCTCTGCCTCAGTTCAATCAAACTCAGTTTTTCTTATGGCTCCTATTGCGAGCACAAATGCCCCTAAGCCTAAAAAGGTACAGGTGTTTATCGCTCCTTTGGTAAAGCCACCTCTTTTGATGTCCCTTCTAGACATCCCGCTATTCCTAAAGCTTGTGGATATGTCGAACACCTTAGTGGTGTCCACCGCAGTTCTCTCCTCCTCCTTTGCACCTCTTGCCTGATCTGTGGGGAGTTCACACCCTTTGACAAAGCAAAAAGTGGAGGTTAGCCCTTCTACCAATGGGGGGCGTAAGAGGATTCCACCCTCTTCAAAGGGTGGTTTTGCATTAGCATGCATTATCCTTATGACAAAAGAAGTTTTGATGGACCTTGAGTTTGTCATTGCTCCTGAGTCACACGGTGATCCCAGCAGTGTATCTTGGGTGTTGCCTCCCTTACCCATTGAGGTCACACATAGCACTCCCGTGAAGTGAATGTTTAACTCTTTGGACAAGGTCTTGGCCCTGTCGGTAATCTTCACGAAATCGCTGACCATTGCTCCATAAGAACCAAGTGAAGGAGATGCTAAAGAGTCTCCTTCCTTAGCCCTTGTTGTGGGAGGGTCAAAGGGTTCCTTGCTTAATATTCCACCACTACAGGTTCATTCACCTTCCCCGTACAATGATCTAGATTGGGAAGTAGATGACCTCTTGGTCGACGAGTGTTAGGGGGCGCATCTTCTTTACCTTTAGATTAGGTGTGTGTTTGTTGTGATGTGTTCCCCCGTGCTTGTGTTATATGTTTCTGGATGACCATTGTCACCCTTGTACGTTCTTGGATACAAGAGTGATTATGTGTCGTAAAACTTCCTCTTTTTGTTCTATCATTCTTACTCTGTTATGTGTATTTATTTTCAACAAATTGGGGATGATGCAAATTATTGGGGGCATTTAGGCTCCCCTTCCATGTTGACCCATTTTTTTATTTTTACTTTTTTTTCTCGTGCATTCTTCACATGTCCTAATATAGTAGGGGATTTATGATAGTTCATCTATATACTATTACTATACTTATATATATTTATGAGTAGCTCAGACCCCAAAATATTAGATCACCCATGTGCCCTTTGTTTGTGATATTATTTCTTTTTGCAATCTTTGTTATCTTTCTCTCTTCTTTTCTTGAGTTGTCCCTCATATGTGAAACAACGTCACTTTCATAAAAAAAATTCTTCAAAAAACACATTCCTAGCCAACGAATCTTTTCTCTCAAAATCTTTGCAAAAATTTTCAAAAAATCACATTCTCAACTCAGACCCCTAGTGGAACATGTTTCCTTTGTCATGGTTTTGTAAGGAAAAAACTTGAATACTTTCCTTCGAGGAGGGAGCAACCTTTCCTATGGGAGAAGCCTTGACCTTCCCCTCACGGGGGGAAATTTTCTTCCTTTCAAATTCCTTAATGAAGTGAAAATATTTTGAAAGGATTCCTTGATGCTGAATTGATTTGAGAAAAAAACACTCTTTCAATTTTAAAAAAAATGTCCCTTGAGGAGACCCCTTTTCTTTTGGAGGGTTCTCGAGGGACCCCTTTGAAAGCTTTTCAACGTTTTGACTATTTTTCTATTTTCTTGCATGGCTACTTTTTGTTTTCTGACATGTTTTATGTGTGGATTAACATGTTGCTTTGCAGGTGTGCTTGTGAAGCTGCTTTCTAGTTTGACTCTACGGAGTCCTCTTTCATTGACTTCCTTCATGAAAGAGTACCTGGGGGAATGCCTTCTTTGTAGGTCTGAGGGCCTGTGAAGCACTTGCATCCTACAAGATTTGTGCATCATTGGTTTTTAGGCCTTCAGTGTACTTTGTGCAACTTCATAGTTTCGTGGAGCTATAGAGTCCTTTGTTAGAACCTCCTCAGGAGAGTACCTATGGAGTCCTTTGCCTACCCTGCACTTTCGAGCTCGCCAAATTACAGTCTGCTTCCTCGACAATTTAGGTATACATCTCTAACTCTTTGATCTACTTTACCGAACACTCATCGATACTCGTGCTCAC
Organism: Sequoia sempervirens; assembly: GCA_007258455.2. Taxonomy (NCBI): domain Eukaryota; kingdom Viridiplantae; phylum Streptophyta; class Pinopsida; order Cupressales; family Cupressaceae; genus Sequoia; species Sequoia sempervirens. Next base: position 279,527,013 of record VDFB02193867.1, on the reverse strand, counting down.
TAAAGTGGGGACAAAATGTATAGGAGTGAATTTGCACCCCTTGTGTAAATTCACCTTTTGCATACCCTCACCTTAGAAAATCAAACCTGAAGGAAAATTTTTGCATCACCCATCTACCTTCCATGCACTTGGTGCATGTTTTGCATGTTGGTGAGGGAATTTTTGTCAGGGACACGAGCACGATGAGCAGACATCTGCATAATGAGCTTCTGTCCTTGGCAGATTCCCACCTCTGAAGTCCACACGAATGTTACACTCCTCATTGGGGATGAATTGTAATGCCTCTATGTGACAAACCAACCCAAAATGACTCCTTTTGGCCTTTAAAGGCATTCATTTCACACTCACTTCATCTTCTTCTTCACATCCTTAAGCATTTTCATTCCATATTTCACATCTCACAATTCTAGCAATCTACACAACTCCATTAAGCATTGCAAAAACTTGATACTCCATCAACTTCACTTTTGTAGATATGAGGCTACCATAGAAGTTGTGAGCTTGGAGTATTGCAATACCTCCCTTCATCACCACTATGGCTGTGGTGACTTTTCAAAGTCTGTTGCTTGCATTCTCCCTTCATTGGCCTTGAGAACCTTTGGGTGGAGGTGGTAATGCTTTACTTTTCCTTTTGTGGTTTGATAGAGTAGCATAGTATTGTTTTGTAGCATTCAACAATCTCTCTTTCTCTTCCTTTTCCTTTATTGCACTTTCTACTCTATTGCTTTTCCGGTTGTCCATGGAGGTGGAAACACTAAAGCAGGGGTTTGACTGAGGAAAACCCCTATATAGCCCCAACAATTTTCCCCTCTTGCTTGTGTGTAGGTGAATGTGTGCATGGAGCTCACTAGTGAACTGGCGCCTTTGTGAGTTGATATTTGTCACCCTTGTGTTCATCTATTTACTTTACCATTTTCGTACTTATCTTTCGTACTTTATCATTCTATTTATTTTGTTAAGATTAGTAAGATAGGTTGTTTATTTAGTTTCTAGTGTTTTTTACTACATTTTATGTTTTCTGGTCATATGGACGCTAGCGTGCCAAAGAGATGCCAACGCTCCATGCTATCGTCACAAACTTGCACTGTCGTCCTCAGTCAAAGAGTTGTCTAAGGTGCAGTATTGACTTGAAAAACTAGATCGTCTAGCCCCAACCAGATTTTTAGGTCTGTAGAGTGACAAAAGCACTTGAAATTGCTCTCCATTCTTGATCCTTATCCCAAAACATCTTTTAGAGTGACGTAAGTTAGGGCATCCCTCTGCTCTCGACTCTCCATGACTTGGAGCCTTGGTGTGGTTGGTCCCCATCTCGTACAGGTAGATTGGAGGATGATAGGGATTGTTGTGTGATATAGTGCACATCTTAGATGTCAGTGCAAATGTCTTGTTGGAGCATGAGAGCATAGTTGTAGATTCATGTGGTTACATGTATGGTTGGCAATGATGTTTTTCATTAGTTTGACTCTTAGCAGTTTGTTCCTATTGGATCCATGGACTCTTTGAAGGTCTTTGACAAGTGGGAGAATGTTGGGAATTGGTGTCTCAAACTTATGTCCTATTTTATAGGAGTATTTTCTATGTTAAGAAATGAAAATTAAGCATCTCCTACTTTTTAGGAAGTGGGACCCACTTGGAATTTCCTATTTTGTAAGGGTATGTTGACAAGTCAACCAATGTCATGGGGGAAAGCCACTCTTCACTTGGGCGCTCATTCTAGGCATAGGAATTTGTAAAATTCCTAGGAGGATCACTTGGATGCCAAGTGATAATGTGTGGTGAGCTTCAAGACATGCTTGTTAGCATATTCCTTTGTATGAGCACAAAGAGCTCAATGAAGGGTGACACTTGTCATCATGAGGGAACTTTGAGCAAAGAATATTATGAAAGACCTCAAGAAAGTGTGCCATGATGCCATGTGACATTAGTTTGACTTGTAGACCAAAGCCTGGAAGGGAAAGTTGCTTTGTGAAGATGGAGTTGTCACTCAGAGTGACTAGGAGTCTTGGTTGAGTTCTAAATTGGTAGTTGACATGATTTTCTCATAGTGGATGCTTGACTTTATTGTTGCATGATTTATGGTGTTTTTTATCTTGCATGTGGTTGCATGTGGTTGCATGTGATTGCATATTGGTTGCATGTTTGTGCATGTCAGTGTATGATTGGTAGAATGCTTTTTTAGACAGTTGAGACCAATGCATGTTCTCTGTTATAGTTTGCATGCATGCAGAGGTTGTGGAGATGACACATGGAAACATTAGGCATCCATATTGGATATGTTTAAAATGTTTAATGAATTGGTCATTTGGATGAGAGCTAAGTTTTCTGTAGGGGTTTTTCTATTATATTTTCTTCATAAGTGCAAGATGTAATCTTCAATGTAAATTGGAGATGCAATCTCCATGATAAGGCTATTAGCTTGAAATTGTATTGTAATTATTTTTGTTGTTGATAATACAATGGTTCTATACTTTAGAGTGTAGTTTTTTTACCCAAAATGGTTTTCCTCATGTATATCTATGTTGCTTCTCTTTTGTCTACTCTTCTATTCTTTAAATGTTAATTAACATGTTATGCTATTGAAATTATTATAGATATGAATAACTACATTTGTTTCCTCTAAGATTAATGGGTGAAATGAAAATTGTGTTCACTTATACTATAAGACATAGTTGTATGTACTTCTTTCAGAGAAAATTAAAGATACTACGTGTGCATACAGGTTCTTAGATTTACTTAAACTAACTAAAAACTTTAGATTTACTTATGAGGAAGTACACAAATTTCCTTGTAGAATAGTCATCTATGAATGAGACATAATATATAGATCTAGACAATGAAGAAATATTAACTTGACCAAACACATTAGGATGCACATAATCCAAAACCCTAGAAGATTTATGAGAACTAGAATTAAATGAAGCACAATGTTTTTTTCCATATATATAATGTTCATAAGAATTAATCTCAAGATTGCAATCATCAAGGCCTTCAACAAGGCTCTTATTTTTCAAGGCTCTAAGACCCTTCTCACCAATATGGCCAAGCCTTTGGTGCCACAACATTTTTTTCTTAGTAGGAAGTTTCATATCCAAAGCCTTAGAACCCTTAGGTACCCAGAAAGCATGACCATCTAATATAGACACAATAGTCTTCTTCTTTGCTCAATCTAATAGCGAGGATAAAGAATCCAAAGCCCTTTTCTTGGAATTCATAGAAGTGTTATTGCACTGAACAATGCATGCATTGAACTTATAAAAGGTTTCAATCTGAACACCCTTAGCAAGCACCATAGAACCTATGGTCATCTTACATCCACCAATCGAGAAAATAAATTGCACTCCCACATCACTTAGCTTACTAAGAATAGGTTTCATGCCAAACCAAGGATATGCAGTAAACCATCAATCCTCTTCACTCTACCATAAGGGAATATGATCCTAACTCTTCCATGACCAACAATCTTCAGGTGAGAGTCATCACCCAGATACACCTTCCCACCATCATACTCTTCATACTTTGAGAACCAACCTCTGTTAGAGGTCATGTGGAAAGAGGCACCTAATTCAATCAACCACACATATTCTGATGCATTTGTTTCCAAATCTATGACAAATTTATCTACATCTTCATATGAGGATTTATAATCAGATTCTAAACCAAAGGATTTCTAGTTTTTCTTCATTTTCTCATATTTACAATCTTTTTGAAAATATCTATATTTCTCGCAATTCCAACATTTAGCCTTGTAATTTTTACCAAGAGATTAAGATCTCCCTAGAGACTTGGAATTTGAATTCTTGTCCTTTTTCTTGTCTTTCTTCTTCAATCTATCATGAACAATCAGGGCCTCCTCAACAATCTTAGAAGATTTCCTCTATATCTCTTTAGATAGCAGCAAAGCAACCACATCTTCCATCTTGAAAATGGTTGTTGTACTTCCAATAGCCATCACCAGGTGGTCCCATGAGTCCAACAAAGAACATGGCAATAACATGAAATTGTCCTCATCATCAATCTTTACACCAACATAACCCTATTGAGCAACAAGCATATTAAATGCATTCAGGTGATCAACAACTAATCCTCCATCCTCCATCCTTAGAGAATGAAATTTATTTCTCAGGAATAACTTATTTACCAAGGATTTCCCTTGATAAATTTCACCAAGATTCTTCCAAAGACTAGCTATAGTCTTCTCCTCATGGACATTTAGGAGCATAGAGTCAGCCAAATAGACTCTTATTAGACCTTTGGCTTTTCGATCCATTAGATCCCAATTATTTTGTGAGGTTAATGCTTGTTTTGTAATGGATATTGTAGCCCATAGATCTCTATCTATGAGCATATCCTCCATTTTGAGTTTTCACAACTCAAAATTGTTGCCATTGAATTTCTCCATCTTTATTCTTCTAGATGGTACTAGTGGAATTTGGAAAATAAATGACTATGCGACTAAAAATTTTAGTCACGTGACTAACACTAGTAGTATTTGGCAAATAAATGACTAATTTGGTCATTTATAAGTGACTAATTTGGTCATCGGGTAAAATCACAACTAAATGACCAAATAAATGACTAATATCAGAAAAATAAAAATGACTAAATAAATAACTAAATAAATGTGCTCATTATTAAAATATTGGCCATAATTTTCATTTTAATAAACATACTCTAAAACCTTCGTCAAGACCTTATTTTCAATCGTAGCCTGCTAAAATGGAGAAGTGAGTCGAAACCTTATTTTCAGGCATAGCCTGCTAAAATGGAGAAGTGAAAGATGAAACCTTATTTTCAAGGTAGCCCACCAAAATGGAGAAGTGAAAGCACCTGATTTTGGATTACAACCTCTACCCATTTTTTCGCATCAAACACAATTTGTGCAGAATCTTGTGGTAAGTCACTTTCCATGGTTTCAGTTAATTTTACTTTTCAAATTTGTATGCGATCAGGCCATATGATCCATTCTTTTTTATCTTTCCTTCTACACTTCAAGCTTGGTTATCCTGCAGATGGAGCATGTTCATCATGTTTTTCAAGTTTCTGTAATGAATATGGTCTTCATCTGCTTCTACTTGTCCATATGCTTCTTTTATCTGTCCTTACATTTTTATTCAATCTTTATGATAGATTTTCATTCTATTGGAATGATACATTAATATCTTCCCTTCATTATAGAAATTCTTTCTTTAACCTTTTAACTTGTTTTGTGGCTCTCTTGCATTTGTAGCTACTTGGCACCATTTAGAAGATACATTTTATCAATTGCTCATATCAAAACATATAATGTCAACAGTAAACTGTGCAAACTCCTACTGTATTTTGGTAAGCGGGTATCATCATACTTCATTTTAACTGAGGAAAATCATCTTGCAGGTCAAGTTTTATACATAACCAATTAAAATATTTTTTATAGTTTGAACTTTGACCTGCTTTTATTTATGTGGTCCATTAGATTGACAAGGTCCTCTATACCTCAATGGTTAGAATCTCATCCTCATCACTTTCTTGAGTTGACTTGGTGTCATCAGGAAACAAGTGATTTGTTGATGTAGTGCAAAGAAAGAAAATCAATCACTTGAAAGCATGTTCCTCAACTACAGACTAAATCCATTTAGTTTCTTCAAATTCACAAGAGAATTCACCATGTAAATGATCACTACAAGAGCACAAATATGAGTTTCCACTTTTCCTAACCCAAACAAGTTTAATCATCATCTTCAGACTCATTAGAGACTCCATCTCACTCAAAACACTCAACACCGGGACCTGAGTGCATTACCCAAATGGTTTTCACTCAAACCTGTCTTCAAAGCTAGTAGTCCTCTAAACATAAACTATCAGAGATATCCTTTGACACAGACCTCCATTCAAGACTGCGATCATAGATTTTAGGATACCCCCTTAATGGTTTTTAAAACATATCAAAAATTCATCATAGGTTATTTTAGGAAACAAGGCTCAAACCTGACTGTTACCATTCCAAATTAGGTTTGATTGGGCTTAAACTGCACAAGGGTTTATTGATTCTCTTATCTCCAGTATCAAACTCATTCAATCAATGATTCAAATAGTCTTCATTGGGTTTACTCATGCTCACAAATCTATTAGAAGTCTATTTTCATAAATATTTTAACAAACCCTAGGCTTTAGGCTATTTGACTGTCCCAAAACTCTATTTTCTTAGACAGTATATAGATTTTCAATCCTAACATCTCTCATTTCACATATTAACCTCTACCTTATGGTCTGAAACCTCAATAACATGAAAGTACATTCCATGTGGAATATTTTCACCAAGAATTAGAACATTTCAATGGCAAAGTTGGGAGAAACACAAATTTTTATGTCATTGTTTACCCTAAATCAAGGTTTCCACTATTTTCAAAAAACTCCCAATATCTTATTCAAAGTTGAACCAAATTGCATGAAAAAAACTTTGTATGGAAGGATATTGGGCATACTTTTACCTACAAACAATTTGAAGTGGCCTTCTACCCATACTAGGCCATTCAAATACCCAAAACAACTATTTTTTAGTAATTTATGAGAAAAGATAGAATTTATTTATGATTCTCCATCACAATACAATTCCTCCAACTCACTACAACTTCAATACAATCTCCCTCTATATTGGTAACAAGTTCCAATGACTTTTTAAAGGCTTTACAACTTCCTCCAATGAATGAAACTAACTCAAACTACCCTATGACCTTTGGTATTCCATCCTTATGCATTTATTGCACTTTTTGCATCTTTGTATGACAACTTTTCATATTTTTACAAAATTTGAGATAATAGACTCAAAGGACCATCCTAATGACCTCAAAAAATGAAAAATGACTTGAATTAACTTACAACAATGTTGAATCATCAAAATTTAATCAACCTTCAAGATTTCCTCCATGGAAACATGACATTGTCAACATGCTCTTGCACCATTTGTTCTATAGATATAGTTAATTTATGTCCATATTAAGGATTTCCTATATATCCTCAATGATGTAAAGTATATTATGTGCATGTTGATGTATCCTCAACATTTATAATATCTAACCAACATCTAATGTTTAGAATCTAACGAAATTGCCAAATTGATGCATGATGAGTTTGGTTTTTAAGCTGAAGGAACATAAAGGTATATTAATTTAGGCAGTATTTGGAATTTGGCCAATGACATGCTTGTAGATGTTGTATTGGTATGTTAATTACTAATTAGTACTTTCCACAACTAAAGTTGTTGGATTTGGGACTTTGTGTCCAAATTTGATGGTTTCTATCTAGCCAATTAATGTTTCTCTCATCTCTTCTCTTACTAAATGTGTAATATTTTTTCTCATTTATTCTACCTTAAATATTTTTCCTTCAATCATGGTGAAAATGGGATTTCATTTCTCTTTCCTTGATTTTGAAGCTTGTAAGATGTTTTTTTTATCAATGACAAGTGGAGTGTTTTGAAGTCCAAGTGACCTTTCTTGGTTTTGTTGTTGCAACTTCGTGACTTGAAATCTTTCCAAAATGTCTTTCATTCCAATGAAATGAACATGGTTTTGATACAAAATTGTGCTATTCTTTTTGCATGGTACTCATACATTTATAACATATAGACAATAATGGAAGCCACATTTAAACTGAGTGAAGGAAGTTTATTTTCCTATGGAATTAGTATCATCTTCTTTATAGTTTTCCCAATAGCTTGATAGGACTATGTTTTCTGCTTACAATTCCTCCCTTTTTCTTTTTGTTGAATTGTTGCAGCAATAGATATAGGAATAGAAATAAATCATAGCAATCTAAACTGGATCAAGGAACTCAACTCTTGGTAGATGAAGTTGAAAATTTGTGATATGGTAACTGACTAGTTGAGAGAAATAGAACAATACCCGATGTTAGGATTAAAAAGGAAATATTTAAAACCTTAAAAAGATAGAATGTAAAATAATATAATATATTTACATTTCCTTTAATTTTGAAGCATCTACTGTGTAGCCACTAGAATAGTGTTAGGTCTTGTTTGCAGAAAGATCACATTTATATGGATTTGAGCATTATGTGTCCTTATATTTGAGATATTTCTCAAAAAAATTATGTCCACCGATATTGTAACCATGCCCTCAAGTGGATAGATTTAGTGTATGTATTTCACATTGCCTTTCTTTCATGTATAAATATGAAACTCGTTCTAACTCTTTTTAATGTTCAATCTTATTGGTGATCTTTATTATGACCACATAATAAAGTTTCTAGAGTTTCACATATAAATAGAGCATAATACATATGTGGAAACTGGATGCATTTTCTTTGTATTTCTCAACATTTCATGTTTCAATTTTTGCAAGAGAATTTCAACATAATTTGTGATTCCTTATACCAAGTATGTTAAGATTTTCAACCATCCATTGTCTACTGGAATGCATTTCAAAATGAAATTTGAAACTGAAGATGCAACTGAGAAAAGGTACCTATAGACTCTTGTCCAATTCTATGTCATTATAATCATTTTTTTGTAAATAATTCATAATGCTTGCATTCTTTTGTTGCACATTAAATCAACTTAAAAGTAATTTTCTTGTCCATAGGTATGTTAATCATAGACTTACAATTCTATTTTTGGAGTTGGTACATGCAGATAGGAATAGACATTGAAGACTTTAAATGCTCCTAGCTTGTAGCACAAGCTCTTGAATGAGAAAATCAGAGACAAATTCAACGACTATATGTATGTAGATAAGTCAATTTTCATTTGTGACTATTTGTGTAATTTTGCACCAGCTACATGTTGACTAACAGTGATTATGTTCTTTTTTAGGCTAATTATGGAAAAGCATATCCATCTTGTGTTGCAGAAGTTAAGGATTTATATAGAGAACTTGGAATCGAGGTTTGTTTATTCTTTTCTTTTCCGTTGTGAGATGTTAAAAGTGATCTTTTCTTTTCGAAGTTTCCACTATCAAATTTCATAGTTCATAGGAGAACTTACTTTTATCTATAAAAATGATATTAAGGGACATGTAGATCGAGTTGTCTATACAAATTTCAGAATTTGAACTCTTAAAATTAGCTTCCACTTTTTGAGGGGGAAAGCAAATCACTTTTGAAGTTGAGTGTAAAATACAGAGTAGCATGTAAAGAAGAAGGATGAACAATGATAAAGTGAAAAGTGGCTCTTCTATCAACCATGTAGAGTACAATGAAAGGAGTGCAGGGATTATAGGGGTTTAACGTTTATAGTGCAGTGGAACCTGAGTCACTAGGTTCACTAACTTATTTGAATAAATTCACAAGTCTTGAAATATTCAGGGCACAATAGTTAGGTTTGATATACTAATTAATAGAAAAAAAATCTATTTGGCACATATTATGGTCTATACCAATTCTTTGTGTATAGGACAATTGATGAATCAATATTTGCATGTATTCTATTTGACCCTCTAATTTCCTTATCATTGCTGACATAACTACCAATGATAAAAGCCAAAGTCTTATATGCCTGAAAGCTCTTCAGTTATCCACAATATCCACATACTATGAGCTTTGATACAAAGATTGTGCATAGTTCTTCTCAGTTTATTCAATTTGGTGCTATTATTTTTATCCTGTGATTCAGGCTTCAAACCAACCCCTCTCATTATTATTTGTCTTCCAAAATTTTCTAGAAGAGGGTAATCAAAATTAGTACTGGAATATCTAAAAGTTGAAGATCCTTTCCCTGAAATTGAAGCTTTGTTCTTGACAAACCAGAGCTGAGATGAGCCAAGAACTAGTGGAAGGGAAGTTGAATGAAAACTGAGAGCAACTAAAAGCCTTCCTAGGAAAAGTTCCCTTTCCACTATAACTTTCAATTCTAGTGTCTCCTTGTTCATTTTTTCTGGCATCTCCTCATTTTTCATTTCTTGATAGAGAGCTTTTGAAATATGTGCAAGATGTTCTTCAATCTCAATAATCAATGTTGAGATAAAATGGAAGCATTTCTCTTACAAATAAGGTGCTAAATCATTTATCCTTGAAGCAGATTTATGTGCATGAAGAAAACTTAGGAGGTCTTCCTTAATATTCTTGGACCCCTCATCTATGGTATCTTTTATTTGATTAACCTCAGTTCCAAAATAAGTGTTAAGGCGACCAAACCAGTCTTCATCATTTGTCATCATAAATCTAAAACTCAACCCAGGTAAATTGAAACTTTTTAGGTCCCCTCTCTTGACAAGCCAACCCTCACTAGTAGTTAATTTGTGCAAATGGGTTTCAACATCTTTGTAACTTTCCAGAGATGTAACTATGGCTTCAAGGAATTTACCAACCTTAACTCTCTCACACAGATCTGCAAATCCATCAGCTATTATTTGTTTCATCCTACTAACAAACATGCTTTCAAAAAATTCATCCCATAGATTCTTTGAGTGCTTCAAAACAATCTCACACACGCATTGCCATGGAAACTCAAAATTTAAACCAAAAACCATTTTTTAGCCACTCCAAGCTCCCTTCAAATGCATCTAGGTTGTCCAATGTTTCTCTGATCAATGTCTCATTCTCTACAAGTTCCTTGCCACTTTTCACAAGATCAAGAAAATAATTTCCCCCAAGCCTATCTGTAGAGAGAATATCATCTACACATGTCTTAAACCATGCTAAGTAAGACTTTGATATAAATTCTCTCGAAAAAATCATCATGGTAGCTTGTAGCTTCTCTCTATGAGATTTTCACAACTGCACCTCATTGTCTAGGTTTGGAATCCCACCAAACCACTGTGATCTAGGTGGAACTGCCAACACAATATTATAAAAAAGAGGCAAATGGTTTAGAACCTCCAAGTAGATTTCCCCAGCCTAACATAGTGTTACCTATATGACTCTTACCACATTACAGAAAATGGAACTAACTGCCCCCACCTTATTAGTCTATCGGTCAAACATGTCTTCTAGTTCCAACGATGCATCGACGGTTCTATTTTTTCATCAGTGTGAGGATCTTCTCTTGGCGGGATGAGGTCTCCTATTCCTACGATGGTATGATGGGGATGTCATTGGTGGAGTTCATTCATGTCATTGGAACCACCACCCAAGTCCCGATGATAGGCACAAACTCCACCGATGACATCCCCATTGGACCATCATGGGAACATGAGACCTTGTCCCGCCGATAGAAGATCCTCACACTGATGAAAAAATAGAATTGTCGATGCATCGTTGGAACTAGAAGACACGTCTAGTTGATAGACTAATAAGGTAGTCCTTTTCAAATAAGTTTGTTCTACTATCATAGACCAAACAAGCATTAGAATTAGAGACTAACAAGAACCACCAAGAAAATTTTTGTTGACACATCATCGAATGGAAGAAGGATTTTTTTGGCCCAATGGATCCTAACCAAATCAGTTTAAACCCAACATAGCAGATCTCAATTGGATCAGATAAGCCCCACTGAGAGTTCACTTTACAAAACCAATCCTTGGCAAAAAAGAGCACTGGATAAATGCATCTATAAGAGCTCCCCAATAATATACAACCTCCATGGTACCGAATCATGTATCATCCCAGACAAGAATTTCTAAACCACAGCTGATTTGTTGACATAATTATGAATCAACGAATATATTCTTTTATACTCAATAGTCAGGAAGAATGTTATACTAACCATGGATTTCACCTATTATAATTGTTCTTAGTTGTTGCACTACTATTTCTAGTTTCTATGCAACTGTTCTTAGTTGCATTATTTATTTGTATTGTTTGATGAACCCTTGGTGTGTAAAGTCTTCTAGCCATTTCTGTCAGAATGAAGCAGATGGAGTTCAGGGGTTTTGTTTTAGGTGATATGTAAAATTTTGTTTGGAACCAAATAGAGTTGAATGGGTGTTTCAAACTCAATCAAATCTTGTTTAAAACAACCCAACATGAAGACGAGTGTACTTAGAATATTGGGATTGCTTTTCTGATCATCATGATTTGGTTTAGAGCTAGGAAATTGAAGTAAAATGGTGATAAAGAACAACAGGGCATGGGTAGAAAATGTGTCAAGCTGTTTTGGGAAAAACGTGCCTTAAACTTTAGAGATCTTCAAATTTGGGCAAATATTTTGAGAGGTTCTTTGCCAAATCCATTTTGTGCACATTCTGCAATCAATCATTTCATTCCATGAGATGACATCTCTTTGAGGCATTTTTTCAAACAATTCAGGTGTTTTGTCTATGATTCCACATCTTGCATATATGTCTACCAGAGCATATCCAACTATAACATCTAGCTATCTTTTTAATTCCTCTATCTTTCATCAATCTCTTTACTATTTGAACCTCGTACAAATGTTTTAGAGAAGAACATAAGTTGTAGCATTTTTAGGATCCAACTAAAAATATGAATGGTTGATCAACCATGCACACCTAATGATCAACTATATATGTAAATTATAATGCAATAATGGTTATTGATGTGTGAAGTATGTGCAGCCCTCATCCACTAAACCCGCATGACTGCATGCACCTAGAACCTAAGAAAAGATTACAATGTTAGGATGTGTTCCAGAGTGCTTCATTAATTCAAATATTTGAGAGGTTCCTTGCAAAATCCATTTTGTGCACATTCTTCAATCATTCATTCCATTCCATGAGATGACATCTCTTTGAGGCATTCTGTCAAACAATTCAAGTGTTTTGTCTATGATTCCACATATTGCATATATTGTATACTTAAGCTAGTTTTTCCTATAGTTGTTATTTTTTGTTTTCAATGTTGTAGAGTCATATTTTCCAGTATGCTTGAATGTATTTTTTCGTAAAATCAAGTTTATATGGTTTGGGGTTTCAAGGTGGAGTTTTACCTGACCACATAAAACCTTTGTGGTTGGGACAAAGGTATACACCCCTCTTGTTGATTACACCTTATCATCTACTAGAGACCTCTAGGTGACTCCTAGCAATGGTACCATGATGGATTGAGGGGGAGAATAGTAACAAAAGGTGGTTGTGACAATAAAGTGGAGCTTGAAATGTACACTATTTAAGTCTTGTAAGATTCTAACATGGAATCCAGAGGCACCAATTAGGCAAACCCTAGTTTGAGCCTTCATAAAAGAGTTTGCAATACCAATACATAAATGTAAAAATGTATTTGATTTTGAATTGTATATTTGAATAGCTCTATTTCTTCTTGAATTAAATAATTAAAAACTAGTGCAGGAGCACCAAGGTATTTGTGAAATGTTGATTCATGGAGGTCTTAGGTCAGTTTGAGTTTTGAGTCTAGAAGTCATTAATAAGGTCGTGATTGACCGATTCATATTGTAACCATGTGCAAGCATAATGAAGAGTTTTGGAGGCAGTGCCAGAGCTGTGAGAGGTTGGTAATGTCATTTTTCAATAAACCCTACCCCAAGCTAGTGTAAAGTGAAGGGTCTTAGTTACAGAGGTTAGATGAGGGTTTTCACATCTAATTTTTTTTATTAGGGCCCTATGTTGACTAGTAAGAAGATTTGAGTGGTTGTTTGGAGTTGTAGGAAATAATTTGAGGTACCTCCTTTGAAACAAAGACCTAATTGGTCTATTAGGACAATGTCATTTCTAGGTTTTGCGTGAGATGGTCCAAAGTGACCCATGATGGTTTTGAAGGTAAGTTATAGTTTTCCTTAAAGGGTGTCTAAAAGAGTGGATAGATCGATTGTTGAGTGGTTCATTGTGAGATAAAGTCAATCTAATTTGGGTCTGCAAACCTACTAGATGAGTTGAAGAGTTTTTACAAAGGAGTGATTTGGAAGAGTTTTGTGAATCAATTGGTTGTTTGAAGCAGCTTGTTTTGTGATGATTTGTTCAAAGCCAAATTGCTTTGCATCAAAAAATTTCCATCATATTGAAGCTTGATGGGAAGAAGGGTCCATTGAGAGAACTCAAGGGGTGTTACTTTCTAGGAGGAGAGAGGTGGAGTACTTGTTGGCTTGAACAAGTGACTGAGCTCACCTTCCTTGTATTGAAAAGGATGTACTGGATATGTATTTCCTCAGTTAGGATTAAATTATAACTAATGGTTTTGTGATGAGATGGTGTTGATGACAAATCATATAATTGTGATAGCTAAAATTATTTTGGTGTTCATATGACATTTTTTTTTATAACATTTATAAAGAAAGTATAGATTAAAGTTTGTTGTGCAGAAGCAATGAGTAGGCTACATTCCTCTGCTTGCCTCAAATATTGATTTGGGTGATGAGGATAGAGGTATAATTCCTTTTGCTACCTCACACTTGTTCCTTTTGTTACCTCACACTTGTTCGAGTCATGTAATCACCTTGATGACTGTTACCTCACCCATGTTCCAATCATGTATTTGCCTTGATGACTGACTGACTTGTTTTTAGGGCTTACAACTTGCAAGAAAAATGAAGGCCCTTTGACCTTTTAGATCATCTGTGATAATTTAATTACATAAAAAAAAAACCATGGAAGGATTTAAGTACTTAGGGTTTTGTTGAAGATATCACTATACTATTTGAAGATTTTGGTCTGTACCTATTTTAAGCTAGATGTTATGATTTTGGCCTTGAGATTGAGTGGGACTCTCAAAACTTACATTTTTTGGTCATGACAACAGAGTCTTAGTATGATATGGTTAAGATGGTTTGATTGAGAATGACAAAGGATAAGCCTCAATATTTTATGTCATTTAAAGATTGGGATAAAGATTATTGGGCAGGACAACTTAAGACCTTAGATTTGCACTAATTATATATCAGCTAGGGACTTGACCTATACCTCATGTAACTCTCTTTGACTATAAATATGATCTTCAAATTAGAAATATATATTCTACACAAGATTTATTTGCTTAGTAGATACTTAGGGAATGTGTAAACATGATAGTGAATACCTTGAACTAGTTAGATTTATCTACTAGTTACTTTTGATCAACTAAGGACATTTATATTTCAATTTTAAATAAAATTTCAATATTGAACTTCAAAATTTAGACAATTTCCACCTGCACTACACGTAAATGGAGGCACCCTTTTAACACATTTCTTTGATTATGCTTTCATCTCCTTTCACATTTGATTATACTAACTTATTTTGAAAAACAAATTGATTTCAGTGTTCTATCCCATGGCTCAATTCTTGTTTTTGTGTTGAACAAAAATCAAACACTAAGCTTCAGTGTCATGTTGGATTGTCAGAAAGCTACAATGTGAAAATAGCTTCTTTAGAGTCTTGATTCTATTCTACCTTTACAACTATGTTATTTTCAAATTTATTTTTACATACTAGCAGTGACCATGAAAAAATTATTGCAAGAGTGGGAGGTTATTCTTACCTATATGAGCCACTATGGTGGGCAGGCATGATTACCAGTAAGTTCTTATGACTTATTAAATCAGGTTTAGGTGACAATTGGAGAATATTAATGTTTGAAAATTGACATAGATTACTTGCATTCAAACTATTAATTTCCTTATTTACAATATTTTTTGAGATTATAGTTGTATGGTTGGAGAATTTATATATTCATTGTTTTCAAAATTTACAGTTTATCTGTAGTGACTTCACTGCCAATCCTTAACAACTATTTCAAAATCAAATTTTTTACTCAAAATTGCATTCATAGTCTTTTACAAATAACTACTAACTACCCTACAAACCAAAAACTCCTTTTCGTTGCCCACAATTTTGTAAAACCCCCAGAAACTAACTATAGACAACCAAAAAACTCAAATTCATGGTAGAGGATTATGTTAATTATAGAGTTGTAGATGAGATACTTTCCACAGTTTCCATAGAGGTCTCATTCTTCTTCTTCCTCTTAGGTCACTGCTCCAACTTCTCGAGCCGCTCCAACTTCTTCAACTACTCCGCTTCAGCCTTTTCCTTCACTATCACAGCCTCAACCTCTATTAATTCCACAATCAATTTTAGAGCCTCCCACCTGCGTGCTGCTCCTCTCTCCATCTAGCTTTACGTTTTCCTTCTGGCCATTTCACAAAGGGTATGAATTTATTTGTTTCTTCATCCTCTTCACTTTCAATTCCCTCACTGATATCCATCTCGTCTCCCAGAATCGCCCATTCCAATAGTGAGTCCATGTCCTCTAGATAATCCTTATGCACCAGTGCCTTCATCACATTTTTCACAACTTCAATCGACTCTCCCAAATCTAAGCCCCAAGCCATTATCAGCGAATAAATGTCCAAATTAGTTTTGTACCTGTGCTTGAGGTCACTGAATCCTCTTCCCAGAATTAGTTGCACTAACTGCACATGAAACACCCCATCTGTCTCTTTACCGATGGTTCTCCATAAAAGTGTGAGAGTTGTTTCTTCATTTTAAGCATGAAACCAACCTCCATCACCTCTGCAGCGACAGAGCCACCACCTCCTATACACCATTTTCACACCTATTGTTCACCACAGTAGAGGAGCATCGAGAAAGTAATGCCTCGAGAATTTAATAACTTCATTCACATTCCTTTCCATAAATGCTCGACGTACATCGATCATCGCCGCCACCTGACTCCAAACACTTCTCTCATTCACTTCAAGAATTAAAACCTGTAATTACTCCATTTTAGAGCTCTCTAAATGCACCACCCATTTTAGTCTTGTCATCGAGAGAGAATGTTTATTTTAAATATCTCGATGATGCCTTGGGATCTCACATTAGTTAGGAATAATCATTATCATCGTATCGGTGAGACTGATTCTTCTTCCACTGATAGCCACCTTCTCCACCAATGAACAACTTTCCTTAGGTCTATTAGCGGGATGCCAAATAACGTCACCCCGATGCACCCCAACTCCACCGATATACAGTATGCACTTGATAATCCATGGTTATATCGGGCCATCGGGGGAATGCAAACATTTGTTCCACCAATGTTCATGTGTCACAATGATGTGCTTACTTTTGTTGACTCTATCAGTCTATCGGGGAGAGCGCCTTAGGAGTCAACTCGATAGGGTATTGTTACACCGATACTTTCCTTAGGCCATCGGCGAGGCTATAATGGGGGTTCTGCCGATGAGGCATATTTAGGCTGATAGTGCTAATTTTTTATTTAGGGACGGGGAAAGATTTATGGAGTCTCAAACTATTATGGTCTCATGCTTACTATTATGCTTTTGATATATTTTTTCCAAGCATCCATAGCTTGTTCGAAAGCACTTGTTTTAGGCTTTTAGCCATAGCAACAAGGTAGTGAACTATTTGACAAAATGCTTTGGTAGACATGTATGGAAAATGTGGTAGCATAGACAAGGCAAAGAACTGTTTGAAAAAATGCCTCAAAGAAATGTCGTCTCATCGAATGCCATGACAAGAAAATGTAATTGGCAGTTGCTCCTAGTTATTAGTTATGCAATGTGAAGTAATTGCATAACTACTTAGGTTGACTTTGTAAAAACTATATTGTAATTGAAATTCTGTCATCTATCAACATCTAGTTATTAGTTATGCAATGTGAAGTAATGATTTGAGTTTGAAAGATGTGCAATGCAATGTAATCAAAGATATGAATATAAACTACAAAAATCTATTTTTTACAATTCATTAGTTAAACTCTTTATTTTATTTTCTCTATATATCTCTAGGCTATGGAAATTCCTTTCAATTTCAAGAAAAATGGTTTTTATCTCTTGTTCTACAATTTTTTACCTTTTTTTTTAAATCTAATTTTTTCCTATTTTTTCCATATTTTTTCCCAATTTTTGAATGCATGGGGTTATGTTTTAGAGCTTTAATGCCACTATTTTTGTACATCCCAATGTATTTCGCCTTCACCTTGCAACAGTAGGAGCAGTGCTCTCATATTGCATTCTTTATTTTTATGCATTAGCTACCTTTTTTATGTGTAACTATGTTGTCATAACCTTATGTGTCTAGTATGCGTGCATGGTAATGTAGTGTTTATATGTTGGTATTTGTATCTGATTAGCATTAAGCTAATAGTAACATTGTAAGCACTGCTATGAGTGTTGGTTTTTTAGTAAATTAGATTGATCATTACAATTATTTTTGAAATTTTCCTTTTGCAATTATTTTAACACACACATGCAAGTACTATTTAAGTGAGTAATGGTTGTTTTATTATGCAAACAAGGGTAATCATTACCTATCTAATATAATGTGTTATTTTTTTTTCTTTTTACAGAAATGTATTGATAAACTCAAAGAAGGGGATAAAGTTAGGGTGTTAGATCCATTTGATGGTGATGTTGTGGGCATTGGGCAGATTCACTCCCTATCTATTGTACATGGAGTCAACTTGAAAGGAACATGAAATGCAAATGTAAACATTTTAAAGGTCACAAGTAACATACCCCTTGTTTATGAAGACAAAATAGATGGATTTGTTTGTCTAAAAGAGAAAGAGGAAACCTTCATATGGTGGCCACTAAAATATTTGTAAAAAATGGCATAGTTAAACATGTTTATCATGTACTAGTTAATGATAGACATCTTGGCTCACTACTTTATGCAGTATTTTGAATGTGTTGTTCAGTTATCTTAATTATCATGGTGTATTTGAAAGAGTTGGAAACTCTTAGACAACTTTGACATCTTGTAACTTTATATAATTATCATGGTGTATTTATCATGATGTTGAATCAATCTTTTAATTCTAGCTTGTTCGTATATGTAATATCTTTATTTTCTTTTATGTTTTAGTTCATGTTTACTATTATGTTAGTTTTGCATTATAAAATTTATGGTATTTAATAAATTATTCATTTCATGACTATATTTACTACCAATTAATGGAAACCAGTAAATAAAAATGACTAAATATATGACTAAAGTAATGACTAAATTAATGACTAAAGTAATGACTAAATTAATTACTAAATATATGACTAAAGTAATGACTAAATATATGATTAAATATATGACTAAATTAATGACTAACTATATGACTAAAGTAATGACTAAATTAATGACTAAATATATGACTAAATTAATGACTAAATATATGACTACCATGACTAAAATAATGACTAAAAATTAATGACTAAATAAATAACAAAAAAATTTAGTCATAAATTTAGTGGTGTTATAAATGACTACAAATAAACCACTAATAGTCACGTGACTAAAGTTAGTCATTTATATGCAATTTTTAGTAGTTTATTTAGTCATATATTGTTGTTTGTGTACTAGTGTGTGCTTGCCATCTTAAAACTATAGCAAGATTATAAATTTCTCTCAATAAGAACTCCCACTTAATCTAGATAAGCACAAAGATCCCTTCACATCCAACAAGGATAATAAAGCTCGCTAGGCTCTGATACCAAATGAAAGGGAAAGCATGGTGCAAAAATATTTTCCTAATGCAAATAAATCAGGAGAGGGTTGTAAAACTTTGTTTCAAATCCTTAAACTTTTACAGTTAACATTCAATATTGCACATTCATTTAGTTATTTCATAATTAAAGCACTAAACCACACAACATAAAATTTACGTGGGAAAACCCTTTCGAGAAAAAACCCACACACCAAAGCACAAATCAATTGTATTATAGTAAAAGGATATTACATTCAATGTTCAAAGTCTATGTTCTTGTAAGTGTTGGTTCACTATGATACAAGACTCTAGAGTGAATTTGACAATATAACGATATGTACATATGTTACAATAGCATCATACTACATAAAAATTCACTAAGGCATCAATAAATACTTCTCATACATGGGTGTTGAACATTTCCATGTGTCAATCTCTTAGTCTTTGCATGCATGCAAACTGAAACCAACAACATACACAAGTCCCAAGTAACCCGATTAGCAACTTGTCAAACATGCACATACAAGTACATGCAAGCATTGTAGTTCTAAAAATCAAGCAACCTCACATGCTAGGAATCCCATAGAGAAAATAAAATCAACTTCCAATTTAGAACTCAATCTTGACTCCTAGTTACTGTGAGTGACAACTCAATCTTTGTTAAGCAACTTTCCCTTCCAAGGTTCAATCAACAAGTCAAATCAATGCCACATGACATCATCGTGCACCTCCTAGAGATTTTCACATTTATCAATGCTCAAATGAGTTCCTAGGTGACAAGTCTCACCCTTCTTTCTTTCACTTTTTTGAAGAGATAAACTTGCACACAAGTGGACCTTGCCAATGCTTGCTTTCAAAAGAAATTGCCACATGTCAACATGGCACTCATTTTAGAGGTCTAAGCAATTGTATTTTCCCAATGGAACACCCATGTGACATGTGTCACATTTTAATCCTTTTTCACCTTGTATGTAGGATGCCAACTCTCTATTGGGTCCCACAAAGTGACTTAGCAATTTGGAAATAATTATTTTTGCATTTAATAAATAAAATCAACAAGTTAGTGAAAATAATTAAATAATTAATCATGGGACTCACTAAGGTTGAGACACCTTAATCCCAACAATTCATAGGACCATATGCATAACTAAATATTAATATTGTTATTCATTTGTACACATTTCCTTTGGTTAACCTCAGAGACACATCCATAACAAATTTGTAGCCCTACTAATGTATTTATAAATATTGTCAATCCTTAAATATTAGGAAAACACAAAATGAATCAAGGAAAATTAGACTAAGTGAAGAATACATTTTGGTAGATTTAAAATTATATAAATTTATAGGCACAAGAAAATTTATGATGACGAGCTTATTTGTAGCTCCTAGATTTGGCCCTACATAGAATAAATAGATTTATTTTTTATTTGAACGTAAATGCATATTTTTATTATCCCTTTCAAATGATTAAATGCTCATTTTTTTTGCATTTCAAATTGTATTCATTCTTCACTCATGGAGCTAAGTATTTATTATTTATTGCACTCGACTTCCTAAGATAAGAATCATGGTATTTCCACATTTCATGTTATTAATGAGAATTTTTATAATTTTAACTATGTATGAGGTTTTTACCTTATAGTTTTTGGAAATTATCATACTATTAATCCTAATATTTATTTAATTAATCCAAGTTAATTTATTCTTACATGTATTCATATTATTTGATAATCCAATATTAAGATTAGGAAAATATTATTTTCCTCTACATTCTAATGAACCTGACTAAACTTACACATCCTATCTATTCTCTAGGATTTCTCATTACATTAGGGTTTCTATATTTATAATTTTTTGAGTTTACATTATATTCTCAAATATATATTTTTAATTCCTTGGGCTTCATTAATATACATTTATTTTAAAGCTTTTATACTTATTTACACTTCTTATCTATCACTTTCCTTTAACCACCATTGTATTTAATTTAAGGTTTATACTTTGAAATTATTTTATATTTGATAAAGGAATGATATTTTTATATACACATAGTTTTTATGTCATTTGATTACTCATATTAGGGATTTAAATATTTACTACATACTCTTTTGAACCCTGCATTCATGATAAACCCTTTCTTTCAAATTATCTTATCATGGCCCTCTACCCTTGGAATATATACATTCTTCCCTAATTTATTTTGATAAGTTTAACTACTTTTGTGAAATGTGGTCTTTCTAACCTTAATTCACTCATGATATTTTGTCATATAAATGGGATCATAATATCTATGAAAGAATTATATCACCACATATGCTTATTTTCTTCATTTAGGGATATCATCACTTTACCTTCTTTATTTGGATACTCTTACTTTACTCCTTTATGATTATAATGTGTTGCATAGTTCCTCTTTGGCTATGAATGATACGTTGTGTAGTGAGGGCACTTCTACTTCACTTATATATGACAATGGTGTACCTTATGTTAAAATTTCACCTACACCTCATCATGTTTCCATGTCTATAGTTTCATGTTCTTATGAAATCCTACCTTATTTTGTACATGATAGTGTGATTCATGATGATCGTTAGTTTACAACACATGTGAACCCTATGGAAATTTGTGGTATTATTTTACATAATGATACCCCTAGATGATGGTATAAATATTGATCATATTTAATTAGCATCTCAAGTTGGAACTACACATACTTCATTACCTTTTCCTATATTACGTAATTTCACTGTGTCGTAGCTCTTGGAGTTATTATATGATGATTATGATGGTTCTATGATGCATCTTTCTATGAGAAATAATTTTTGCGTGATAATTATGTAAATTTAGATGATGACATCACAATTATTTGTTAGTTTAGATTGTACTTGAGTGGTAAATATTTGCAACATGGTTTCATATATCTTATTTATTTTACAATTCCTTCATGAATTTGGCATATTCTTTCATTGACTATTTAATTTTTCATAGCCCACAAAAGGATAGAATACCTAGTGAATTTATCTCATGATTTATCTTTTGAAGCTTGACATCCTACAATCCATATGATGTATACATATATTAAACCTAATTTTCACTATACACATGGAAATTGTAAGTACAAATGCATTATGTAGTACCCCTCCATTTTGCTTATGTTTCTGACAGTATGTTTTCACTTTGATAGACCCTGGTACTTTGTTTTTATGTATTTGATCGCTGATAGTAGAGTGATTATGGATTTATTTTATGATGTGATGATACACTGTTTGATGGTGATTATTTGTGACATGCTTTATGTTAGCATAGATGTTTACTTGAGATGTTTTTTTTTTATACGTAAGGTTATGATTTTGTATTAGATTTAAGAAAATTTACAATACGTCTGTGTAGCAAGAGAGACCACCAATCTACCATGAAATCTGAACCTACCAGTCCAGAGGCTTCCTATGACCGACACAAAAAAACCGTCCCACTGCATAATTTCAAAAAAATCTGTATCAATTATACTTTTTTAAACAAAAAATTAATACATTGAGGCTGAGCCTCACAGAAAACCATTCAATTCTGCAAACAAGGTGAAGTCTTCCTCCCAATCCATACCCTTCTCCGTCACCAACCCCAATTTTCTTTTTAAGAATTCGACCGCCATGGCCGAGACCATTCTGTGTCTCATGAGCTCTGGCCCTTTTAAATCTAGAATGAAGGGATATACCTTTACTGCCTCTTTCGTCTCCCAAAGGAGTTCTAGGTCTGAGGGGCGCGGGATTCCTTTACCCATGAAGGCCGCTTTCAGTGTCTTATCTAGCCCTCCTAATAGGTCACCCTGAAAAAGATACTCCATTATTTCCTTTGCTTTTGCCTTTGGCACTTCCAGGTCTAGAATGATGGCCAAGAATCGGGAAGAAATATGTGTGTTGTCCCTCGCAAATTCCCTTCTCTCGAAGTGGCCCTTTCCTAATATCATTTTGACCGCTACCATGATTAAGGGATCATCCTCAAGCAGGATTCCCTTCAACCTTTGATCGGTGATTTCCCTTAATGCAATTTGTCTCTCCGTCACCTCCAAAGAGACAGGAATGTCGACACCAAAGCTTTCTAGCCCCTCCATTGAGATAGAGATGATAAATTTTGATTTTCCCATCTTCGCCATTTCCAGCACTCTAATCGAGAGTTCCCTACACATAGACAACCAACACAACAAATTTCGAGAACCATACAATGAAAATGCCATTATCCGTCTGCATTTAAAAATCCCGTATCCAGCAAGGCCGAGCCACTAAACACGAGCCTAAAATGAAGTTTAAGCGAGGAAATCCATCCTTGCAATAAAATTTTGTCCTGCCACCCTTGGCCTTGATTCAACTAGCACCTTGTGAGGATCGACTTCTGCCACCCAGCCAATTTGCATAAACTTCCCTGATGACTGTACTCCATGTGTTGTTCTATTTGTTCTTATCTTAATGTGTCATTAAGACATCCGGCGCCTTGGAGGTCTCCTAATTTTGGCAGATTTCCATCTTTTGGAAGCTTTCCATCCTCGTTCCTTTGGCAACTTGTATTGGCAAGTGAGGTGATGTGGCCTTGCCAATGCGCTACCAGCTTGCGCTCTCCATTTGATGCCCCATTCCCTCTCCTCTTATCCACTAATGATTTTCCTTTGCTTTTCCTTCGATCTCGTGAATGAGAGGAGCATGATGAGAGGGAGGAGGCCCACCCTACGACCCACATTTATGTGAGATGTTATTGCTATATATGTTCATGGTAGATTAATTGATATTTATTTTGTCAGTTTGATGTGATATTGTATAGGTGAGGAGAACGGAGTTGCATCACTCGCTTGCGAGTGCCCTGTGATTTCCGCTATTTTCTCCTCATGGTGTGTTTGAATCATGGATTATATATATGTATGTTATATTTCTGATTGCAGGATTGCAGGTACAGGACATCGACTCCACCTGGTTTTACAAGTCTAAGTGTGTCCAGACTCAATGGTAATGTTGATTGGGAGATAGTAATGAGGTTTTTCCTAGTCTAGCCTCAAACCTAGTCACATTATGTTGGTTGTCTCGTCTGGTTTGTCTTGATTATTTGTTATACAAGGTTTATTTTGAGAATTTAATGGTAGATTATTGTTCTTTATAATTTAATGCTTATTTAAATTAATTTTAAATATTGTAGATAAAAGCTTCATATTTTGTTTAATTAATTAAATTAGTTTATTGGTAAAATAATTTAATCATTGTGATTAAAGTTATTTTATTAAATAAATAAATTAATTGATTAAAGTTACTTTTATTGAGAGAATAGATTAAATATATATTAAATTCTTTTGTGAGAAATGGAATTTTAAATATGTATTAAAATTAAAAAAAATGAAATTAGTTTTTTGAAATTTTAAAATTCAATAAAATACAATAAATTCTTGATAATTGTGAGAAGAAAATATCCATGAGTTGTTAGAAGATATTTTCTTGATTTGCCATGTGTGTTAGTTGAATTAAATGCAAAATTGTTGTTGAGGATTTTCTCGGAGAGAATATTTGCCAAATTGGGTAAGGCAAGAAGCCACTTCACGGAAAAAGAAAAAGAAATAGAGGATTGCTGGAAAAGTTTGTGATTTTTAATTTGGGGTTTTGATTTAAAATTTCTGGAAGAAGATCTCGGGTTTATATTTGTTCAGTAATTTGCATTCTTTTGGAAAGAGGAGATTTGAAAAGGGCTTTGGAAGTTGCATGCAGCAGGCAAAGCTTTCTTTCAACTGTCAATTCTTCAAGCTACAGGAATACAGGTTCTTTGCTATTTATTTATTTAGTTTTGTGATTTGAAAAGATTGTCTGTATAAAGATTTAAATTTGTAGAAGTTTTGTTAATTTGAAAAAATTAAAAGATTGTCTGTAGAAGAAATAATTTTGATTGAAGCTTTTGTTATTCTCGGTGAAATTTTATTGAAAATATTTTTGTAGAAAATTTGTTACCTCTCTGTGCAAAATTACGAAACAAGATTTTATAGTAAAATCAGAGAGCAACACTGAAAGTTTTGTTAAAAAATAGAAAATTCTCAAAAGGAAATAGAAGAAATCTCTGTAGATTTATAAATGAAGTTTTCTATTAAATTTGGGGAAAACAGAAACTTCTGGGAAGAACTTTGCTAAACTTTTCCTGTAGAAGAGATTTAGAGAATTTGAATTGAAAATCTTCTGTTATTGAAATTAAAATCTCTAGTAAAATTGTGAAATTTGATAGATCTCTCAATTTCCTGTAGAAAACCCTCTCTGAAAATATTTGTCTGATTATAATACTTTTATTTGAATAAATTATATATATATATATAAATATATTTAGTTATTTAAAATATATATAATTTTGAAATCATGTAAATTGTTCAGAGAGATTTTTATTAAATCTGGAAATCGTCGTGCGGGCGAATTTGCACAGGAATGTTTTTATTAAAAAAATATATATTAAAAAAAATGTGGAAGGGAGGCGCAGGGGGAACGACCCCCACGGCTGACCCCATAAGGGAGCCGGCTGTGAGGGCAGCACTGGCGCTGCCTGCACAGCCGTGCCCCATTAAGGGGTTCGGCTGTGTATGGCACCCAACCCCTGCCCAATGTCATTTTATTTTTATTTATTTATTTATTAGGTTTTAAATTCATATTTTCTTTTAAATATATATATATCTATATAATATCTATAATATATATATAAAGTATATTATTTATAATATATTATATATATATATTGTATATATAAATATATATATATTCATAAAATTTAAAATTTGTTTAAAATATTAATGTGGATAAATTTATTTCAGGCAAATAAAAAAATATATTTATATATTTAAATAATTTTTCAAATTAAATTATTTGAACTTGTATTTATTTAAATGTATTAAATATTGTTGTTTAGTATAAGAAAATTATGAATAGATATTTTTATGAAATGTATTAAGAAAAGAAATTGAAAGTTTCATTATAATGCATGAATGTGAAATTGGAGTTAATTGTTAGTTTTAATTTTCATGCTTTATGTTATTGATTTAATTGGATTTAGAAAATCCAAATAATAGATTCTTATTTTGCTTGAATTGCTTTAAATTGTTTTTACTCTTATTGGGAAAATCAGGGTTATATGAATTATAAGTCTTCCATATATAGTTTTTTTTCATGAGGGAGTTGTATTTATGATGATTTCATATTTTGAGTAAACTAGGGTAGTGCACATGGTTCTATTTGGTTTTTAGACACCTGGTTCTACAACAGGTCGAGATGTTTGTTGTTATATGTTTGGTATTTAAAGTTGGTTTATGTGCACTTTGTTTACCCTTAGTGAAATTAGTTTCCTTGTGTTATTATTAGGGGAGTGGCTCTTTATGAGGGTCAGCACACAAAGTGGTGCTAGGGTAACTCATGTAGAGTTAGTTAATCAGTGAAAACTAAATCAACACATTAGATAGTCTAAAACCTTTAACTAGATTAACTAAGCCTCACTCATAGACTGAAGGGCTAGTTCAGACTTGAGAATGAGTCGAGAAGGCCTGGAATGGAAAAATCGATATCTAGTCACTATGAAAGATATTTGATTCCGCAACATATTGCATGAGGGGCCAGGTTTCGTAAGATGTTACTAGGGTAACCCAAGATGGGGGCCAGAACCTAGGAAGAAACGCCTGGGTAACCTATGCAAAATTGCGATGACACTCCACCTATAATAACAGTATCCATGTGAACTTAGTGTATTTGATCCTTCAGATCTGGAAGCAATGTAACCATTAAGTTAAGTTGGTACTTGTATAGTTTTGTCTATGATTTCACTTGTGTCTAGGGTTTGTAGGTTATGTCTAGGGATCCTTTTTACTATCTCCTAGCACGGGGGGTGGTCCTATGAGTACCACATGGTTGGGTGGAATGTGCACCTTACACCGTTGGGTCCCCAATTCTTGATCATGGCAATGAGTACTTCTTGGATGGAGAATTCATGTGTGAAATGTTCTTTCTCATATTTATCATTTGTATCAGTGGAAACCATATTCTTGTATCACTCCTCAATTGTAATCGGGGAGAACTTTTGTAATATGTAATTGTACTTTTGTATGACCTACCTCATTTGGAAATGAGTATTGTAAATGTTATTATAAATGCAATGTAAGAAAGAATCATATTTTCTTCTTTATAACTTTAATGATGTAATTTAATTGTTAATGAATGTAAGCTCTTAAGTTTATGAGAATCAAACATATGCTATGTTAATTACTTTTGTCATCTATGGGATTCACATGTAATGTGTCGTCACGTATCTTAGGGAATGTTTGCATTAATGAAGTTTATGTTTACACTTTTAAAAACAAATTATTACACTTTCGTAGTCAATGCAACATTCTTTAGGTTACGAGACAGGGCATTACACATTACATTTGAATAAAAAGTCTAAAAATTTACATACAAAGGAAATCTAAACACTAAATATACTTGTGAGCACAAAACCCCTCACTTGGTATGATGGGTCATGGAAAAACCAAACATGTATGTTAAGAAATTATTCATTTTCACCATAACACACCCTATGTTGAGGTTACACATAGCATAAAAGAAAAGACACTTTATATGATAGATCAATTTCTTGTTGGATATCATTATTATTGCCACATTGTATTTTTTTCTTACCTTTTCTTGGCTTTACGCTTGTGTCCACATTCCTAGTCAGCATGTAGAGAACATAAAGACATATTTGATGGTGTATGTTGACACAAGATACTTTTAAAATGTGTTCTATTGTTCATATCACTTCCTTCAGGTTATGATTTGTGGATCATTTCAATTTAAGTTTTTTTCTTATACCATGCATGTTGTGATCACAACATTTGTTCTTTTATTTACTATATGTGTCCTTACATGTTTTACCTTTAAATCATGCCTCATTTATTGTACTTTTCACACT
This sequence comes from Sequoia sempervirens, assembly GCA_007258455.2. Classification (NCBI taxonomy): domain Eukaryota; kingdom Viridiplantae; phylum Streptophyta; class Pinopsida; order Cupressales; family Cupressaceae; genus Sequoia; species Sequoia sempervirens. Next base: position 279,498,813 of record VDFB02193867.1, on the reverse strand, counting down.
AATTTCACCTTGTATTTTTGGTTTCATGATTTTCTTCCCCACTTTGGTGAGTCATATTGGTTTATACTTATCATTTTTTGATATATTTCATTTTATTATTATTTATAGCCTCTTTATTTCAATGTTGTATTTACCTTTCCCTTTACTTTTATTTCACACTTGGGTTGATATTTTACTTACTATTCTATCTTACACATATTATTCTTATTGACCTTTTATTATTCACATTTTAGTGAGCTCTTACCTTACCATTTTGGTTTTTTGTGCTTTCTTATTCCTTTTTATAATATTTCTTGTCATACCTTCCCATGCCTACTATGGAACTTTGTTTATACTTGTTAAAATTTATTATCGTGCCTATATTCTTATAAAATTTAACATACTATGATGTTCATGCTTTATCTTATATACATCGATTAATTTCATGATTCTACATCACCATACTATACCTCTAGAGTTTACATATTTAGTCTACATTGAGATATCACACTTTTAGAATTAAAAAATTATACTAGGGACATCATGTCTTTACTCCCCATTAGATATTATGCCTTCATTGATTTATCTTTACATTAGTGGCATCATGCCCTTCCCCATACTATTTTCAATATACTTTCCATATCTTTCTTATACCTATATTAGGGTGGTTGTGTATTGATCATTATCTTTTCATACCCATTTTACTATATGAGATTCATTGGGTTATTTTTCTCTTTTGGGGAAACTATATTTATACATGTTCACTTTGGTGATCACATCATTACATCTTACTTCTTTATACCTTCATTCTTATATGTTTGATATTATTACGTTCTTTGGTTGTGATCTTACATTGATACATATTTTGAGCTATATTAAGGAGCATTACACCTTCCCATTACATACTACACCTTCATGGACATATTTTTATATTCATGTGAATCATGCCTCACCTTTATATTTATGCTTTCTATATTTTATTGTGGTGATTTAACCTATGGTTACATATTTATACACTTGTTCAAAATTCATAGCCTCATTCTGGATTCATGCATCTACTCATACTTTAAGTCTTTATTTTGGCTTCAAGTCCTTATTCCAACTTCATGTAATAGTTCCTTATATACTTACATGGGCATTTTTTTCCATTGAGGGTCACATAACTATTATTTTCCCATAATGAGGACATTATCCCTACTCATTTATACTATATCCATTGCATGTTCTTACCATGCCTATCATATGATACATTTAGATCATCATCAAATGAATCATTATTTTGTAGCAATTGCCATACATGCATATATGATTACATTATTATATTCTTATATGCTTAGCATACATTTACTTTCCATGTAATATTTCCCCTCCCTTATAATTACTTTTATCCTTCAAGGATGTAATTAATTATAAGGGGAATATTGTATCACTAACACTCTTATGCTTAGCTTTATATATAGTTATAGGTGCTAAAAAATATTCATCTTTAGGTCCATTGGAAAGCATATAAATCAAATGAAACTACATGATGACACCTTGTAGGAACATTACTTCTATGTGCCCCCAAAAATATCCTTTGATGTATAATTATTTATTTTACATGCATGTTCTAGAGTGATACATACTTTGAGATGCATTTTCATCCTAATATTTGCATACACCTCAAAGTGGGGAAAATGTAAGGATGAAATTTCCATACCCGTGACATTTCTCATTTATTTTTAGGCCAAGTTTGAGGAAAGAGCCTTGATATATATAGAGATATTGAAAAATGGCATACTTTTTTACAAAATAGGATCCCTTTCCCTATTTCACATACATGCCTATTACATATATTCTTATATAATTACCACTTACTCTCATCCATATGTTTACACATCACTATACACTTTTCCTTTCTATTTATTTTACTACACCTGTGGATGTGCATATTTTTATACATGCAATACCCACTTTCATTTGACCCCTTTGATGTTCTAGGAATAGGTCACAATCACAATGACTTCCATCAGTTATAAACCCATCCTTCCAATATTTAATATTTTAATTTCAAGTTTATTCAAAATCTACCTACACCCTTCCCATTTGGGGATGAATAAAAATGAATTTACACAATGTGTTTTTTATCCTTGTATTTGAAGGTATTCAATATTTAATATATTATCCAAAATTTAAGATATATATTCAAATATCATCCATATTTCAAGCTTTTATTAGTGCAATAAAATGAATCTAAATCCACACAATAATTCCTATGAGCATATACATGACTAACATTGTTGTTTTTAATCATTCATACACATTTATATGGATTGACCTAGGAGAAAATGTCCTCTTGTGACACATTGACAACACTGCCAAGCTATTTATATAAACAATGTATTGCAAGCCCTAAAGTATCATGAAAACATAGAAAGATCCAAGGAAAATTAGATGAATTAAAGAACACAATTTGATAGGTTTCAAAGTAAAATTTTCTAGGGACTTGGTAGTTCCACAATCACAAACTTGTCAATGACCCTTAGATTTGTTTCAACATAATGTGAATTGAAGGTTTTGGATTTTAAGGTGAATGGTACATTTTCATTAACCTTTTTCAATTACTTGCATGGTTGTGATAAAATTTACATATATTCTTAATAATAAAATTAAATATTAATCATTTATTACACTTTAATTTCCTAAAATAATTATTACAACTCATTATAATATCAATCCTAGTAAGTAATCAATTTAGACTAATTAATACTTAAATGCATATTATTTTATTAGTCTATATTAAAATTAGAGAAAGTTAATTTATTGTAAAAAATATTACTATATGCAATTAATCTGAAAACACTAAACATAATCATCCAAGAAAATAATTAAATTAAAATATAATAATTTAAAGATGAACAAAATAAAAATCAAGTACTAATTTATATTAGTAATTAATATAGTTGATAAATCAAAATCAAAGATATAAAGTTCTTGTTATGATAAACCATTAGTTTTTCCTTTATTTATCTTAAACTAGTTTAGTCCAAACTAACTTAACTAGTTTATATTAGATTGGAAAGAGTGAACATGGAGAGATAAAGCACCACTTGGTTTTAAATTTCATCTAAAATTAATTTATCTGAATTATTTTTAAAGTAAAGGATATGATGTATTTGGCTATTTTTATTATTCCTATTTATTAATGTGTTGGTCAATTAGAAATGAGTCTTTGTAAAAATCTAAATTATTTGATCAAATAACCAATAATTGATTATGGAGAGCAATATAAATTTATTCTTAAGGAAGTTTGAATGATGATCAAGTAGAGGAAAGAGATCACTAAGAACAAATTAGAAGGTATTGTGAAATTATATAGAACCATATCTCCCACTTGCATAGGTATATATTTTGCATTGTGTAATTAAAAGTTAGATCTATATATCTAGTTCTATACATAACATGTGAAGATGATGAAATGTACAAAGGACAGAAAAATAAAAGATAAATGCAATAATAAACAATTGCATTTTCTTTTAACCTTCTCAACTCATGGATTGAGATGAAGTAGATACGCCCATGTCTACTTGATATGATCCTTGATGATGCAGATATGTGGTTTCTCTCCAATACAACATAACCTAGGTATGGAATACAATTTTGTAGTGAATTCAACATCATAATTTTGGAAAATATGAGATGACCTAAATGATACAAAAGGCTTCAATTTATAGATTTTTGTAAGGATGAATGGAGGGTTGAGGTTTTATTGTGAGATGGATGGTTGAGATTGAAGGAGAGAGTGGTAGTTGGTCGAGGTTGACTATGTTTTATGTGATGGTAATGTGTTGGGATATAGGTTGTGGTTTGTGGGAGGGTAGTTTGTAAAGTATGTGTGAGTGGGTTAGGTGTTTGGAGTAGGTGAATGAAGTTTGTGGCTTGATTCAAGGGTTGGGATGGTATGCATGAATGTGTGATTCAATGTATTAATGTGGATGACAAACTAACCCTTAATTGTGTGGAGGGGTTTGGTTGATTTGGTTGTGGAATAGAAATGGTGCTTGTGTGACTAGTGCATGTGGGTTGTTGTGTGGTAGACTAAGGTGTTTGATCCCCACAAATTGCTTGGAGGGGGATTAGTTATTGTTGGTGTTTTGGTATTTGGGGTGGATGTAAGTTGTGTTATGTCATTTTTTTGTGGAAATTTGGCTCCATTTTGAATTAATTCTTAAAGGAAATGGTCTCGATTTTCAATATTTTGAGCAAATTGTTGTTTCCTTGGTGAATATTCAGGTTGTTGCACTAGGGTTTCTTCTTTATTTGTAGTAGGTGATGGTGGTTGATTTTTTATGTCCTCTTGTGAGGTTTGCCCCACACTTAGTTGTTAGCTTCCATGGACCTCTCTTAGTTTGTGACCTTGTTAACGGCATACAATTATAGACTTAGTTGAGTTTTTATTTTTATTTTTATTGTTTTGGTTGTTTTGAACCTTATAGATTTTGTGAGGTTTAATTGATGATTGGTTTAGGTGTAAGCTAATGATTTGGTTTATTTTTATGGTTTTGACAAATATCGAGGTATTTTAAGTAAATTTAAATCCTTCTGATGATTGGGGGATTGATTTTTGGATGTTTCCTTTCTTACTTGAGATAGATAAGTTCTCGAGAAAAATTGGAAGGGGATTTTGGACCTTATTAACTTGGAGATTGTCAAGGCTCTAAGTTAATGCTATCCAAATTGATCCAAGGCTAACTCGATATAATGCTTAAGCTAGGAAAGTTCTTAAGCACTATATAACTTAGGGATGATAAAATGATATGGGATATAGATGAAATTTTTGGATAATATTGAAGAAGGATGGGGAACTAGATTTATGTGGATTTTGAGTTTATGGTGGATGAGTAAATATTTTTGTATTTATATTTCTAATATATAATTACATAATATATTAGGACATCTCTTTTAAATCAATTTGATTTAAAATATTTCAAAATTAATTATTCTTCTTATCAATATTAATTTATACGATATTGTTAGTAAAATAATTCAAAAAATAATAATTTGTTAGTTTAAATTTCTATAATAACTTATTTAAGATTTATAGTTTTAAAGTTATTTATGGTGTTTTAATGTGTCTAAAGGTATATAATTATATATTTAACCTATTAAACCCTAAATATTATTTTAATTATGAAATACACATACCTATGCCATTTCCTATTTAGTTTTATGCTCATTTTAGGAGAGTTCCTTGATACTAAAAGAAAGCAAGATATGAAAAACTATTTCTACACTAATATTTTTAGTGTTGTGAAAATTTTAATATTTTAAAAATTACAAAAACTAGAAACACATTTAAACATAAAATAAAATATATATACCATAACAAAAACCTATACATGGGGAAAATATTTTTACAGAAAACCCCACACCTAATTGATGTCAAGTCAACATTCTTGCATTAAGACTTAGAGGATAAAATTTTGATGGACCAACCTAAAGGATACAAATTGAAAGGTTAATAGAAACTAGTTTGTAAAATTAATAGATCCTTATATGGATTAAGGTAGTCACTATAGATGTGGAACCAAAACTTTGAAACAAATGAGCTAGGATTCAGTTTTGGAAGAAGTGATGTTAACCTTTATGTAGACTTCAAGAAGGTGAATTATCATATTTTGATTATTATTTTTTATTTTTATTATATGCTTATCATTGGAGATAATAAAAAATTATTTCAAGAACTTAAAACTTATTTGTTTTGTAATTTTGATATGAAATACTTAGGAGCTTTTATATCTATTCTTAGAATGAAGATATGCAAGGATATTAGTGAAAGGAAGCTACGGATAAACTAGAGGAAGTATCTTGAGATAGTCTTGTGGAGGTTTGAAATGTATCAAAATAAGTTGGTAAGTTCACCTCTATTATTTGGTACAAAGCTAACTATGGAGTAATGTCCTAAATTTATAAAGGATTTAGAGGAAATCAGGAAGGTTCCTTATACAAGTGTAGTATGAAGTCTCATGTATACGATGGTCTACATAGCCAAGTATTGGGAGTTGTAAGTTCATGGAACACCAAGTAAATAAAATTGGACACATGTAACAAGAGTGTCTAGGTACTTGAAGAGAACATTAAATAATTACTTGAATTATCATGGTACTCATGATAAGGGTAGAGTGTTGAGAGTATAAGAATTTATTGGTTTTGATTGGGATAAAGATCTTGAAAACTAAAGGTCTATAAGTAGATAAGTGTTTATTTTGTTTAGTGAGGCAATAAGTTAGACGGGAAAGAGGAAAACATATTTTCTTTGTCAACTACTAAAGTAGAGAATATGGATCCAAAATATGTTGTTAAGGAAGTAGCGTGGTTGAAAGGATTAAATAATAGTATTGGTTTTAAGATTCAAATAGTATTCAAGTGTGATTCAAAAAGTTTAATTTATTTGGTTAAGAATAATGTTTACAAGCAAGAACAAATAAAATTGATGTGCAATACCATTTTTTAGGGAGATGGTTGAAAAAAAAAAATGTCTAGATAGAGAAAATAGATATGAAAGTAAACACTAAAGACTTTGAAAAAACTCTCAAGTACTACAAAGTTATTGTGGTGTAGAGATGAAATGGGTTTTTCCCAATATCAAGCATGAGTTTAATCTCTTTGGTTAAAATACCACACTATCTCCTATGGTAAACATGAAGTGGGAGAATGTTTGGATTTAGGTGATATTTGCTTGGGAGAATCCTTGTGCAAAGAGTTTATCTATAGTATTCTTTATGGTGGAATGTAATAAAATGTGGTGAGTTTCTAGTAATGTGATAAAGAATTTTATGTTGCTTAACATATGGTAATTATCTAAAAGTTATTGTGATTAACCATACATTTCTTGTCTACACATGTAGATGTGATAGACATCACAAGATATCTAGAAGAACTCAAAATTACAAAAATACTTAGTACTTGCTAGAATCATAATTAGTGATGCAAGTCTTGGTGAACATGTGAACATGATCTAAGGGCTAGATAGTATGCTAGAAAATGGAAAAAGGTACCAAAATAATTTTAGAATTAATTTATACTTGTGTGTGTTATTGTAAGTGAGAATTTGGTAGTAGTGTTTATATAGGAAACATACTAATATTGATCATGTAAAAGATGTAACTATTATTTCATAGTGTGTGACAATGAAAAAGTTTAAAAGGAGTTTTTACATGTGGAGACATTACTTGGTGGTAATTTTATCATGATGACATCAATTTTTTTGAACAAAGGTTGTCATTGATGTCAAAGGAGTTCATTATTGTCAAAAGTGTTCACTGTGTCAAAGGAAGTTTTCAAGAGATTTGTGAGAATTAAATGTGTATAGTCATAAAATTGCACCCCTCACAATTTCACATACATTCTTGTATCCGCTTTGGTGTCCACTCCCCTAGAACTTATGTAGGCTCATGTTATCCCCTACATCAGCCTTTTTCCCTTCTCAGGATGCTCAGTACCCCTTTTTAGCAACTACCTTCATGCGCCAGCTTTGCATTGAACCTTGTGCTTTTCCTGTTCATGTTGTTTTGTAGTGTGATGTGTCTAGACATTAGCGCACCACGCAGACGTCTACGTGTTGCGCTAGTGTCTTGTGATGTTTCAACATTCAAATGACTGTATCTATGCATTTTTTCCACTTGTCATTTGCTTTTGTCGATGGTAACAGCTGGGGATGCCCTGAAACGACTCAGGAAGCTTCTTTTCCTTCCTTAAATGCTATCTTTTCACTTCATTTGCAACTCTTCTTCTGCTTCTAGCTTCACTCTAGCTTCTTGGTGTCTCTCTTTTCCTATTTGCTCTCTTGCTTGCAAAAATCTCTCACTTGTTAGAACAGCCTTAAGTACTGTTAATCTCTTATAGTGCTCCTTACGACACTCTTGGCTCTTGTAGCTCTATTACTCTCTTCATTTGGCTTCCTTAAGCCTTGCAGTTCTATCTCCCTTGCCTTGTGCTTGCGAGCATCTTGGGATTCCATATCCCCCAACTATTACATCCTTACTTTGTAACATGGGTTCTCCTCCTTGAGCGGGGATTACTTTTGTCACCCATACTTGGTGGTGTGGGTTCTACCCCTGAAGCAGGTTTTGCTTTCACCATACACTTTGTCCATTTTGGTTCATTTCTCTCTATCTTTCTAGCAGTCTGTGGAGGTGGGCACACCAAAACGGGGGTTTGATTGATGCAGACCCCTATACAACCCCAACACTTTCTCAAGATATCACGCATGCAAGTTTTGAAGACATTAATTTGCTGGAGGTTTCATCACTTGCATGGTTGTGAGCATTTCCTTTCTTATCCTTATCTTTTTCAATTATGTTATATTATGTTGCCTTCTCACATTCCAAGATTTCTCAACAATCGGAGTAGTAGTCATTTAGTTATTTTCTATGATAAATTCAATTTTTGGTCTGTACGAGATGTCATTGCACCTATGAGATGCCAATGCACTGCGTTGTCATCTGTATTCCACATTGACGTCTTTTGGCTGAGAGCTCGTCAGTTTGTCCAGAAAACCTCTGTGACCTGCTCTTTCTGATTCTAGAACTCCTACATGGTTCCTTGAGGTAGTTTAGGGTAGTTCACCTCGTGAGGATCTTTGACTGACGAGAATTCATGAGTAGCGAATCCCCCTTCTCTATATTTTGGTGAACCCGACGTGAAGAGGGTATTTTTCAAAAAAAACTAGGAATTTATTTACCCCTACTTGGTGGGGTCATACCTTTTGACTCAGTGCTTGAAATTCAAAACCATTTGCACTATTGGAAAGATCTCCAAGAGAACTAGTTCAATCCCTAAAATTTTGTGCCTTTGGCAATCAAATTTTAGGGACTAACGCAAGGACCGATGCAAGTTTCGACCCCAAATTCTACTTCGAAGACCTCCGAAAATGTGAATTACTAGAACATAGAAAATACCGAAAAATATCGTAATGAATTTAATATCTTCTTTTATTAGTCCAGTATCTAATTTTGTTCAAAATATTAATGATGTTCCATTTCATGCATGTGACGGTGACTTGGCTTTACCCATGTCACTTTGTATCTTTGATCCTTCTCATGAGATTCCTCCTGCTTTGAAGGATATCTTATTGCAAGAAGATGAAATCATTCTTAATGTTACTCTACCTTCTATTCATTCTAATGCACTCTCTTTTGGAGATGATGCATTTGTGAATGATGAATATCCTCTTCATTCCAATGCACTCTCTTTCTGAGACATTGTATTGGTGAATGATGAATCTCATCTTTGTTCTGATGCACTCTCTTCTAGAGATGATGCATTAGAAAATGATGAACCTCCTTCCACATATGATCCTCCTTGGATCAATGTTGAGAATATTTCTTCAAATGATTATTCCACTAGTTCTGATGATTTTGTAAATTTAATATGTCTTTGCTACCCCTCAAAGGCCTAAGACATCAGTCATTTATCTAACTCCAGCTAGTCCTTCTCCTAAAAGGATTTGTTCTATTGATGGTCTTGCATTTGATAGCGACTCTCCTAACTTTTCTATGGCTCCCTCTTATAGAGCGGTAGCCCATACTTATGAGAATGGAATGAATAAACAACCAAGCCTTCCTCAAGCTCCTAAACCTACAACTAAAGCACCTAGTGATTACGATCTTGTCAAGGAACTCCAAGTTACTCCAGCTAAGATCTCACTATGGGACTTGCTTCAGTCTACTTCAATTTATCAAGGTATGCTTCATGAAGCCTTGCAAAAGATCTTCTTGCCTTCTTCTCCTAGGCTGATAGATGTTGATGCATTGATAGCTCATATTTGTGTGGATTCACCAAATATTACATTCTATCTGTAGGAACTCTCACCTTCGAAAGTACAGAAGCAAGTGGATCCTCTAATTATTATAGTTAATATCAATAATATCAACATTAGACGTACTCATGTTGACACTGGTTTGGCACTTAATGTATGTAGCATTGATCTATTTCCTAAGATTAATATTGATTCATCTTCTCTTAATGCTTCTGTTGTTTCCATTTGTGGATTTGATAATACTGGTCGACAAGCCCTAGGTATGATATTATTGCCTTTGAGGTTGGGACCCATTACTGTACCCACCCTTGTTTATTTTATGTCAGAAAAATTACCATATAACCTTCTTCTTGGTAGACCATGGATTCATGCCATGGATGTAGTCCCATCTACCTTGCATAAATATATTAAGTTCATTTGAAATAATCAAGTAGTCACAGTCAAGGTTGATCCTGAGGCTATGCACTTATGTGAAATGGTAGTTGTTGGTCAGGTTTCAATTGTGCCTACTCTTATTCCTTTCGTGTCTTCCAATGTGTCGATGTTTACTCCAATAGTACCTACTACAAATGATACTCTTGAGATAGATGTCCTTGAAGAAGATCCTTCTAAAGAAATAAATCTACAGTCTACTCCTCAAAATAATGCATGTTTCAGTGATGATTGGGGTTCCTTAGACTTTACAAATTCTTTCATTAGGGAATATAAAGTTAACCTGATCCACTTAGACCTTCTAATAACATCATCCACGCATGCTATTAAAGATGGTTACTCTTTTGTATCATTGGGTAGTGTGAGAAATAATTGTAATGTTCTTAGTGTTGATCCTCCTTCAGAGGAAGATGATCACGCTCCCATTAAAGGGGTTAATGTTGGTAATCCTATCAAGAAAGATGATGGCAATCTTGTAGAGGAGTATGATCGCCTTTGTCAGAATAATACTCTCCATGTAGATCCTCCATTTTCTTCTATCTTTGTATCTTCTTCTTGTGAGTAGTCGAACTTTTCTCCACAAAAGAAAGGGTTGCTTCCTTCTCCTCATCCTGTATCTGAGCAAGAGCATATTTTTTTGTGGCTTTTAAAAGCTCGTTTAATCACTCTTCCTTCTCCTACATGCAAGAAATCTCATGAACATGATAAAGAAAAACATTCTTTTTGTGCATACCATTGAGTGTCTGCCCATTCCACTAGTGAATGTAAGGCCTTGATGGATAAAATACAACTTCATGATTCAGGTGCCATCACTTATTTATTTGTTGATGCACCTGCCACTTCTTCAAAATGACAAGTGATATCGAGGTTTACCTCTATCTTGCATGTCCTGAGTATCTTGCATGGTTCTCCTCCCCTATATGTTGGGGGCAATGATAACTTGTTTTGGAGATGTGTGTCCTCCTTAAAGGACCCCCTCTCTTCTCTATATATTTCAACTGAAGCGTCCCTTGAGTGGACCCCTTTTTCTCTTAAAGGGTTCCCAAGGGACCCTCCTTTGAAAGCTATTAACTCAAATGAATTCTTTGGTGTCTAGCTGAGGGGCAACCTGACTAGACCTTTCTTTTCAAACAGTTCATCCCTTGAGTGGACCCCTCTTCTTTTGAAGGGTTCTCGAGGGACCCCTTTGAAAGCTATCCAATCTATCAATTGTCTACGTGACTGTCTGCTTACTTTCTTGTGTGGTCACTTTTGCTTTGCAGGTGCGCTTGTGAAGCCGCTTTCTGACTCTACGGAGTCTCCTTCCTTGGGTTTCTTCCATGTGAGAGATCTTGGGGGATACCTCCCTACAAGTTGGTGGGTCTGTATGGAACTTCTTCTGAGCTTCCTCCATGTGAGAGATCTTGGGGGTCGCTCCCCTACAGGTTTGTGGGTCTGTAGGTATCTTTCTTTGTGTTTCCTTCATGTGAGAGATCTTAGAGGACACCTTCCTTACAGGTCTGCGAGTCTATAATGTGCTTCTGGGTATCCTTCATGTGAGAGATCTTGGAGGACACCTTTCTTGTAGGTCTGTAGGCTTGTAAGGTGCATAGTTCATGGGGTTTCCTATGTGAGATATCTTGGGGGATGCCTCCTTGCAGGTCTACAGTCCTGTAAGACACTTTCATCCTGCGAGATATGTCCATCGTCGGTCTACAGGCCTTCGGTGCGCTTCGTTCAAACCTCCTTAGGAGTGAGTACTTGTGGAGCCATCTCTCTTGGAATTTCTCATTCCTTTCTAGTTTCTCCATCTCTCTCTCTTAAGTTCTTCACTTTCTCTTAAATTCTCTTCTCTTTTGTATATACCGGAATGAAGATTTGCATCTTCTTCATCCTGAGTATATGCTCTTTCCCTCTTTGACATCTTAGAGTTCTTCTATGTATTATTTTTAATTTGGGGATGATGCATAGTACTAAGACAACCTTCTACATTGAGGTCTCTTTACTTTGATAACTCAAATCCTTTAGTTGATTTCCATGTTCTAACATTGTTGTCTGGTACAAGTTTTTATTTTCTAATGCATTTATTTTGTAGGTCTTTAGCCTAGGGGCATGCTTCTTTGGCTCGAAGAGTTATTTGCTTCCTCTACAGTATCCTTTTGGCATATGATGTTATTTATGTTTAGTATATTTCCTTTAGCATGCATATTAGTGTGATTCATATGCCCGCTAAAGTGGGGAAAAAATGTATAGTCGTAAAATTGCACCCCTTGCAATTTCACATACATTCTTGTATCTCATTGGTGTCCACTCCCCTAGAACTTGTGTAGGCTCATTTTACCCCCTACATCAGCCTTTTTCCCTTCTCAAGATGCTCAACACCCCGTTTCAGGAGCTACCTTCATGCACTAGCTTTACATCAAACCTTGTGTTTTTCCCATTTGTGTTGTTTTGTAGCGTGATATGTCTAGACATTAGCGTGTCATGTGGATGTTTGTGCGCTGCATGAATTTTTTCACACCGTGCAAGCATCCTGTGATGTTTCAATGTTCAAACGACCATATTCATGCATGTTTTCCACTTGTCACCTCCTTTTGTTGGTGGTAATGGCCAGGGATGCCCTAAAATGGATTGGGAAGCTTATTTTCCTTCCTTAAATGTTATCTTTTCACTTCATTTGCAACTCTTCTTCTGCGTCAAGCTTCACTCTAGCTTCTTGGCTTCTCTCTTTTCCTATTTTTTCTCTTGCTTGCACAAATATCTCACTTGTTACAATAGCCTTAAGTACTCTCAAGCTCTAACAATGCTCCTTACAACACTCTTGGCTCTTGCAGCTCTATTGCTCTCTCCATTTGGCTTCCTTAAGCTTTACAGTTCTATCTACCTTGCCTTGTGCTTGCGAGCATCCTGGGATTCCATATCCCCCAGCTATTACATCCTTACTTTGTGACACAGGTTATCCTCCTCGAGCAAGGATTTCTTTTGTCACCCATACTTGGTGATGTGGGTTTTTCTTTCACCACACACTTTGTCCATTTTGGTTCATTTCTCTCTATCTTTTTGGCTATCCATGGAGGTGGGAACACCAAAATAGGGATTTGACGAGGCGGACCCCTATATAGCCCCAACACTTTCTCCAGATATCACGCATGCAAGTTTTGAAGACATTCATTTGCTGGAGGTTTCATCACTTGCGTGGTTGTGAGCATTTCCTTTCTTCTCCTTATCTTTTTTAGTTCTAATTCACTTTATTTTAGTTTTGTTATATTCGTTTTCCTTCTCACATTCCAAAATTTCTCAACAATTAGAGTAGAAGTAGTCATTTAGCTATTTTCTATGATAAATTCACTTTCTGGTCCGTACGAGATGCCGATGCGCCTCTGAGATGTCAGTGTGCCGTGTTGTCGTCTATATTCTATGCTAACATCCTCTGGCTGAGAGCTCGTTCGTTTATCCAAAAAAACTCTGTGATTTTCTCTTTTTTATTCTAGAACTCTCACATTATTCCTTGAGGTAGTTTAGGGCAGTTCACCTCGTTAAGCTCTCTGAGTGAAGAGAACTCGTGAGTAGTGAATCCCCCTTCTCTACAAAATGTAATTGTATTATTATATCATTTTGAGTTGTTGTGGAAGTATATGGTGATTTCTATATTGATAAAAGAGGCTAAGGTATGTCTATAGTATCATACTACATCAATTCATGGTGACAAAGAAGATCCAAAAGCCTAATCTAGAATGTTTTAGTTCAGTTTCTCAGGGAAAAGAAATTTCTCTAGCAATACATTTATGATCAGTATTTATTTATGAATAAGAGCTTGGATTTGCGATTTGAATGGAGAGTATGTCTACACATTTTCTATCATATTTTAGAGTTTTTGAGAATGGAGGTGCATCAAGATTTTTTTTTTAAGTGACAAAAGGCTCTTTGTGCTTTTTTGTCAACCTATTGGTGTTTTGTATTGTGTGGTAACAACTAGTAGCATGTGACATTCAAAGTTAGTGTGTGGTATTAAAATAGGTCCAATTTAATGTTCTTATAGGAAGCGAACAACATCATGTTCTTTTGATGGAAAAAAAAATCGATTTAGGACCAACCTGTTACATGTTTCATGTAATTTGACTTTAGATCCACCTTATGTCATCCTGGTTGATTCTAGATCCTTAGCCAACATGGAGGAATTATACTTGAGTGCTCTCAAGAGGTGAGTTGTGTAGCTCATCTAGCGAGTCACTGTGAGAACCAATAATATCTACTCTTGATTTGTTATCTTGTTGTAGTTTTTCTATATTATAAACCACTGCTCTGACCATATTGATTTATTAGAGAAAGAAGAAAATCATATTTTTGCATTGGATTCTTGTATATATTCACCCTGTGGCCATTGACTAACAGTGAGATCTAATTGCATCTATGGTATGTAATTTAACTACTCCATTGGGGAATACTTGATGTATTTCATAGGGTCCCACCCATCTAGGTTGTAGCTTCCCCTTATAATCTTCATATCTGGAATCATATAATAAATCCCTGTCTCCTACATTGAATTCTTTAGTCTTTATAAACTGATCATGCCATTTAGTCTTCTATTTTTGAATTATCTTTGTTTGATGCATGGCCTCTATTCTAATTTCATCTAGCCCATTCAGATTGTGTAGCTTCTCCTTTTGTGTTGTTGTTAAGTCCATTTCTAGTTCCACTATTGTTCCAAGTGTCTTGTATTCAAACTCTATTGGAAAAACTATTGTTTTACCATACAACAAATCATAAGGTGTGAAACCTGTAGTTATTTTCCATGTTCTATAGTCCCACACTGCTTCAAGTAATCTAGTTGCCTAGTCTTTCTTGTGAATTTGCATTGTTTTGGTCAGAATATTCTTAATCTCTCTATTTATAACCTCCACTTTCCCATTGGCTTGAGGGTGATAAGGTGTTGAATTTCTATACTTGATTTCATATTCTATAACCAATTTAGAAATGAGTTCAAAAGTGAATTGGGGAACTTGACCAGCTTGAGGGTGATAAGGTGTTGAATTTCTATACTTGATTTCATATTCTATAACCAATTTAGAAATGAGTTCAAAAGTGAATTGGGGAACTTGACCAGTTACAATTTCTCTAGGTACTCCATACCTAGTAAAGATGTCTTCATATAAGAACTTAGCTACATTTCCATCTCTTGAAAATTGTAATACCTTGACTTCAACCCACTTTTTTAGATAATTTGTGCAAACTAAAATATACTCTTTGTTATTAGATGTTGGTGAAATTGGGACAATATAGTCTAGCCCCCATTTATCAAATGGTGCAGTGGCAACTATAACTGTAAAGGCATCTCATTTGTTCTTGTTGGTTTTCCCATTCTCTGACATCTATCATAGATCCTTATATACTTTATTAAATCCTTATGGAGAGTTGGCTAATAGTAACTTTTTGTTAAGATCTTAAATGTTGTCCTTTTGGCTGCAAAGTGACCCCTACAGGGCTCATCATGGCAATATTTTAGTATGTCAAAGACCTCATCTTCTCTTATACATATCCTCATAATATTATTTAGACCTGTATAGAATAGATAACCAACTACTCAAGAATATGGAAAAAAATTATGTACTAGCTGTCTCTTTTCTCTAGGTGAGAAATGTGATGGTATTTGCCCTGCCACTAAATAATTTGAAATATTAGAAAACCATGGTGTGTTTACATTGAGATAAAATAAATTCTCATCTACAAAAGAGTCATCCACAACACCTTCTAGTTATGTGGGAAATCTAGAAAAAAAAATTGCCACCATATTAGCCTTCCCAAGCTTATCCACTATTGTTATATCAAACTCTTGTAGTAAGAGAAACTATCTGACTAGTCTACCTCCAACCACAGGTTTGTTAATTAAGTACCTTATTATAGTGTGATATATGTGGATAAAGACGGGATACCCAATGATGTAATGCCTAAACTTGTTAATGGCATAAACAACTACCAACATCTATTTCTTTGTAATTGTATAGTTGAGTTCTGCTCCTTGTAAGTTCTTATTGATGTGGTAGATAGCATACTCCTTATTACCTTCCTTTTGTCTCAATATTGCTCCTATAGAAAAAATCAAAAGCATCAATATGTATGTGGAAAGGTAATGTCTAGTTTGGCCCTCTCAAGACAGGTGCTTTTGTGAGGGTTGTCTTAAGTACTTCAAAATAGTGTTGACATTATGTAGTCCAGTCAAATTCTATATCTTTGGCGAGTAAAATAAATAGAGGTGTTGCAATTTTGCTGAAATCCTAAATGAACCTCCTATAGTAGCCTACATGTTCTAGAAAGCTCCTTGCATCTCTTTGTTTCTATGGTACAAGAAGTGTAGAGATGATCTCAATTTTATGGGGATCCACTTGAATTCCTTCACTTGATATAAAATTCCCTAGAACAATCCCTTGAGTCATCATTATAAAATATTTCTCATGAATCAATGATAGATTATGTTCTTGAAACCTTTTAAAAACATTCTCTAGATTGTTGAGTGCTTCTTCATATGTTTCTCCATAGGTGGTGAAGTCATCCATGTAGATTTTCATGGATTCATGAGCATAATCTAAGAAGATACTTAGCACTTCCCTATGGAAAGTGGTTGGGGCATTACATAGTCCAAAGGGAAGAACATAATAGGCATATATTCCCCAAGGGAATGTAAATGTGGTTTTATCTTGGTCCTTTGGATATATCTTTATTTGGTTATAGCTACTAAATCCATCTAGGAAGGAGAAGGAGAAGTACTTTTTACCTACTAGTGAATCAAGTACTTGGTCAATAAAAGGTAGTGGAAAGTGATTCTTTCTAGTGGTTGTGTTTAGCTCCCTATAGTCCACACATAGCCTCCAGTTTCCTCCTTTCCTAGGGACAATAACTAAAGGTGACACCCATTGACTATCAAAAATAGGGTAAATGAAACTTGCATCAAGTAATTTTTGTAGCTCAATTTTAACTATTTCTCTTAAGGAATGGTTCATTCTCCTTTAGGGTTGTTTGATTGGCTTGAAACCATAATATTGGCTTGAAACCATAATTTATGTAGATCCTATGTGTACACAGGTTTGGATCAATCCCCTTCAAGTCACGGTAGTCTCATGCAACGGTTGTTGAGTGTGCTTGCAACATAGTGTTCATGGAATTCTAATGTTCTTTATTTAATCCATTACTAGCATTCAACATTTTACCTCACATGATTTCCAATGTCTTGGATGTTGATTGTACATATGAAAGGTCAAGTCCACTAATGTTTGGGACACATTTTTGTTGTATAAGAGAATAGAAAAGTTGGGATACTTCTTTTGATGAATTTGCAGGTATAATATTCTATAGTGGATCTTGCAAACATGAAAGATAGTCTTGTTGTTGTGGGTCCCTACCGTAATTATTATGTATGATGTGGTCAATTAAATCATCCTCATGTTTATTTTTCAATAGGGGGTTGCATTCAATAATCATGAGATTTTGTAGGGAAGAGTGGTCTTCTTCATCCAAGGTAGGCCATATAGTCTACTCTATATTTTCATGAGGTTGGGTTGGTGGATAGAGGACCAATTTCTTGGTCACAGTTCCATTTGATATTATCATGTTCCTAGACCTACAACCTATGAATGCATTAGATGTTGCTAACCATGATCTGCATAAAATAAGTGGATATCCTGCAAGGTTGGCCTTTGGCTACAAGACTATGAAATCTGCAAGCTAATCCTATGAATCTAATGCTATGACTAAGTCCTCAATGATCTCATCAGGTTTCATTATTGACCTATCTTCCAACTATAAAACAATAGGTATAGGTCTAAGGTTTATTAACTGTAATAGTTACATTGTCTCCTTAGTCATGACATTAATGGTTGGGCCCTAAGTCATTCAAGGTGTTTTTGATAAGGGTCTCATTTATTGTAACATCCACTACTAGATTTCCAGGTTCTGTATATTTAGGGATAGTTATACTCCCTAGCATAATGTCAGCGAGATTCCCTAGGACATGAACTACTTGAGGGCCCTTCCTCTTTCTCCCTGGCTTTTTAAGACAAAAGGTCTCTTACTGTCTTGGTGTAAATTGGGATATCCTTGAGAGCTTGAATGAGAGGAATTTTGATACTTACATCCTTAAGTTGACCCAATAGGTTTTTCTTAGCTTGGGTATGATGTCTTAGAATGGCTAAATGCTCAAGGAATGGAGGCTATAGACTTGAAATAATCTGATTTACCTTATTTGACCCAGGCTCCAAAAGTGAATTTTCTAAAGCTTTAGTTGTGGGTTCCTCATCTACCATCTTAGTGATTTGAGGGGATGGAGGCCCAACCAGTGTTTTCCCTAATTCAAGGTGGAAATCACTCACATCTACCCCATAAGTAGGGTATTAAATAACCTCATTAGTGTATGCATGTTGGACAAACTTGTTATTGGGGTTAGGTGTAGGTTGGGTAGGTAATTATGGTGCTCTTGGTGGCTGAGATGTTGGGTTTGATGGATTGGGCATGATGGCCTGCTATTGTGGCTGAGAAGGCAACAAAGGCTATTGGTAATTCATATTTTGGTGTTGCCACTGCTAGCCCTTTTTCCATTGTGGCTGCCATTGATTTTGCTGCACTAGACATTGAGGGTTGTAATTAGAGCCTTGGATTTTTTTTTGTGGCCATATATTTGGTTGTTGTTGGTTCCAGTTTTGTTGAGGGTTTTTCCATTACTGAGTGTTTTTCCATTATTTTTGGGTATTTTACCAAGGTTGGGTGTTCCAAGTAGAGAAATTTTGATTACCAACTAGGAATGATGTATTGAAATTTAAAGGGACTCATGGAAAACTTTTCTTGGTTTCCATGGCCTTCTTTGTGCAATGTAGAATATTTTTCCATATTCACCTTCTAGTGGTTGAAAATATGGTTTCTCTAATTTATCTTTTGTAATACTTGCGACCCTTTTACATTTGTAGTTAGCTTTTCTTTGTTTACAATTGGGGCAATATTTAGTAAGTATTGCTTTAGCCTCCTCTTGCATTTTCTTCACATGTAGAGTGTCTAATTGATTGGATAGATGACTTATAATATCTTCTTTCATGTTGGACAGTAGGTTACTTAACTCTACTCTTGAAACCCCATTGGATGCCTTTCCAATGGTAGATGTTCTTTCCCCCTTGTCCTTTTGGTAAAGGTCCTTGAATAATTTCTACAAACCTTGCATTTTTCTTCATTTAAGGGTAATTGAGACACATCCTTTGACCCAATAAGATTAAGGGCATCCATGCAATCATCATTGACTCCTCTTAAAAATGCAATATTCAGGGATTCTTCTAAGAGCCTATTCTATGGGTTCTTTTTAAAGGAGAATTGGAAACTTTTTACGTAATCCTCCAATGGTTCATCCTCTTTCTGATTCATTATGAAAATGTCATCTCTTCTCCTATCAACTCCTCTACAATAGTCTTGGTATTTTTCTAGGAACTTTATTTTCATAGTGTTCCATTCTAGAATAACATCTCTGCCCAGTCCCATAAACCATCTCATGGTAGCATCCTTCAAAGTTGTAGGAAATAGCTTCAACCTATGAGCATCATTTGTGTAATCATAACTCCTACATAGGACATCAAATTCAAATTCAAATGTGTCTAGATCCTCAGTTACCAAGCCATAGAAGACAAACAATGTTGAAAGAGGTATATTCTTCAAGACAACAACCCTTTCTTGGTTGGAAATTGGAAACGCAAAAGTCACATATTTTGGTGGATCATCCACTACTACATCAGCCATGGTTTGGAAGGTCTCCATGTTTTTAGTAGATTTTGGTGATTTAGGGAAAGTTCTTTGTTAGGAATACCCTCACTTTGATCACCGTGGTCACCAATATCTACTCTAGCTTGTTTATTTGAGGTAAAAAATCTTTCCAAAGCGTCTCTCTACCTCCACATACAATAGGTATGACTTTGTATAGCAACAACTCCTACACAATGTTAGTGAAATTTTCTAGTATTTGAAGGAATAAAACCTAATTTTCCTAATACTAAAAGTAAATTTTAAACTAGGAAAGCTTTGAAATAACATAAAATAATCTTTTAAAGTAGCACCATCCCTTGCAATGACACCAAAAATGTAGATTCCCTACTAATGTCTAGTAAACTTGGCGATAATCACACAATTCAGAGGGGAAACCTAGTTGAACAATCCACTTGAACCTTTGGAAATACCTTCATTGAATTATCGACTAGGGCTAGTAAGCTTATGATGGTATTGACACTATATGTGCTTTCAAATACTCAAGATTACCTAAATCATCCTATCTTAGGTGTTTACACTTGTCAAAAAATCATAAAAATGCATAATAGTAAAAGAAGTATTGTTGGCACTATGGGTACCTATAGTGTAATACTGTGACTAATTCACTGTCAATAAATGAATGTTGGAATCTAACTAATATTGTTAAGTAAACATACACTGTAGAGTACAACAAGCTTAAGAAAACTAAGGAATAAATGCATAACAAGAATTGTTCATGTATCCATTTACAACTATAACACAAAGAATCTAATTAACACAACATGCATTCATGAAATAACTACTATAACAAAAGTAATTATACAAAAAATGAAGTGAGGGACAATTACCTTGAGCGGACCTTGCTCAAGTGACTATCTCCACTGATCTAACCCAAATCTAGCTTCTTAGATTAACATAATCATAATAACTCAAAACCATTCATTGCACAACTTCAAAATATCACATAAGATTCTACTGGAATATATTATTCATGAAATCATGATTGAGCAATAAACACTATCTATGTAAGAACAACAACTAACTGAAAATATTTGATAGATGTATCTGCTATTGGACAATTAACTAACTCTCTATGCCTCAACCACCGAGCCATACACATAGGCATGGGGGAGTTTATTAAAATAAGGACTTTAAACTAAAATCATAAATCACCACTCCCTATATATCAAAATGTGATAAAGACTAAGCAATCTAAACTATAACTGAAAAAAGAAGAAGAGTCCAAATAGAACTATGACTCTACTGCAACAAGAGCTGAAATGTGGATTGCTTGAATCAGTCATGCTAGACTCCTAACTGTAATAGGGTTCTCCTTCAACATCTTTATTAAATTTCATAATGACACACAATCATCTTCAATAAATGTCTCCATGTTGTAATTTTTGTGCTCAATTTATTCTAGAACCTCCCCTGCTCTACTATTTGGAAACTCCTTTGGATGTGGGTTGCACCTCGCACTTGTTGTGAGCTATAGTCTACCTCCTCTAGCTCTTTGGTTGCAAAGATTTAGTCCATAAAACATGTACACAATACTAACAACCATAGCTAAGCATAGATATCCATTACAATTCAAACATATTCACACATTAATTATGCAATAACCATCACATCATAACCATATTTCCATATACATAAGATCAGGTTCAAGTTTGCATAATGAGCATAAAGGATAGTATGTTGTAGGACTATGTATAAGATAAGTTTATGAGAATATCTATGAGCTTGTATAAAAACATTAGAAAACTAGCTAATAACTAGACTCGTCAATTTACTTTTTGCATTGCTGCATGTTTGCATTGTTAAGTTCACAATCACAAAATCAAAAAAACTTGGAAAATTTTTTACTGTCAGACCTATTTGAATACATATTTGAGAACCTTAAACAACACCCTAAATAATCAAAATTTGAATTTTTTGAAATCCTACCTAGGACACATATGCCCTAGGCACCTCTGTCCTACCTTTTGGGGCCTAGATTTATGTGATAGAACCCTCTCAGGAGCCTTTGCTTGAATTTGTTATCCATTTTCTAGTTACCTATTGCATAACAGTCTGAACCTTAGTACAAGCATTATATCATCATGATGGATCAATGTTTTGGCAAATTTTTGACCTCTTTGAAATCCTTGATGGATGTTTCAATCTATGTGTTTGGTAACAACCCTAATTCTAATAATGACATTCATGATACTTCATCTCCTATTACAATTTTTTTTGAAGTCCTACACCAAGATGAAGAGTGCATGCATGAATTCATACAAATTTCCTTACACAACCTTGAGAATAATGTAACCTTTTATCCCTTAATGCAATTCCCTACTATCCCATACCAACAATATCCTACCATACCACCACTTGAAATGTTCACTCTTTTACACCCCGAAAGTGAGTCACAAAGCATACCTCAACCAATGTGCACGAAAGCACCTATCAATAACAATCACAAGGAAAGAACATCAACCAACCCTCCATCATATGAGCATAAAGTTACAAACACACCCATCAACTTGGAATAGACCTATGGGCAAGGATTTTGGATTTTGAGGGAACAAGGACATGACATTAAGAATGAAGATGAATTCCACTCTCTCTTGGAACAAAAACCATCTGAAGATGCTAAAGGACTAGGTTACCAAGATCCTCCACGTTTACAACAAGCCATTTCTCTACCAACTAGGAAATATAAACTTAAGAAATTACATTTCCTATGTCCTATATCAAAGAATAAAGAGGAATTGGCTAGACTAGTTGATAAGGGCTTAATTATAGTACCACCTATGCTTGAACGAAAAAAAACAATAAATAAAAGAATGAAAATACACCCTATTGTGCATATCATAGTTTGTTCATACACCATACAGATGAGTGTTATGATTTAAAGAAGAAATTGAAAGAATTTGGTCCTTATTGGGACCAAGTTGAACACATGATAACGTAACATCCATATGCTTTTCTCCTTACCATGTGGCGGTTGTAGTATCACATAATTCTCACTTCCATACATGATGATATAAACTAGGCTTTATGTAATCATACTTTCACAAGGAGCAGCATATCATAACCATCTAGGATCATCTTTTCCCCTACACTTGGGGGGAAAGGGTTAGGTAGCCTTGTCTAGGTGTATTCCTTCTAACAAGGGATCCATATTTATCTCCTTAAAATGTTAGCATGTAGCAAGTACACTAACATTTTAAGGGTGGGCATATATTCCCCCACTCATTGTTTGCATTGGAAATAGTCCCTTCTTAGCAATGATAACATACATTTCCTAGAAAGATTGACCTTGTCAACCAAAGTGTGTCCTTCTCAATCCTTGTGGCCTGTCTCCTTTGTGGTGATATTAGGCTTCATATCCCATAAGATTGTGACTTTTCTTGGCATATTACATTTGACTTGGTCATAACACTATGACTAGTGTTCCCTAAGGTGTGATTTTCTATTCCTTGACTAGTCCTCTCTAGGTGGTGATGTCATGTGTGATGTTCCCTAAGGTGTGACTTTCATGTATTGAGCAAAGCCCCTTTGTTGTTTTTCATCTTATGTGGTGGTGTTGATACAACACCCCTTGAGGATTTAGTCTTATCTTGTCATTATTTTGTGCCTCCTTAGGCGAGTTTTTGCACCTCCTTAGGTGAATTTGGCATTTTTCTTTGCTTCACTTTGTTCACAGGCATTGAAATTAGTCTACCATTATCATAACATTTTTTAGCACCTTATCAAGGTTATCTGGGAGTATAACTCTTGGTATAGTTATGGGTACACACCTAGTGAAAATCAGTCCTCACTAGACCTAGTGTGTTTCACATTTTGCTACCTTGGGGTCTCACCTAGTGAAAAATGGTCCTCACTATCCCATGTTTCCTTCTTGTTTGTGATTTTGTAGAGAAGGGGAATTCATGGATCATGAGTTCTCTTCATTCAAAGAGCCTCTAGGAGTGAACTGCCCTAAACTACCTCAAGGAACAAACATGAGAGTTCTAGAATCATAAAGAACAGGTCACAAATATTTTCTAGAGAGACTGGAGGGCTCTTGGCCAAAGGACAAAAAATGCAAGCTTGGGACGAAAACACGACACGCTAGCATCTCTCTAGTGCCCCAAGAAGCGAGTTTATCACTAAAATAGCTAAGTGACTACTGGTAATTTGATTGCTAAGAACATACATAATGTGAGAAAGCAAAAAAAA